>JAGFMF010011673.1:3346030-3358742 GCA_019455555.1 Galemys pyrenaicus
CCCCTCCCTGGCCGGCAGCAGGGATCGAACTCGTGCTGCGGTGGCTGCTGTTTGCTTCATAATGTGTTGCTTAACCCACTGCGCCACCAGGGAGGCCCCTTTTATGCACAATTTTAAAATAAAATACATAATTTAAAAAAGTTACATATACAAGGAATAGTTTGAAAAGTTACACTTCTCTCCTGCACTCCTTCCATAGCCCAGGTTTCATCTATTTCCTTGCCTAAGAGTTTAATTTGTATCTCTCCAGAGATAGTCATACAAATAAGCATTTACTGATGCATTATTCTATACCTTCCTAATTTTACTTAATATATCTTGAAGAAAATAATTTCATAATAGAACAAAGCTTCTTTGTTACTTCGTGCCCACTGTATGCTGTATTTTAATTTCTTTAAAGATTTTCTTAATCGAAATTTTGTTTCCAATTCTCTGTTATCACAAACAGTTGGGCAGTGACTATCCTCACATACTTATGTGCACAAGCACCAGCATAATAGTATAATAAGTTTCTAAGCAGAAAAATGAGGCCAAGAGTATGTGTATATATTTTGATAGATTTGGCTAACCAGTATTCCACAGAGGGAGTACACTTCACACTCCCACTGGAGATGTGCCTCCTCCCACCTTCCTCCACCCATTGTGAAATGCAACTTTTGGTCTTTGCCAATCAGATAGTGGCAACTGGTCTCCCATGGCTGTAAACTGTCGTTTCTTATTGTGAGACTGGGCATCCTTTCAGACATCTTGGTCATCTGAATTACCCTTTCTGTGAACTCTCTTCCCTTTCCCTTTGCCTATTTTTGGTCAGCCATTTCCTACTGATTTTTAGGAGATCTGCATTTTAAATAAGTAATCTCCTTTGAAACTGTTGATTTTTTTCCTGGTAAATGGAGTCAGGAATAGTCAACACTCAGAAACTTTCTCTCCCCATCCTCACTCCCCTCCATTTCTTCCTCTGGAGCCACAGGTTCAGTAACTGTAAATGCAAATAAGCATTTACTGATGCATTATTATATACTTTACTAATTTCACTTAATGTATCTTGGGGGAAATCATTTCATAATAGAACAAAGTTCATTAAACATCATACCCTGTAGATCTATCCATGTTGAAAATGTCAGGATTTCATCTTTTATTAATAACTAGATAGTATCCCATACTACATCTTCTTTTTATTATTTATTTATTTGTTCGTTTATTTATTTATTTTTTGCGTAGAACAACTGGGGTGTAGGTCAGAGATGCGGGGGGTGGGGGGAGTTGCATTAGAGGATTCACCAGAGACAGAGTGGGGAGCAGAACAGATGGATCTATTGAAATACACTGCTGAGGGGAGCAGTGGATGAGACAGGAGAAGTCTGCTGTGTCATATACAGGTTAGCTCCCTGGCCATAGCAGTCAGAGCGCTGAGACATAACCTGTAAGTCACAAGGGGGGCCCCATACTCCTTCTTTATCCAAGTCTATACTACTGAGCACTTAAGGTGTTCCCAGCTTTGGCTATTGTGAATAATGAACATGGGGTCTGCTATGTCTTCAAATTAAACTTCTTGAGATGACTTCTCAGAGAACCCAACCTTCTATCACACAGATGTGTTGATCTTATCAGCTTCCTGGGCCAATGAGTAGATGAATCTTGTTTCTTGTTGATCCATGAGTTGTAGACTGAAGGGAGCAATGGAGGAAAAATCTCATGCCACTGTGCTGCTGATGACCCTTGTATGGTGCTATTTTCTTTTGCATATAGATATTCACACCATCCACTTTTTAAAACATTTTTAAAGATTTATTTATTTATGCATACAAAGCTGGGGTGAAGGTCAGAGGTGAGGGGTGTTAGAGGATTCACCCGTGACAGTTGAGTGGGGAGAAGAACAGGCAGATTTACTGAAACACACTGCTGAGAGGAGCAGCGGGTAAGGCAGGAGAGGTCTTTTGAGCCATGTGGGTCACCGCACTGGCTGGGAATCGAACTTCTGCTGCAGTGGCTGCAGATAGCTTCATTAGAGCTGAGACTTAATCCCTTGTGCCATCAGGGTGGCTCCTTCATTATAATTTTTTAATACATTCCTTGTTTAATAGTCTTTTTTAGTAATCATTTTCAGGGAAATCATGTGAGTAATGTTTTCCAGTTCTTATGTGTTATTTTTGCATTTGTGCTGGAATGACTTTGGGTAGACAGGTAATGCAGTGACTAAGGCACAGCTCTGGTACAGGGAGCCTGCAGTCATTCTGTTGGGATTTGAAATTGGTCTCTACCCCATATGGGCAATTGTTATGGGCAAATGACTTCACCTTCCCTCCCACTGTCTGCTTCCCACTTAGAGCATAGGGATAACTATCACTCTTACCACAAAGAGTTGTTCTATGGACTAAATGATCAATAGATTAAAATGCTTCCAATAATGCCTGACCCCAGGAGATTTTTCAAGGAAAGTCAAAATTATCTGTCACGAAATCTTCAGATACATCATAAGTGTAGCAAAATTTTACATTAGTCTTTCCCAGAGGAAAGATAATAATAATTGCATTAACTGCTCATGTTATGTAATTCCAAAGAAAATTTTGAGTGTTACCTATATTTTCCCTTTACAAGTGACTTTATATTTGTTTCTAGCTTTCCCAGAGATTCTTCACTTTTTCGAGTTTTGATAATTTCACTGGGCTATCCTCTTTTTTTTTAAAAAAATCACCCCTTTAAGATACAACATTCACAAGGGAAAATGAATAAGTTTTTCAAATTAATGTATTTGAATATTAATTATTTAAACCAAACACCCTATAATTATAACCCAGGTAAAGAAACAGAACATGTTCAAATCCCAGAAGCCCTTAGCATTCCATTTATAATCACAATTTTTTCATTCTAAATAACTTCTTCCAGAATTGTTAAGCATGCAAGGGAAAATTAAATCTCAAAGTCTAAACTAATTCCTATCTCAGTGATCAGAGACAACTTTAAGCATATGTTCTGATGTGTTTATGAAACTGCTTTATTAAAATATTACCCATATACTCTGCAGTTCACCCTTTTTAAGCATTCAGTTCAGCATAAAGTTGTATAACCATCACTACTATCTGATTTTAAAACATTTTCATCACCCTGACAAGAGACCCCATTCAAATCACAGGTCGCTCCATTGCCTGATCGCCTACCTGCAGTCCTTGGCAACCACTAACCCACTTTCTGTCTCTATAGATTTACCCATTCTGGACATTTCCTCTATCTGTGATCATATAACACGTGGTCTCCTGTGACTGGCTCCTTTCACTTAACATAAAGTTTGCCAGATTTATTGAAGTTATAGCGTATGCCAGTATTTTCTTTTTATTGTTAAACAAAATTGCTCAAATATACTTCTTTTAATTGATCTAATCATCTGTTGGTGGGCATTTGGTCTATTTCCATTTGGGGGTTATTATGAAAAGATCCTGCTGTGAATACTCATGCACAAGTTTCCCTCTAGGCATATGTATTCATTTATCATCAGTATATACTTGGCATAGTATAGAAGTGGAATAGATGGGCTGTAGTGTGTTTAATGTTGAACTTCTATGGAATTGCCAAACTGTTTTGTAGGAGCATCGTTTTAAATTCTCAGTGCATGTCTGCATGTCCTTACCAGCACTTGTATGTAGAGACTGTTCATAGTTTTAAGCCTCACTGTTGCTCTTCCTCACATCTTGACAACCTAGTAAGAAAGCCTTGTGGTTATTTTGGTTCAATTGTTTATCTTTGATAGATTATTCATAGCCCAATCTGTAGTTTGGTTAATTTCCAAGGTTCTGGAATTATTAACTTTAGTAGTTTTGCCTATATTTTCATTGTTTTGTGGGAGAATGAATATACCAAGTTTCTTACTGTGTGATTGAGATTATCAATTCACCTAGATTTATCTTAATGCTATTTCTGGGGTAGGACATATACATTTTTTTTAAAGATTTTATTTATTTATGCATACAAGCACTGGGGTACAGGCCAGAGGTGCCGGTGGTGAGAGGATTCACCAGAGACAGACTGGGGAACAGAACAGGCAGATTAACTGAAATACACTGCGGAGGGGAGCAGCGAGCAAGGTAAGAGAGGTCTGCTGCTCCATGTGTGTCACCTTCCTGGCCAGGGGCAGGAATCGAACTCCTGCTGCAGTGGCTGTGGTTTGCTTCATAGTGCATTACTTAACCCATTGTGCCACCAGGAAGGGCCCACATATATATTTTTAATGCTTGGGTAAAGTCTTATTTTATTTCTGAAAATTTCTTTAATTATAATACAGAATATATCTTCAGTTTCGTTTTTATTCTGTTATTTAAGGTCATTAATTTGTAGAGAAATTAAAAATAATTTAAAAAGTAAAAATAATAGTCACAAATCACACACGCAGTATACCCTAATTATTACAGCACACGAACAAATAATCAGGTGGACAGTAGAGCTATCATTTTGGGAACAAACTTTCTGTAGTATTGAATTCACCCCTTGTTTATGCTTTTCTTTGTAATGGCAGCAAGCATGTTTTACAGTGTGAAGCAGTGTTCTGGCGCCATCTAGTGCTATAAGTGAGTAAAGATCTCGCTACTTCTTTCCCTGACCCTCTCTCTTTTCTTCTCCCCTAACCTCTTTCCCTTATTTTTCCTTTCCTTTTCTCCTTTGTTTTCCTTCCCTTCCCTGTTCTTTCACACTCCTCCTCCCCCTTTTGGTGTTTTTCTGTGTGAAATTGGACTGAGATATAGTCTGTGTGTGTTTTTTAAAATGTTATTTACATTATAGATTTACTCTAAGGCAGCTCTAGGAATGTTTAGGGAAAATCTCAGATTATCTTAGGGTAAAGGGATAGTAATCTACATATTAGGAATTTCCTTTAGGCACAGGTTTGCCTTTATTTCTATATTGCTGTTGCCTACAGATTGAGCATTAGCCTGTCTTTTTTCTGTTCCTTTCAAATTCTTTATAGTATATGCTGTGAAATCCCTATATCATTATGTTACAGGACAGGAAGAGGGGCACCCCAGAACCCCCAAATCTGCCTTCTCTAAATAGGTTCTGCCGTCTGCCACATCAAGACAACACATAAGAATTTAATGGAAAGGAACTTTGATACAATTAGTGTGTAATACAGAAAAGACAAAGAATATAGTTTCCAAATCAAGCACCCAAAGTTACCCATACCCTCATGGGTAAAAATCCACTCAAATGGCACTGGGCCAAGGCAAGACCCAAAAAGGCTTCCACAAGCCCCAAACACCTTCCAGTGGGGACCAGAGAAAAGGGTCAGAAAGAGACAATTCTGGGAGGAAAAGAGCAAAATCAAAAAGGTCTGGGGGTTCTGGGGTGCCCCTCTCCCTGCCCTGTAACAATTATAACTAATCTTTACCAGTTCGTACTCAGCAGAATACTAGTGACCCATGCCTATACTTTTCTGTGCTACTTCTCTGCATGCATCCTCCCAGTTCCTACCTTGTCCTGTCTGTCAGTCTTCATTAGAAGCATATAACTCCATGCTTCTGATCTCTTCCAAAGGGGGCTTTAGGAGTTTATGACTTTAATGTTAAGAAGTTTGAATAAGCATAATTTATCCCAAAAATGTAAAAAAAGAGAATTGAACCATGACTAATTAAAAATTGTTTGTAAGGTAAAATGATTAAATCCAAACGCTTAACTACAGTAAATGTAATCAGACTAGGTATTCAATTATAAGGCAAAGATTATCAGACTAAATAAAAATCAAGTATAACTAATGCTGCTTTAAGAAATAAACCTAGAACATAAGGATACAAAACAGTTAAAACAATGCAAATATATATATATAAACACTAAACAAAAGAAAGCTGGTTTGATTATATTAATGTCAGATAAAATTAAATTTAAAACAAAAAAATACTAGAGAAACTGCATGATTATAAGATCAGTTTCTCCAGGATTTATTGAAATACCCTGCAAGAGAGGGTATAATACCCTGTATTGCACTGAAGGAGGATTTGAGGGTCTTTTTTATACTGTTTTTGTGGGTTTTCGAACTTGGGGCACCAGTTTGCACCAGTTATCTGCAGGGATGTCTGGTGTTGGGCTGTGGCCTTTGACACAGAAACATGTCCTGGCCCAACTTCTGCATTCCTGGAGCTGGGCTGGTTTCTGTGGTCAGGGTGGGCTCATAGCCCTGCTCCCAGGCAACCTTATCCATGGCCTTATCTATTCAAGCCTCCCAGCCTGCCTGCTGGGCACAGAGTGGGGGCTTAGTTTTTAACCATATTAAATTGTAGACACTTTCCAGTTGTTCTGCTTGAGTGACCTGCTCCTTTATTTTCAGTCAGTGCAATATCCCCTCAGCTCTCCTGGAGAATATTAATTATAACTTTAAGGACTCTTTTTTTTTTTCATGTTTTATTTTAGTGGGGCTATTTTCTTAGCATGGCTAATTTTGGAACTTTTAGTTATGTTAATAATTTTTAAATTGTTTCATATGTTACTCATTTTTATAAATGAGATTCTCTATATGAATGAGGATTAGTAACGCTCATTACTTCTGTGCAATTTTTTAATCAATGTCATTTCATGACTCCAGCAGGAATAACTTCTTCCCCTTGCCTATATTCAGATACTCAAATACTTCGGGACCCAGAGTATTTATTTCACTTACAGTAGTGAGCAAGGATGGGCCTGCAGTTGAGCTACTCACTGGGGCCTGATGAAAGCTTAGAGTAGACACTTCAGGATGGAGGCATCACGAGACCAGAAAGTGGAGGTAAAATGGTTCACATATTTGCTAAACCATCTATAGCAATGAAAATCCGCAGGCCCCAACTGCCATAGCAAGTATCAGTCTGGTATAGAAAGTATCCAGAGGCCGCAGACCAGAGGTGGCGATATGGAGATGAGGGCCATTGTAGAGGATCACTGGTCCTTACAAGTCAACCTCGTCAGACCCTACAAGTAATTTAGCAAGAGATACCAGTTCCACAAAGGAATAAACCCGTCTCCAGAGAGCACTGTGTCAGTACAAGACCTGCACTGGCCAGGTGCAGCTCTCCTACCCACCGTGACCATACCTGTGCCTCTCTTTCCCTTTCCTTCTCCTAATTAACCGAGTCTTTGAAAATGTAACCTCTGTCTGCTGATTTCTGTGCAACTGTCTTGTCTCTTGGGTAAAGTCACCCTATGCTGCCAAAGGGGAATTCTGCTGAACCTTTTTTCAGAGGTAAGCCAAGGACCCTCCTCGCTGAACCTCACAGCTCATTAAAACAACTTCAGGGCCCACAGGCCAAGAGAAAATTGGCAGACGAGTACTCTCCTTTTGAGTAACGTGGATACTTGGGCAGCAAAATTACCTTTTTACTGGCCTGGTGAGTCTGGGTAAAGGGATCCTTTACCCGGCATTCCTTGCCTAGGGCTTTCGACCACTTTCCTGTGTTGGTTTTCTGCTTTGTTTTAGTCATAGCTTCATCCTCTGCTGGACAATCTTAAGGATGTCTGTGTCCTCATTTAGGGTTGTAGTTGGTGGGGGAAGTAGGGAAAGAGGCCTTAGAAAGTCAAGTACATTAGGGATTTTACTGCTTTGCAAAGCCATCTTACCCCACCCGCTGTTTATATTGTGGTGACTCAAACACAGCTGAGTCACTGCTCTCTCTGCAGCCAAACTGCCCACATCAAGGGCTGCTAGACAAACACACTTAGTAAGCAATTCTTACCAAATGAAGCCTGGATATGCCTCTGGCAACAAAGGGATGCTGTTCCAGTTGCCACATTATTTCAGTATTTCAACACCAGTTATTTCCAGTCCATAAGGTTTCATTTTTTATGTTGCTTCTTTCAACCCTGGCCAACTGGATCATGGCCCACAGTGGGTGCCAATAAAGAATATGTAGGAACGCTACATGGAAAACTATAAAATATTATTGAGACATCTTAATAATATGAAGGGATATGTTTTGTTCACCAATGGAAAGACTCAATATTGAAATGAGGTCAGTTCTCTCAAAACTGACTAGCAGAGTCAATTACATTCCCAATAAAAACCTCTCATGCTTGTGTGTGTGTATGTGTGCGCGTACGTGTATGTATGTTGACATTTTTTGACCTTATAAGAAAGGCATTAACAAAGGCAGAAAAGCATGAAGAAACATGGGCTATACAGAGAAATATAAACAATTTGGGTTTCCAGAGGTGTGGTTGAAGGGGTTAAGTGAGGGTCAGCCTTGGAAGGCTCTTAACTGTGTTTCATTTGGTTTTTCTGTGTGCGGTAGAATTTTAAGAAGAGGTAATCAGGTTGCAATGGTGTTTTACATAAATCACTTAGGCATCTCTTCTGCTTGCTCTGATCTGCATTACACATAACTCATTTCCTAGGTTTCTTGGTGCTATGGTGTCCGGAGAAGTTGACTGATAAAAGGGGCAAGTAGTTGATTGGGAGGCTGGAGAAGAGAAGTCCAGCTGTTGATATGGACTTTCCTCCTCCATCACCTTCTATGGAATCTCCTACAGCACCTGCTTATTCTCCAGGTTCCTGTCTCTCCACACTGTCCAGGGCAACCTGCTTGGGCTTTTACTGGTCTCTGGATTGTTCATCACTCCTTGTTTATTTTATCAGTTTTTCTATTCCCTAAGTAAAACTATCTGTTAGAAATCAGAGTTGCTCCTTTATTCTGAAGGCACCGTCAGGGGTATAGATACATAAGATATGAAAACTCCATTAGGAAACCATGGAAATAATTCAAGTGAGAAATCCTGAGTACTTGACCAAGAGTGGTAGCAGCGATAAAGCAAAACATACCTTGTTAATCAGCATCTGGAGAGAGAATGGATAGGCCTTGGTGTTGACTGGATATGGTGCTGAGTGAAAGGAGAGACAGCAGGAATCTAGGCAGGCCTCAGGTTATAAATAATAGGGTGGATAAGTAGTTTTTTCAATTGAGACCCAAAATACAGGAGGTATAATAGAAACAGGGAGAAACCAACTAGAATATATTTGAATATGTTGAGGGTCTGATGTGGAGGGCACCCAAGTGGATTAAATCTGAAGTTCAGGGCCTCCCTGGTGGCACAGAGGATTAAGTCTCAGTGCCATGATGCGATACCCAGCAACTGCAGCACGATTTTGATCATGTCTCCTACTTTTCCCCTTCATATAAATATATGCTGATTTCTACCAAGTTTATTGCCTCTATTTCTCTATTTCAGGGTCCTTTTAAAGCTCCAAAACAATACTTTTCCTACCCCTACCCCTCTCCAAAAGACCCAGCTGGCTCAAATTCAATGTAGTCTTTTTTTCCTCTCTAAACCACCTATATTCCTAGTGGATTAACTGGATTAACTTTATAGCATACTCATCCCATCAAAACCCAGAAAGTGACCTCTTTCTTTTAGCTCTACATACACTTGGCTCCTAAGCCCTAAGGTTTTCATCCCTCAATATCGTGTCCATTCCTGCTGGTTCACATAGTTATCACTTACCTTGCACTACTGCCACGTCACATTTATGCTTAAAGCCTCCCAACTGTTATGGAAACAACCTAACTGCCCAAAACAGATGAATGGCTCAAAAAGATATTGTATGTATACACGAGGGAATACTACTCAGCAATCAAAAAGGACAAACTCATGCCATTTGTGGCAAAATGGATGGAGCTGGAAGCATTTATGCTAAGCAAAATAGACCAGAAGGAGAAAGGATTGTGTCACTTATATGTGGAATATAGAGAGACCAAACGAAGGGCCAGACAAATATTAAAACCAACCCTTGAAAGTTGATGATAGAGATGAAGCATCCAGAAGAGGAAGGAGAAAGGTGAGGATGGGGAGAACATAATGGACTATGGTTGAGGACTATGGGTGTTTTGGTGGTGACAGGATATGGTGATCACACCTGAGGGAGAAATCCTATACTATCAAAATATTTACAAGGCTGTAAAACAACAACACTTCATTAAAAAATATTGAAAAACAATAATACTTTCAATTGTTGTCCATTGCCTAAAATAAGGTGGTAAGACCCACAACACTCACCTTTGCTCAGCTCTCTTATTAAGTTTCCTACGGTCCCATTTCTACCCTTCCCAGTCCTACCTTCTAGGCATACCTGACTATGCTGACATCTTCCCAGAATTGCCCATGCATCTTTTTCTTTATACACTAATATATCTTCCTGGCAAGCTATTCACATGTATCTGTCCAGATAGCTAAAACTTAGCCTAAGACCCAGTTCTTTGGGACCCTCTTTCATAGACTTGAGTATGTCTCTTCTTTAGTGTCTCAAATCTTACATAACCCATATTTGTTGCTTTGAAACATTGGGAGTCACAGGGTGAAAGCTGAAACAGGTCTCTGTGCATGGAGGGAAAAATGGATGGAAAAAAAAAAAAGGCAGCTCACTCCAGTTTTAATAAGTGAGAGTGCTTAGACACAAGGTTTGCCTTGAGCCTCCCCAAGACATGTAGATTTAGTCACATGTATAATCTGTATGGTCTCAATAACATTACTTTCTCAATGTTGTTTCCTACTATGGGAACAAGGTGAAATATATGGTGGTGGTGCATGGGTGAACTGGTAGTGGGAATTTCACGGGGGATTCATATATTTCACAAATATGAAGGATGATGTAATAACAGGGGCTAAGGAGCCCCCTGTTTGCCCTGCTTGAGGGTGAACTGGAGATTACATCTTTCTGATGACCTTCAAATCTATACACATACACCACAATTCTGTTATAGCACACAGCACATTTTATCGCAAGTCTTTATTGATTTACCTGTTTCCTTTTGTAGTCTGTATACTTCTTCATTGTAGGGACTATACTTTATTTATATTTACTTTCTCACTCTTCAGCTAGTTGCCGGGCACACAGAAGGTACTCAAGAGGAATGCTCCCACTGCATGTTTACTCCTACTGGACCCAAACACATGAAAATGCTCAAGTGTGGATCTTTCCTGTAAGTTTTTTGATTGATTGATTCAATCCACATTTATAGGGCACTTGGTGGGATTCAAACATTGAGGCTGTAAAAAATAACAGGAGTCCTCTTGTCTTTGAGAAAATTATTCTCCCAAAACAGAAAGCAGCATTATTATATTTTGGTTAGTCATTTTTGCAGATGCACACTGGACAGATAAAAGAATGGTTAAGGCACACACACTAGTGTACAAAAACCCAGTAGAGTTTCAGGTGCTGAATCCACTTCTAAGATTGGACCTTCCCGGTCTTCAGCACAGGGCCTGGAATAATTTTATAGGGTCTAATGAAGGCAGTCAGAAGCCAATGCTACTCAGAGTGTGGTGAGGGTGTGCACAGGGGCACATATCTGAGGAGCACTGCCATGTGTTCAGACACATGTGTAAGCGTGATGCAGGAGAGGCATCTGTGGGGATCATGAAACCGTCTCATCCCTATTCTTCCCTAAAGCCCCTAAGTAACACAGGACTCCATCTGCTCACTCCCAGGAGAACACTCCACTCTTGTTTCTAAAGTCCCCTCTTTTCAAGAATTTGACACTCATTTACTTTATCAATGACTAATAATGAGGGCTTCCTTTACATATACTGAAGCATGGTGATCTGAGATAAGCAGCCTGGGGAATCTTGAGTGCCAACCTTTTGCTTAGTTCCTGGTATGCAACTCAGTACCTGGTATGAATCTTGCTTCATGTTAGACCATGTACCACCATGAGGCAGGATGAATCTGGGGGGAACTACTGACCCATTCTCACTCCTTGATATGCAAATATATGACTCACCTCTTGGTATGTAGCCACGTCCAAAGGCTGAACCCCATTTGTAGGAAGTCAGAGACTCACATGCAGCTGCCAATGCAAACCCACCCAGAGCCTACAGAAACTGCATGTGAGTCTCTGACTTCCTACAAATGGGGCTCAGCCTTTGGATGCAAATCCACTGAGTCAGCATGGGTGCATTAAACCTGCTTCTTGCTAACCTTTGTGTCTAAGTTTCCTTTGTGCAATAAGGAGATGAATTCCTTTTTACATCTCATCTCCTCTGTTCAAAATCTGTTTTCAGAAGAGAATCTAAGCCATCTACTATAAATTTTAAACTACTAAGAAGGTTTAAAAGTTTTAGCTCAGATAGCCTCTAGTGGATCTCCTTTTCTATTAACAATATAGAAAGACTTAAATTATGGTCTAAATAGTTGACTGATGCCTGGCACTGTATTCTAGGAAATAAATAAAAACATGTAGCCTAACTGAGGTTCCAAAATTTATACCAGTAAGGTGGTGTCTCTTTCATTTACCAAGTTGGAGAAGGGGAAAGAGAGGAGAAGGTCAGAGAAGGAAAAATGTCAGTGCCAAAGGCAGAGGTAGAGCTCCATGCAGTAAATGGAATATTTGGGAAGCTGTGTAGGCAGGGCTCGAGGGTTTGAAAATGCATTGAGTGATGGGTGACAGGATTTTAAATTAGATAAATATTTGGTGCTCATTGCAAATAAGGAAGAAGCAAAGTGTCCGGCGTGGTTTGTCTTTTCTACATGAGAACATCATTAAATTTTAATTTCCCCCTCCCCACATCTGCGTGAAAAGCTGGGAGATCTTGGGGGAAGCAGGGAGAAGTAAAAGAAGAGAGTTTGGGGAGACATACAGAAAGCATTTCAATCCTTCCTTTTAAATCTGGGCTCCCTGCCCCTCTGCCCCTCCTCCCCTCCGCCCCTCCGGCCCTTCCCCCCCCACCCTCCGCCCTCCACCCCCCCCCACCCTCCGCCCTCCACCCCCCC
>JAGFMF010011673.1:3358891-3396636 GCA_019455555.1 Galemys pyrenaicus
CCCCCCCACCCTCCGCCCTCCACCCCCCCCACCACCCTGACGCCCTCGGAGTGGAAGGGCTCGGGGCGGGCATTGGGCGGAGCCTGTGGAGCATCTTCTGAGCAGCCGCCTCTGAGCACCCTGGGAAAATCCTTCCTCCCTCGGACATGGCGCCCACCTGGCCCGCGGCAGCAGCCGGCTCCGGCGCCGCGGTTCGCGGGTCGGGGCACGAGAGCCGCGCGAGCTTCAGGCGTGGGGCGGAAGGAGGTGGAGGGGGCGGCGGCAGCGGCAGCGGCGGCGGTGGCGGCGTCCCCCGAGAGCTCGGGTGTTAGAGCTGAGCGCGCGCGGCGACCCTGCAGCGGGCTGCGCTGCGCGCGGGCCCCGGGACGCCGCCGGCATGGTGTCCCAGGTGCTGCAGCTGCTCCGGCAGGGCGTGTGGGCCGCGCTCACCGGCGGCTGGTACCACGACCCGGAGCAGAGCAAGTTCACCAACAGCTGCCACCTCTACCTGTGGCTGTTCCTGCTGCTGCTGCCCCTGGCCCTGCACCTGGTGAGTGGGGAGGTGCAAGCCCAGGGAGACGTGAGCTTGGAGGGAAAACGGAGAAGGCGACCGGAGACCTGAGTGTGCGCCTTAGCTGGAAAGGGCTGGCAAGGATTCCTGAGAGGTGGGGTGGAGGAGGTCTTCGGGAAGATGGGACAGAGAAAGTACAGTAGGAACTCAGTGGCAGGAAAAAGAAGTAGAAAGCACTTTGGGGGCTCTGAGACTCATTAAAAATTGATGCTGGCTGTTAGAATGACTCTGCTTGCTTGTCCCCGAGGAATGTTGACCCTATTTTTGTAGGTGGACAACCTTAGGCCTCGTGATTGATTAGCTTGGGATAATATTTCGTATAAGATACAGTGCATGTTAACCAAAAGGCAAAACGAAATATTTAAAGTAGACCTATGTCAGTTCATATTCACCTCGCACTCTCCNCACCCCCAATCCGTTTTGCTTTTGGAAGGCAGGTTCAATTATCTGTATTTCAGCTTTTCTTTGCCGCACCACTGTGTAAAGAATTCTGTAGTCAGATACAATAATGGGTCAATCGAATTTTATGCTAAGCAAAGTATTAGGCCTCCTAGCTGCGACTTCATGCTTTATTTAGTAGGGTGATGAAAAGTGAGTGCTTGTTGAGTAACCACACAGGTCACCTTCTTGGGCAAATTAAATATGCCTAATTTGAAGCTCAACCTTATTTGAAAAGCTGTACAGCTAAGGTATGCTATGTCTTATTAAACTTTATGTGCCAAGAGATTAATTTTGATATGTCTGTTGAAGGACTTTGTGCTGGAAACATCATTTGATCATGTTCTTGACAGCAAAAATTTTCACTGTGTTTGCACAGCTAAGAGGTTCCGAGTTCAACATTTTGTTCATGATACGGATTCTGTTTACTCTGTTTCTGGCAGTTCGCCCAGAGGGTCCGTTCTGGCTCTAAAGTCATGCTGCCTAGGGTAAATGTTGGATCCATCTCTTATCTGTCTGTGTGTGACCTTGGGAGCATTACATACTTCATCTGATTTTTCTTTTTCTTATCTGTAAAGTGAAAAAATTAATAGTGCTAGATTTACAGTGTTGTTTTGGGACTTAAATGGAATACCATATGTAAATCCATCTGACTGTCCAGCTTGACCTAGGATTGGACTCAGACTGGTTTACATTCTTGTTTTGCTACTTATTGCTTTTTTTTTTAAAGATTTTATTTATTTATGCATAGGCACAGGGTGGGGGGTGGTGAGGGGATTCATCAGAGACAGTGGGGAGCAGAACAGGCAGATCTACTGAAGTACACTGCTGAGGGGAGCAGCGGGCGAGGCAGGAGAGGTCTGCTGAGCCATGTGGGTCCCCTCCCTGGCCGGGGATCCAACTTGCACTGCAGTGGCTGCAGAAGCCCTGCAGTGTGGTGTTCAACCCCTTGCACCTGCCACCTGGGAGGACCTACTTATTGCTTTTTTGAGTTGATGTTTCTGTTATCTACCTCTTAATTTTCTCATCCTTAAAGTAGTTAGTATCATTATCCTAAATGATAATGACCATTTCACAGGAAAAAGAACTAAAATGTTTTTAAGAAAAAATACAATAAAGACTGATACGTGGAGGCCCTTCAATAAATATAAGCCCCCATCTTCTGTGACCATATTTATAGTTTTTCCTATAATTTCCCATTGTTTTCTCTTTGCCCAGAGATGTAACATAGCATAGTGATGGGAAACATATGCTTGAGCTCAATCCTGCTTCTCTGCTCACTAGCTGTGCAAACTGGAGCAAGCTTGAGCTCTCTGGTTTATAAGCAGGGAAAATAGTGTCTCCCTATAGGAGACTTATGAGGTTTGAATGAGTTACTGAAAAGAAAGTACTTCTCAGGACCTGGTGTATGCTGAGACATCAATAAGAAGTGGCTTATTTTTCCTACTCCCATCTTTCAATTGCCAGGATCTCTCTATCCTTTAAGGCCCAATGAAATGTTTATCTCTGTCTATACTTCCCTGATTCCATTCAGCTCTCATTCCATTAATCTCTCATCTCTCTTGTTCTTAGACCATTCTGTATTTACTGTTAGTAGTGTAGCACATTTTGAATTTAACCTTATACTTCGTTGGAACATGTATTTTACCTCTACTCTTAGATCATGAGCTTTTTGTGGACATGGGTTTTGGTTTTGTTGATTCATCTTGGTTACCCTGTTGTATTAACAGAATTGTTCTATATTTGGTTAACACTTCTCCAGCATATAGCAGACTGCTAGAAATAAACATGATCTTTGCTCCAAACAGCACTATATTGCTATCTCACTAAATATTTTGAGTATTTCCTGGTAATGAAAACAATGTATGTGTCGTTTCTTTTCTATTTATTTTTTTTACTTCCAGATCGTTTTTGAACGTTAATGCACTCCCAAATAAAATTAGATTCTAATTAAAAATTATAATCTACCAGTATTATAAAAATAAACTATATCTTCCACTTCCAATCCCCCTCCTTAGCAACAACCACATTAACATTTAATATTTGTTCCTACAGAGTGTTTTTCTGTGAACATAGGCTTATTTTACATTACTTCTTTTAAGATATAATGTCTGTATAAATCTAGTAAATGCACCAGAATCCTGAATTTTCCCCTAATGATGCTGTATTGTATAGTTTGTTATTTACCTTATATTTGTGAATAGTCCTTAGTTAAGTCTCTCTTTAATGATATACTAAATAGTTTTAATCACAAGTGTTTAGAAAGTAAAAACTGATACCTTAAATAATTTTACTCAGATATTTTGCATCAAAATATGTTATATACAAATTTTTATATCTTTAGGCCGGTGTGCTTTTAACTTTTAGAATAATTTGTTATGATTACATTTATTGTCATGTTACTTTTTAACAGCCTAGCCTAATAAATAATGTAAGTTATCCTGTTCATGCTCTGTCTTTCGGTCTCTGAAAGTGACCTTAGAAATAGAAGACTCATCTCTCCCAACTGAGAATTCTGTTCTCTAGGTCTTGATACATACAAGTATTCTGTGTACTTCAGTATTGCCTATGATTGTTAATATCTTTCTTCAGATGTTTACACTTGTAAGACCTTGGTCCATAAAAGATGATTGACTCTTTGCTGATAGCAGGGACTTATTCAAAGTTCATTTAAGGGACCCTGAGCTTTTCTGGGGCTTGTACAACTTCAGCTTAAAACTGTTTAATCAAGACAATTCCACTGTAGGAAGAATTCACCTTTTAATTTAATGGAAACTTTGAATCTAAAAAGTTTATTATTAGTTATTGAGGCAAATTGTCTCACCTCCCTCCTGCCCTCAACTTCTTTTTCCCCTCACCTTCTTCCTGCCCTCATCTACCTTACACAGTGGAGTTTGAGGTGAAGAGCGACAGCTTTGGGGAAGCTTGAAGACTTTCTTCCCTGATTCTTGGGCCTGCAGTAGAACCACAGACCCAAGCTTTCTAGATTTGGGTTGAATACCATCCCATGCAGGTGTCTTTAACATTCTGATTCCTCAAATGGCATATGGACTGTGTGCACAAATGGCTTGGTTTCAAGAAGGATTTGCCTTCTTGGTGTAAGCACTTTTGCTCGGCTGTTTCATGCCCAGAGCATTCCAGGGCAGTCATCTCCACTTTTTCAGGTCAATACCTCCTGTCTTGAGTGGCTCTTGCTATTCCTCTGAGAAATTGTTCTTCCCTGATCTTAGAATCTGCCATGTAGACACGTGTATGTTTGCGGGCAGGTTGTCTTTTGTGTTAGTGGCAAAAGAACCAGCTCTTGCCTGGTCCTAAGTGTCGGCCTTTTGAAGATCCCTCCAAAAATAACACTTCCCCCCCTTTCTTTATGTCCATTATTGCAAGTTCATGACTATTTTTCTAGTGGTTAAATTTGTGTCTCTCACCTTCACTTCTGTTGCTCCCGATCAGGCTATATTTGGATACTGCTCTCCTTAAGACCTTCTATTATTTCCTGTGATTGTAATATCTAATACTTTAATACCTTTGGTTTTCTTTCTTTTTTTTAAATGGAAGTTGGTATTTATCTGGTAACTATTGTTTTCTGATTTTAACCAGCTGGTCTCTCAGAAGCCTGCCTTTCCATATTAGCCAGCCTATTCCCAGCTTTCCATTCTAAATCTCTTTCTAATATTTTATGGAAGAAAAAAGGAATTTATTCTTAATGGTATTCAGATTTTCCCCTTTTGTTCCTGATAAGTTAACTTTTCCCGTTTAACATTTATAATTGTTATTATTATACTTATATCACTGGGATAGTTAATAGTAACAGCCAAAACTCGAGTATATACACAACAGGTGTTATTGTAAGGACTCTGCATGAACTAATCATCTCAACCTTCTAACAACCCAGAGAGGCATACAACTTTACATTTCATGAAACTAGCATAGAGAGGAAGAATTTGGATGTATTTGTCGGACAGCACTTAAGTCTACAAACAAGGATTAGTTATTCTGCTGCATGTTAGGGGAGCAATAGGCAAAAGACAGATTGGGGTCTCCGTGAAGATGGCAGGTAAAGAGCAGCAGACTAGAGCACCACAGTGATTGCTGCACACATAGGGGTAATGTGACTTGCTATGTATTAAAAATGGGAGACCCCGTCCTGGCTTGGATATTTAGAACAGCTTTCCTGAGGGAATCCCTCATACTCTGACACCTGACTGATGAGAATAAGTTAGCCTTTCAGTGGGTAGATGGGTAAATCATAAGGAGTTTGGACTTTTCATACAGTGAGACACACTGAGGGGTTCTTCTTTTGTTAAGTTTGAAGTAGGATATTACTTTCCCATCTCCCCAATTTTGGGGGATGTTTTTAATCTACAAAAAAAAAAAGCACAATAAATACTATATTCCTCTTAGACTAACCAACTTTTAACATCTTGTCATATTTGCTTCATTGTACCCTTTATATATTTATACATTTTTATTTTGCTGTATCATTTCAGAATAAGTTGTAGGCATCAAAATAATTTCTGCCTAAAAACTTCATCAGCCTCCCTGGTGGCCTCCGGGTTAAGTCGTATGAACTATCACCATGATGACCTACCATGACTGCCTGAGTTCAGTCTGAGTTTGATTGCCTGAGTTCTATCCCCAGCTAGGGAGCTTACCTACCTATGGCACAGCAGGCTTCTCCTGTCTCACCCGCTTCTCCCCTCAGCAGTGTGTTTCAGTAGATCCACCTGCTTTGCTCCCCGCTCTGTCTCTGTTGAATCCTTTCACCGCCCACACCTTTGATTCTATAAGATTAAATGTGTGATTGTGCATTTGGGGGCAGGAATATTATTAGGTAATGTGTTCTTGTCACATCAGAGATAGTAATGTCATTTCCCCTATTGTTGGTGCTCTTGGTCATTGGTTAAGGTGATGCTGGCGAGATTTCTCTGTTGTAAACTACCCATTTACCCCTTCATATTCAGCAAATAACCTTACAGGGACTTAGAGGCTGTGCATATGTTGTTTACCCCCACTAGTTGTAAACTATTGGTGATCATTTCTTAAAAATAATTATTTAATGGTGATTTTCTATTTATTTTTATTCTTCTGTGAAGAAAAGCTTCCCCCCCCCACCCCGCCCGCCTCTGTGGCCATTTAATTTTGTTGTACTTATAAGTGTGGTCTCAGATATTCACTATTTTTTTTAATTCAATGGGCTATAACCCATTCTTTTTTTTTTTTTGATGTTCACTTGCCATGTGATCTCACTTATATGTGGGATTTTTATATATAAAAACATAAATTCATAGACACAGAGAGAACAGGCTGGTAGTTGCCAGAGATGGGCAGTGACAGTTGGGTGATATGGGTAAAGTGGTCCAAAGGTAAACATTCCAGTACAAAATAAAAAAATCCTGGGAACGTGATGTACAATATGGTGACTACAGTTAAGAATACTGTGGTATATATTTGAAAGTTCTAAGAGTAGATCTTAATAGTTCTCGTTATAAGAAAAAAATATATAACTTTGTGGTGACATGTTAACTAGATTTATTCTGGTGTTTCATAATATACGTATTTACGTATTGAATCATATTGTATACATTGTTATATGTCAGTTGTATCTCAATAAAAGCAACGCCAATTGTATTTTAATTAAAAGGAATATGTTGTCTTATCATAACTTTGCTGGGTAGAAAGTAGTTTAGAGAAAGGAGAAGAAATTGAAGTGGGTGCTTCTGAGACTATTTTGTTAACCCAGCCAGAGGGAAATAGGTATGTTTTGATAAGGTAAATTCATTTTTAGGGTGGAAGAGTGTGAAGGGAGAGGAATCAAGACTAAGGTCTGGTTATCTGGTTTGAGGAGTGGGTGTCTAGGGTATCATATTCATTTGGAGTTTCCTTTTATTTTGGTTTTAAAAATTTTTTTAGCCAGGGCTTCTCTGGTGGTGCAAGGGGTTAAGCTGCAGCACTATGAAGCTACCCGCAGCCATTGCAACCTTAGTTTGATCTCAGCCCAGTGAGGTGACCTACATGGCACAACAGACCTCTCCTGTCTCACCCATTGTTCCTCTCAGCAGTGTGTGTTTCAATAGATTTGCCTACTCTGCTCCCTACTATCTCTAGTGAATCCTTTCACTCTTACCCCACAGACCTCTGGCCTGTACCCCAGCTCTTGTATGAATAAGTAAATCTTAAAAAATAAAATAAAATAAATTTTTTTAGCATTCTTATTAAATTTAGCATTCTTTATTATAAGGTTTAATAAACACTACATGAGTTACAGAATGTCTATCCCTTTTCTGTTCTCAAAGCAGCTTGCAAGTCATATTTTTAGAAATATCTTTATGACAAGCATTCTTTCTTGTAAAATATATAAAGAACTCATACAATTCAATAGAAAAAAACCTTAAAAAACAAATTTTTAAAAATTTTCAAAGGAACTGAACAGATATTTTCCCAAAAAAGACATTCTTGTGGTCAACAGGTACATGAAAAGATCACTCAGCATCACATGTCATCAGAAACACGAAAATGAAAACCACAATGAGATACCACCTCACAACTATTAGAATGGCTACTATCAAGAAGACAAGATAACAAATGTTGGTGAGAACAAAGAAAAAAGGGAACTTTTGTATAATATTGGTAGAAATGTAAGCTGCTGTAGACATTATGGAAAACATTATGGAAGTTCCTCAAAAACTAAATAGAGGGCCTTCCCTGGTGACCTAGAGGGTTAAGTCTCAGCACTATCACCTCTATAGCATGAGTTCGATCCCCAGCCAGGGAGCTGACCCACATGTGGCTCAGCAGACCTCTCCTGCCTTACCCACTGCTCCCCTCAGCAGTGTATTTCGGTTAATCTGTCTGTTCTGCTCCCCACTCTGCCTCTGGTGAACTTAATGGAGCAATTTAAACTAGAGATATGAATTTGAAAATCATCAATGTAAAGATATGCTTACTGCCCAGAGATTGAATGAGAAGTTCTAAGTTTAATGTGTAGAATGATGAGAAACGGCTAAGCAATGGGGACCTAAGAACTCTATTCTTAGATGTAGGCCAAAGAGGGAGTGAGAAAATCCGGGAGAACAGGGCATCATAGAAGCAGAAAGAGGAAACCAATTTAAGAAGTAAGCAACTGTGCTGTTAAGAATAAAGAAAATTGTATTAAATTTCTATCTTTAGAGACGTTAATAAGAACATTTCAGTGGCATGTTGGGGTGTAACATGAGGCGATGGGAAGTGAAGAAATAAAGACAGCTGGTAAAGATGGTTCTTTTCATTCAGGAGCAGAGAAATGGCACACTTTTTGGAGAGAGATTCAGAGTCAGAGGCTTATTCTTTCCCCCAAGTTTGCAGGAATTAGGAAGGTGGAGCTGCCTATTTGAATTCTTCCCTTGTCCCTGATGTGAAGCTCATACACAGTGGATAGTCACATCATTCTTTCCATTAATGAAATCTAACTCGGTGAAGGAAGACACTGTTTAGGTAGTGTATATAGCAGTCTGTGGTCAGCTCCATGTCAATATACTCACCACAATCCTGTAACCAGGATCCAGATCATTAAATGTGGAGGTTGAAAACCAAGGTGTTAACTATGTATTGGATTGCCTTACTGCTTAATTTGCTGTTGTTTCCAAGATAACCTTTGTTTTATTACCTATGTGACAATTATGTATTTCTTTGTGTATTTATATAGTAAACTTTTTCCTATCATGGGAAATTTAGACTTTTAAAAAATGATCATTGGATCAAACAAAAACGATTCATCTCATTAATGTTATTGAACTTAAATATATAAAGCAAATAGAAGTTTTGGATTGTGGAAACTCAAGATCTTCTATATTGAATTATGTGTATATTTTAGTTTCTTCTTCCAAATCTTAACCATTTCAAAAAAAAAATCAAGAAATTAATTTTTATTTTTAAATGATCTGATCTTCCTTATCTTTTGAGAACTTATTCTTGCTTTTGAGGCTATATCTAAATACTTAATATTCAGGGAATGATAAAAATCCCTATATAAGAAATATGCCCAGTCTCTGAAACAGATATTTTACCAAGGAAATGATTGTCTGACTTATTTCATGACTTTTTCTTATTCTGTATTAAAACTTCTGTCTGTGCAGGCAATTAAAATATTTGCTCCTTTGCTATTTGCTCTATCAAAACAGCAGCTGAACTTACTATTTCATGATATTGATGAATTATGGGTCTGACCTTTGGGTGCTTGTTTTGTTCCAGAAACTATACTAATTATTTTATATTTGCTATTGTTTAATCCTTATAACAATCCTGCTAGGAACTCTTATTTCCATTTCACAGAAAATATTTACAAAGGATTAATAGCTTCCCCAAGTTTGTAAAAATGCAAGAAAATTTACAATATATAAATACACATTACTATCATAAATATTCACTAATATTTTTGAGCAACTATTTCCTGGGTACCAGGCTGGCTGTTGAGAGTATAAATAGGAGCAAGACAGTCTGGTACCTCACCTCATGCAATTTTCCATCTTCATATGACTAGTATGAATAAGTAAGAAACATATAAACATCTTGAGAAGTGATAAACTATTGACACAACTATATGTATCCAACAAATATGTGAATAATACTTTACTAGTAATCAAAGAAGTACTTATTAAATAATATGATTTTGGCCTATGTAGGTAGCAGAGGTTTACAAGATAATGCCTAGTGTGCTCTAAATAAATAGCCAGTGTCAAAAATTCAGAGGGATAAAAATACAAGTTGAGTCATCAGTGTATTTTTTTGTTATAGCAAAATATTAGAAATGAAAGTATAGGGATAAGGTACTATTTCAATGATTAATGCTATATCCACATTGTGGAGTACTATGCATTTGTATAAAAGGAATGAGACCATAGACTGCTATAAAGTGATCTCCAGAACCTATTGTTAAGGGGAAAAGGACAAAAGTTATGTATTAGACTAAACAAGAGGAGGAAATTGTCATACACACACACACGCACACACACACATACAGAGTTGCCTGTGTTTTAAGAAGTCACAGAGAAAAGGTATTAAAAAAAGAAAAAATAACAAGGCTAGGGGAAAGGAAAGAATAAGATAAGGCAATAAGGCTGGAAACAAGGATTTAACCTTGTTTGATAGTTTGGTGGTATATTCAAACAAAAAATATTAGAAATGACTTTAAACACAGTTTTGAGGGCTACTGGGCTATAACCTAAAAGCAAAAGAATCACCAAGAATTCTTAAATTATACTCAGTTATCTTGTCATAATCAGGTTTTATATTATTTTGAAATAACTTATATACGAGGGTAAAGAAAATAAGAAACCATGTTAATATTTTTAGGAATAAAGATTACGGAAGTGAGGGAAATATATAAAATCAAAGCAGTTATATGTAACCTTGTAATTTTTTATTTGAATTGACTGTATCTGTCTGAAATCACGATTTGTTTTTCTAAAAATACATATTTTCTAGCTTTGTCTATTGCAATAACTGCATGAATGATAAACCAATAAAATGTACAAATCTAGCACTCAGATGTGCTATTCTAAAAGAAGTTTGAGAAAATGGTACATTCAGGACTGAAGTCAAAAATCTGTAAGAGCCTAAGATCAAACAAGCCATTGAAGAATAATAAAGTGTTAGAAGCATATAGGAATGGGTCTATTTGAACCCTATAATGTCATATATAATGAATAGGGTGTATATTTAGGAAGGATAAGACATTAATACTATAATATGGAAACTATACTGCATGTATACCACATTCCAAAGGGCTTATCTGTACCACCTGGAATACTGGTATGTTATCAGCAAGAATTGCTTCCATGTCTATACCTGGACTGTGGTTGGCTGCAAAATGGGATGGAGTTGAGAGCATTAGTGCCCCCATCTCAGCAGCAAAGGACTGGAGAAGCAGGGCTGACAGTGAAAAGAAATCTAATTCTACTCATCCCTTGATTATTAGAAAACCTCAATTTAGAAGTTTCTGTTACTCTGCACAGAAGAGCATCCCCCATTCCCATTGCTAAGTACAGTTCTTTAAGATCTTTCCTTTCTCTGCTTCATGAAATTGGCGCTCTTAATCCCCTTGGCATCATGGTAGTCAACTTTCTTTTTAGTGGTGCTGTTCTCGTTGACATGCTGTCACTGCTGCAGGATCCTCTCTCCCTCCACACTTGATAATCTCAAGAGGATGCTAACAGGCCTGACGAACAGCCCAATGTGGGAACCCTGACACCTTGCCATGAGCCAGCTACTTCTTGTGATTTCTCCCTGTGCTAGGGTTTGTCAGACTCTGGAGGAAAGCTGTTTGTCCTTGCTGCGGACATCTCAGGTCAGTGGGAGCCTGGGAATATGGATGAGGAAGACTAGGTCCCAATGAAAGAAAGTTGACACTATTTCCCATGGGTCAGGATTGAGAACACACAAAGAATAGACTCAGTACTTGTATTTAGGGACTTTATAATGACCAGAAAGGAAATCCATAAAAGTGAGGTTACTTTCAGTAAGTGGCACCATATTCTCATCAACTGGTTAATAAAGAATTGTAAACATAACCTTTGATATTGCAAAGAAACATGTTTACTGGCTGCCATTGTAATTCATTGCTTGTTAGTGTTCTTTGCTTGGTTCCTTTCCCCCTTTTTCTTTAATGGGGATCTTCTATTCAAATTGATCTCTGCATTTCATGATCTTCTCTTTGCCTTGAGAGTCTAGCGTCTCTGATGATTTTGCCAGATATATCTGTGCAATGCTACCTAGCACCTGCTCTCATCTAGATCTCTGTTCTTGGTTTTGCATTATCTATTTGCTGCATCATAGTTGAAGCTCAGCTTTCCCATGAAACCTCAACAACAGCTCCCATTCTCCAGTCTCATCCACCTTCTGCTGGTGGCAGGTGAGTTTACTTGAGTGAGCCCTGAGTTGTATGTCATTGTGTTGTTTATTCTCCATTTTGTGTACATGAGTCTTCTCTTACTATCTCTTAAAAGTTTACTTCTTGAGGCCATTTAGGTTTGGTTTCTGCTCTCTGTGTGGACAGCAGAATATACTCTTGCTTCACAATGATGAAGAGCCTGCAGACTCGAAGGACTTTGAAAAGTTTGAAGCTAATATAAGAAGTTCTAGAGGGAGTAAAATGAAGGTAGTTGCATTGGGCAGTGATGTGATTTAAATGGGGTTGATTTAATGGGACTATCTTGAAAACTGTAGAAATTATGCCACTCTATCACACAATACACAACAATTCACTCAAAATAGAGTAAAGATTTGGATGTAAGATTGGAAGCCACAAACTACGTAGAAAACGTAGGCAGAACAACTCCATGACATTGGTTTCAGTGATGTCTGGAACTTCACTCCAACATCAAGGAAAAGCAAAAATAAACAAATGGAATTACATCAAACTACAAATCATCTGTAGAGCAAAAGAAACTTTCATTAAAATGAAAAGACATCAAACATCTGACACGGGGCTAATATCTAGATCAACAACAACAACAACAAAAAACCAACAAACTTACACAACTCAATAAAAAAAAAAACAACCCAATTAAAGAATGGGCAGAAAAGCTAAGCAGACACTTCTCTAAAGATGACATGCAGATAGCCAATGAGAACATGAATAAATATCCAACATCACTTAACATCAGGAAAATGCAAATCAAAACCACAGCAAAATAGCATTTCACTTCTGTGAGAAAAGCCCATATCAAAAGACCCAGAAGTAAGTGTCAGTGAGGGTGTGATGAGAAAGGAATCCTCAAACTGTTGGTGGGAATGTTGGCTGGTCTTACCCCTATAGAAAACAAGGAGTTTACCCAAAATATTAAAAATAAATTGAGCAATTCCACTCTTTGGTATTTATCCAAAGACTGCCAGACATACACTCGTAAGTTCTTTGCAGCATTATTTAAAATAGCCAAATATTATTGAAACAGCCCAAGTACTTGACAGCAGAGGAACGGATTAAGATGTGGTATATATACAAGATGGAATACTGTTCAACTATAAAAAATAAGGAAGGCTTGTCATTTGTGACAATATGAGTTGAACTTGAGGGGATTATGCTAAATGAAATAAGTCTAAAAGAGAAAAACAAATGCATGATGATTTCACTCATGTGGAGTGTAGAGAAACAAAGGAACTGACAGAAATAGACCAAAACAAACCCTAGAATTGAGAATGCAGAATTGAGCCTACTAAAGGGGAAGGTGGGGATAAAATAAAAATGGGGAAAGGGATCTAGGCTCTACAGAAAAGTGATAAGGATGCTCTGGTGGTGGTGTGATGTGGAAACCTCTGAGAAGGTGTGAACCTGTAACCCTAAATCATATACAGCTGTGTAAACCAAGGTTACCTCAATAAATTAAAAAAAAACTGTAGAACAAAAGGCCTAGGAAGCAAGGACTTGCCTGCAGGTACTGATGGAGTACTGAAAGGGCCCCCACAGGCCTTGTCATCTGGCTCCTTCCATCTCTCCAACGTTTTCTCATTCCTCCTGTCAGCTGCAAAGACCTTTAGTATCTTTAAGGCTGTTTTGTGGTTTTTTGCACACTCTTGTTTCCACTGCCTGAAAAGTCCTCATTTGTCTTCTCAAGTTAATTCCTGATCATCCTTCAGTGCTCAAGTGAAATTCCAGATTCCTGAACACTCCATACTAGGTTGGGTTCTCTTGTTGAACAAAAATTAATTTTGTAATTACTTGTAATTCGTCTGTTACAATGGAAGCCCCTTGCATACAGAACTTTGCCTAATTTGTTTACAGCTCTCTCCCTTGTGCCAAGCACCGTGTCTAGTACAGAGAGGAGGCCTGGTAACTGCTGGTGAAGTGTTAAATGAAGAGGTATCTTGACTTTGTGACCCAGTTAACTCTGTGGAACTGTAATTGTTCTCTGGGCAGAGAACATTTGTTAATTGGATGCAGTTTGATCTTGAGAGATATTCTAGAACATTCTGTGGGCTCTCTGCCTAACTGGTCCTGGTAGGCCTCCATTTTCAAACAGAGGGATCTAATTTGATTTGGTTGGTTGTGTTTTTCAGTTGGAAAAAGACATTATATCAAAAGTGTTATAAAACAATAATTTAATAAAATATTTATTTATTTATGCATACAAGAACTGGGGTGCAGGCCAGAGGTGCAGGGGTGAGAGGATTCACCAGAGACAGAGTGGGGAACAGAACAGGCAGATTGACCGAAGTACACTGTTCAGGGGAGCAGCGGGCAAGGCAGGAGAGTTCTGCTGTGCTATGTGGGTCACCTCCCTGGCCAGGGATTGAACTTAGGCTGCAGTGGGTGTGGATGCTTCATAGTGTGGTGTACCACCAGGAAGGCCTTAAGACAATAATTACCTTTAAAAATTGTAATAGAACACACATAACTTAAAATTTGCAGTCTTATATTTTTGAGTGTACCGTTCAGTAGTGTTAAGTATAGTCACATTGTTTTGCAAATAATCTCCAGAATGTTTTCATCATGTAAAATTGAAACTGTACTCATTATAGAACAACTCCTAGCCCCCCATGAGTCCCCTGAAATCACCGTTCTATTTTCCCTTTCTGTGCATTTGACTCTTCTAGATACTTCATATAAGTGTAATCACATAGTATTTGTCTTTTTGTGGCTGATATATTTCACTTACCATAATCTTCCCAAGATTCATTTGTGTCAAAATTCACTTTTTTTTTTTTAGGGCTGAATGATATTTCATTGTGAATGTGTTTCATTGTATGTGGATGCAGTATTTTGTTTATTTTTTCCATCTTTTCATAGGCACTGGGGTTGATTCTAACTCTTGGCAATTGTGAATAATCTTGCTATGAATTTGGGTGTACAAATACTGCTTTGAGAACCCATTTTCAGTTCTTTCATTGCAAGTAGAATTACTGAATCATATGGTTATTCTATTTTTAATTTTTTTTAGAACTGCCATACTGTTAGCCATAATAATAACTTTTCAACATAAAGTAATAATAGCAAGTTACCATATGGTAGCTACTTGGAAGTAGTCACGTTGCAAGATTATTCATTTATTCCCACTTCCTTTTGAAACAGGATAAACTGCGGGTATGGGGGTGGCCTCAGTTGGTGGACCCTTATTCCTGCACTTACGATTGTAAGACATAAACCCAAAAGCAAGCACAGTTTGAAACAATCATAGCAGGATTAAAAAAAAAAAAGTGTGCATACAAGAGCTGGGGTACAGGCAAGAGGTGTAGGGGGTGAGAGGATTCACCAGAGACAGAGTGGGGAGCAGAACAGGTGGATCTACTGAAATACACTGTTTAGGGGAGCAGCGGGTGAGGCAAGAGAGGTCTGCTGCTCCATGTGAGTTCCCTCTTTGGCCGGGGATCGAACTCATGCTGCAGTGGCTGAGCCGTGGAAGCCCCGAAGTATGTCACTCAACCCCTTGTGCTACCAGGGAGTCCCTATAATAGGATTTTTTACACAAGGGAGTGGAGAGAGAGTATTCACTGGTTGACGTGGCTAGGAGCTGTCTGTCCTATTCCAGGTAGCATCCAGTGAGCAGAGATGAAGGTCAAATCCAAAGCTGCATGCGGCAAGCTGGTGGCTTCTCCACAGATATCTTTCTCATCAGTGGCTAACTGCCAAAACCCCAGCTGAAAAACTGTCTACGTGTCTGCAGTTCAACTACGAACGCCCAACAGTTTAACTTCCAAAAATCCTCGCTCTGCCCTTTTCTACCATCAGTCCTCCCTGCCCCACAATGGCTGGAGCTTGGAAAGCTCCACCTTCTGCAATGAGCACCATCCACTGGCTGGGAGTTTCCTTCCTTTTCTTCCTCTTACACTTCCATTGATTGTATTGTTCTCACCTTTGGGATTTCTAACACTGACATAGAAGAGCAGAGACAATAGTTTATGTATCACTTTACAGTTTTGAGTTGTTTTAGTGGAAAATTCAGTTCATATTACTCAGTGGGCATCCACATGGATGATTTTACTGAACTCCACAGTAATTCCAGTAAGTCAGTCAACTCCTTTTCTGGTCTCCTCATGGCCACTCACTACTGTGTCCAGTTTCCCATCCACATTGGAAATCTTGTAAAATTCAGATACTAACTTTTCACTTCAGGCTTAAACAGCATTCTATGCTGTTTATGGTTAAGATCTAATTCCTCAGTGTGTAGCATATGAGACCCAAGGTGTTACCACTGTCTCCCCACTTCAGATGGCCCATGTGCATTATTCTGAAATGTCTGCACATCCTGAGGATCTGTGTGTTCACATCTTGTGCCTTCTGCTGACTTTTCTCAGTGATCAGTCTAGTTCTCACAGATGTCTGCTTTCCTTGGTCCTTTAGCCCATCCTTCAATCTGAGTTAGGCAAAATTTACCAGAATTATAGCACTTGCTGTTCTATCTTATACGTATTTACTCATCTTTCTTATCTTGAACTCTGAGTTTAAGGATTTTGTTTTTATCTGTATATTGGTACAAGGGAATCACATATCTATATATGGACTTAACCATTGATTATCAGTGGGAGGTATTATTTTTGTACCCCCCCCCAAAGCATTTGGTAATGTCTGGAGAGTTTCTGGTTGTCACAAACTGGGAGAACCTGCAATGTAGAGGTGAGGGATGCTGCCAGATATCCTAGGGTACACTGGGTAGCTCCCCCAACAGAGGACTCGGGCTTAATGTGTAAAGGTTGAGAAACTCTAGAATAAAACAATGAGGATAGTCACAACATAATATCATTGAATGATGTCAGTGACCCGGAGGTCTTTGCTGTAGCATGCTAAAGCTATGTGTGTATATATATATATTTAAAGATTTATTTATTCATGCATACAAGAAATGGGGTACTGCAGTACAGGCCAGAGGCCATGAGGGTACAAATGTGTGTTTGTATGAGAGGACTCACCTGACACAGAGTGGGGAGCAGAACAGGCAGATTGACTGAAATACACTGCTGAGGGGAGCAACGGGCGCATGTGGGTCACTTCCCTGGGCGGGGATCGAACTTGTGCTGCAGTGGCTGTGGGTAGTTTCATAGTACTGTGCCTTAACCCCTTGTGCCACCAGGGAGGCCTGAGCTATGTGTGTATATTTTAGTTATTGAGGCACAGTACATCTAGTTTGGGAGTAGTAACTGTCTTCAAGGACACTGACAGTTTTTGTGAGGAGCATTTTTGGGGTTCTGCTCAATAACCTTGTCAGAATTTGGCATTTAAATTAAGTGTCACAATAACATTTAAAGAGTGGGGGTTAGTGATGCCAAACATTGTGTGTTTGAAAAATACAAATAGCTGAACTCCAAATACCAACAGAACTTGTATGCTATTGAGAAATACTGAGTGGGAAAAAGCAGAAATCTAGTGGATAATCTTTGGTGGGTGAGGCCTTTGGAAGAATCAAACTAAAGATAGTTGCAGTTGAGAAGGCTGGAGGATTCTTTGCAGTTTCTTACTGGCATGCTGAGAAGCAGACTAGGCAAGAGAAGGTATGCAGAATCATTGGGTAGAAATGGAGATTGCACAGGGGTATCTTTAAGCTCAGCCTCCGGGAACCCTCTTACCCTGAATCATAAGTTCTCCTGCTCCTTGGCTCAGCCTTGCAGTTTCCTGTGTGTAAAGTAGAACTTGTTGAGAAAAACTTCATTTAACTCCTTGTCTCATTGTTCCATTTAAAAAACACCATCGCTTACCATTTAACATATTAATATGAACAGTCTTAAATGTTGCTTAAAAATTAACAAATGTAATATTATACTCGTTAAATTGAAAAATTAATTGAAACATGTTTGAAATTTCTTGACATTAAACGTGTTTGAGGGCACTTAAGAATAAAAAGAGTCAAGAAGTTAATAATGAACTCAGCAGACCTTCCAGTAGTAAGTTCACGGTTTTGCCGAGTCACAAGTATATTTAAAACTCCTTTTGAAAAATGAATATGTAAATTAAGACATAGTTTATAATTTATAAACTATTACATTATTGAAATCTCATATTTAAAATTTAAATAACATGTTGCTTTTATTAGGCAACATATGACATTGATATTCAAATGCAATATTAAAAATTTGTGATTGAGCTTTTCATTGAATGAAGTTGATACCACTCTGTCTTTAATGCTCATGCGGATTAATTCATTCTATTATATTGTACATGGAAAATTTAAATCAAATGTTAACTCTTACCATGACCGACTGAAATAAAAAAGACAGCATGAACTCAGGTGTCTTGACTGCTAAGCATTCATTGATTAAGCTATCTATTTAATATTGTTTATGAGAAGAGAGGTAGGGGGGATTAGGTAATTGGAGGTACCAGCTTTCTTACTTTTCACAGTATTTAAGCTCCCGAAGAGTCCCATTTAATGACCATGCTGGTATAATCAAATCTACCTCTCAAATCTTTGATTATTTTTCTTAGTACTCCCTGTAGCACTAGCTTGGCAATTTAAACATTTGTCTGCCACTTCTCTTTTGTTTATGAAAGCCACACACAAAGAAGACCATGCTATCAATGAAATCAGAACAGATCTAATTACAATAGATAGCAGACCCAAAGACATCAAATAGCAGACCTAACCTAAGAGGAAGAATTATACTCTCATTTTTGCTCAGTTTACTTTGCAAGACAAATACAAGTAGGGCTGTCTTGATTACTGGTCAAATTTCTTGAATGGGCACCTATCACCTTTAAACAACTCTTTTCAAGACTGGTCTGCTTCTGAGGGAACTGCATTGCTCTCCTATCACCTGCTACCCCCCACCCCCAAGTATTCTGTCAGGTGTTTTGCATATGTTAGGCACTTCACATCTGCCTCTGGGACTTCTAGACCCACCATTGTTGAGCTCATTCCAGTTCTCAAAATATAATAAGAAAGCCTAGATTTTCTGAGAAAATACATTTTTTTTTCATAAGGGAAATTAAGTACATTTGTTAATTACAATACATTTGTAATGAATTCAGGAACTGAAAATTTATGAATTCCTTCACATATATAAAGGTGGAGAAATGATTACACTTCTCTATCTTGTGGCCTGATTTTTGTCTAAAGACTTATTCTCAATACCCTAAGGAGTTACAGTTTATGTAGCGAATACTCAAGAGTCCTTTATTTTCTTTAAAGATTTATTTTATTTATTTATGCTTACAAGAATTGGGGTGTAGGCCGGAGGTGTGTGGGAGGGGTGAGAGGATTCACCAGAGACAGAGTAGGAAGCAGAACAGGCAGATCTACTGAAATACACTGCTGAAGGGGAGCAGCAGGTGGGACAGGAGAGGTTGTTGCACCATATGTGAGTTAACTTCTGGTCCAGATCGAACTAATGTCTCAGTGGCTGCAGATAGCTTGATAGTGCTGAGACTTAACCCCTGAGCCACTAAGGAGGCACTCAAGGGTCCTTCTGAATGGAGAACTCTTAGCACTTACTATTTAGCACTTTGATGTTGAATGAGAATGATGACTGGATGGATGAAGTTCATCATTCCTAATTAGCCTATATAACCTCTCCTCCCTGAAAAAGATAACTGAAGTTGTTCAATGTGCACCCTGTCTTTTTGAAACAACCTAGAATCTTCCAGCAGTTATAGAACTGGCCAGGCTTCCAGAGATGCAAAATAGTTTCCAAAGCTGAGTCAGCCCCATCTGGCAGGAATACACACACTGCATATCTTCACAGTCAGAGGGACTCTCTGGGAGGCAGCAGGCTCATCTCCTGGATCTGCATAGGAATGTCAAAATCTAGTGTTCTGTTTGGCAGATTCATCCCTTATTTATTAGGCCACATAATCTGAGCAAAACCATTTTTTAAATTACATGAAGTTTAATCTTTAAGCACGAAAACTCAATTTGCTTTAACCACATTGTTAAAATAGATTTCCCTGCATTCTCTAACAGTGTATTGAATATTTCTGAATATTTTATTTGTATATGTAGTTTTTATATATACTATAGTGATATCCTCTGAGATGACTGAGATGATGACCACACAGGTTTTTTTTTTTTTTAAGTTTAAATTTTCTTATTTACTTTTCCAACACTAAGCTGTCACTTAACATACATCACTTACATAGTTGTGCTTATGTGTATTCATTCCTTATTCTCCCTTTTAATGTCTGCTATGGACTGGAAACCAAATTTTATTAGGCTCATTAGGTAGCACATAATTAATTATGCTCATATCAAGAGCACAAAACTTCCTGCTGAAGCTCTGAGTGGGACCCCCTTCCAGTCAAGAGCCCAAATTATGTGGAGTTGGTGACCCCATAAATAGCACTTCCTTTCTGACATGCCTAGGGGAGACAGAGAGTTCATCAGATAGAATTCAGATAGCACCTTTATTGCAAATGAAGCTGATAATTGGGTACATGATTCATATTTGCATGTAAGTGAACTTTCTACTTTTGAAGTTCAGAGACTCAGACTTTATATGAGCGGGGGAAATATATGTGATAAAAATTAAGAACAAACTTAAAACTGTACATCATGACATATTCCTTTGTGAACACTCCCTTTCTCATCACCTTCATACCTACATGGAGAGAAAATCCTAGAAATAGGAGATCTTTTGTTCACTGAGCATAGTGAGTGATGTCATCTGTAAAATGGTTTTGACTAATTTTAAGTGACATTTCTGGGAATGCTGAATTGGAGGAGCTTGAGCAGGGCCTAATTAACTGGCATTAAAGCGGGGGGTACTATTTAGGAGAATGTTGGATTCTGTTCAGTGGGTCTGTTGAAGGCAGAGGTTTTTAAGGAATCATTTGAGCTTGGCATCTTGGGAGGAATAATGTGCCAGGTATAGCATGCTGTAAAACCTAGCTTCTCACCCAGGAAAATTTTCAGTAAAATCTGTCTCTCACCTCACCTGGTGAGGTACACAGGCTTTTGGGGGATGTGACAAAGTGCCAGTGGCTCTTCATAGACGATGACACAGGGCTGTTCTCACCTGACTTGCATACTAGACACTAATCCTCATAAATTTCAAATTCTAACTTCCTGCCTTTTTTTAATTACAGCACTATCAGTTCAGTGCTGTGTTCATATACATAAGGGTTGATAGAAAAATAATCTCTCTTCTGACTGTGGCAAGTTAGGTTTTTTTCCAAAAGAATTTTCCCAATATTCACAATCTCTCTCACCTATTTCCCTGTCATTTTCTTCACAATGCTTTAGAGTTTTTTTATTTTTCAATTTATCACATCTAATTTTAATGGACATTTCCTCATGGAAATAAACCCCCAGTATTAAGTGGGTTAAGCCATGCAAACTGCCACAGCAGACAAAAATCCAGATTTCAGTGTTTAATGAATCAAAGATTTATATCTTACTCGTAGTACATGTCCATCTTGATTCTGTAAGGATTTTGTTCCACAAAGGTGGAAAACATGGCATCTGGCATGATGAGGGGGATGAGCAGGTCCTTAGCTCGTAATGGTCTGGACTTAGAAGTGACCCTGGACACATCTGTTCATGTTCCATTGGCCAAAAGTAGTCATGTGATCCAGCCTGACTACAAGGGATACTGGGAAATGTAGTGGAGCACGTGGGACATATAGTGAGCGTGAAACCTCTTACCCCTACTAAGCAGACGACTATGCTATGTCTATGCTATGTTATGTTATACATTATACAACAACTTTTGAATATAATTTGTACATGACAGAATGTTTTTCTCTTCTCATACATATTCGCTTAGTTTTATTCCCTATCACTTTTTTTTTTCAAACTCATACTCTAGATTCAGCCTTAATTTCTTTGACCTGAAATTTATAGACATGCTAAGAAACAGTTGTGGGGGGCTATTTGTTTTCCTGTCTCACTGTCTCTTTTTCATCTTGTCTCTATATTACTTGAGCTATTTTATAGCTTCTCATAGGAGGTACATATATCAGTGTGAAACTTGGGGCCTGTCTCGTGGCAGAGAGGTTAAGTCTCAGCACTATCAACTGTATGGCCTGAATTCAATCCCCAGCTAGGGAACTAACCACATATGACACAGCAGACCTCTCCTGTCTCACCTGCTGCTCTCTTTAGCAATGTGTTTCAGTCAATCTGACTCTTTTGCTCCCCACTCTGTCTGGCGAATCATCTTACCCCAATCCCCTATATTTCTGAAATATTCCCCAGTTCTTCTATGCAACAATGAGTAAATAAGTCTTAAAAAAATGTGAACTTAACCTGTTTCTAGGGTGGGAACCTGACTTTATCATTTTATTATCTATCAGTCTGATGCTATTTCACTGAATCACTCTTTCACTTATTTATATTTATTTGTGGGCTTTGTTCTCATGAAGTGAAAGCAAGTCAGTGATGGTGAAAATTCTTCACTTCAACTTTGATTTTTGTTGACAATTTTATTTTACTTTGTTATTCATTTTGTTTGGCTTTTCTGTTTTAGGAAAATCTTACCTAACTGTTAAACTGTCAGCTAGGAACACGGAAATTATGCAGGATTTTTTGGGAGCAGGTTTGCGCTGGGTCATACAGAGACAGGCCTAACTGTGTTCTAGGGTATAACACAAGCTAGTCAGATCACTGGATTCAGAGATTCTTCAGGAGGTACATTGATGAAAAGGGTTACGCTTATTTACTGAGACTGTCAGGATACCATCATAGGACACTCAAGGTTACTTTCCATCTCCAAAGATAAGTTAGTTTAGGATGGACCAGAAATCCTGGGAGAGAAGAAAGTAAGTATGTGGGATCTTATAGAGTGGGACAATAATGTAAATCTCAGTGATTACTTTTGATAGAATTTGACAGGATTTGACTTGACCTTCACCATGATTTCCATGGTAAAATCCCTTGTCTTTACCGGAAGTATCCCACTTCCTTTTGGGCTCCACATCACACTCCTAGGCACATCAAACTCAAAGGAAGATAAGAAAAGGAAAGAAGAGGTTATTTTAGCCTCTCTCTTTCCCCCTTTCCTCTAACAAGAACCACAATCTGAGATGTTTGTTTTTTTAATGTACTTTTTAAAAAATAGATTTATTTATTTATGCATACAAGAACTAGGGTACAGGCCAGAGGTGTGGGTGGTGAGAGGATTCACCAGAGACAGAATGGGAAACAAAATAGGCAGATCCACTGAAGTACATTGCTGAGGGAAGCAGTAGGCAAGCCATGTGGGTCTCCTCCCTGGCAGGGGACCGAACTCACACTGCAGCGGCTGCCAATGCTTCACAGTGCAGTAGTGCTTAACCCCTTCAGCCACCAGAGAGGCCCAGAATCTGAGATGTTTTAAAAATGATACAAAGACGCTTTTCTTTTTGCTATTCCAGTGAGGAAAAGTTATAAAGCTAATAAAATTTTGAAATCTCTGCCAATTTATAGTCAATGTATAGTCTGAAAAAGCTTTCAGGTTTAAAACAAAAGCTCATTCTACATGCAAATAATTTTCTTTCTTTTCTCTTTTTTAGGCTTTTCCTCCAAATGCCATCACTATATTTTTTTACTGCAGTTCGGTGACTGTATTCTTCACAATAATTAAGTTTATCAGTTATCGCCTACACCTCATGTTTGATAAAGGAGAAATCATTCAGCAAAGGCCCCCCAGAAAGAAAGAAAAAACCAATAAAGATAAGGAGGCCAACAGTGAACGCATCACTAATCACAAAAATCGAAGGTAACAGTTCTAATTATGTGTTCGTAATTTCAGTGTTTTGCTTAAAGTACCTTTTTTCATTTACTAGTTACTTATGAAATATGTCAGTTTAGGACACAATTATGTACATTTTTAACATTTTTCTTATACTTAAGCTTGCACTTAAATATAAAATTGCTATTGATAAACAAGGTAGTGTAACTCATTAATATAATCTTAATCCATGCTCTGGAATTAATTTGCATTAGGCTTGGCATGGTAAAATATTTTACTTCAATATTTTTATCTTGTCATTTAAATGCTTAGCACATGTCAAAGTAATTTTAAAAAGAATATTTGTGTTTGTTAACCTAACAGTAATACTTTGCATAGAACTGACATTTTTAGTCATTTTTAAGTGAGCGTCATTGTTACTATTCTTGCCCTTACATCTGAGAAAATAAAAGAAGGCATGTTTTATTTTAAAGCGATATTTTTACTTTCTTAAAATAAAATTTCTATCAATGAACATGAGAAAAGGGAGTATAGCAGAAAATTGTTTTGGGGCTAACACGAGAGAGTCCATGGCAATATCACTGCTTTTGTGTTTCTCATGTCGCGTTAGCAATAACGGGAGGATTCCCAATGGCAAAAAGGAGGAGGCCAGTCAAAACCTGTCTACACCTCCCCTCCGCTGCAGCTCCAGAGGGCAAAGCATAAACTCTCACCATTCTTCTGGGCTACTGGTTAGTGATATGTTTTCTGTTCACTGTCTCCATATTGCTGTCAGGTTGATTTTATCCAGAATGACCTGGACATGACCTGAGGGGAGCCCATGGAGCATAAAACACACACTGAGCTGTATATTGGAACGTATACCCACCGACTCTGTAAGGGTCTACCCTGCCCTACCTCCCACTCTGGTCAGAAGAACCACGCTTTCACTTCCCTCTGCCTCTTCTGTCTGTGCTTCATCTGAATCATCTTACTTGCAATGCCTCTCCTAGGAGCCAACTTCATTTCTCCATAGTAAAGTATCTCTTGGAAAGTTAATACAGGTATCCCCCAGTTTTTGAAAGTTCATGCTACAACACTTGGCTTTTAAGAAAGACTTACATTAGTCACTGTTTCCCAAGCGAACTTTTGCTTTTATGACAAGAGCTAAAAATGAAAACTAGAGCTCATGGTTGGTTGTGCAATGAGCTGTCAGGAGCGGCTTCCCCAGCTGCGGCAGTGGCCCCGGCAGGCTCGTGCCCTGAAAACACTGGCTACGGTTGTGCTTCCCCTGTCATTTTCACGTTGTCGGTACCTTAGTGTCATTTTAGGTTCTCTGCAGTATTTGGTAGGATTTGCTAGGTTTTTTTTTATATCTGGGAATGCTCAAAATATTTTCCATGTAAATTAATGGTAATTGTTTCTGTATGCCATTTCAACTCATGAACATTTTCCTAGAAAAGTTTTACTTTGGATAGCAGGGGAAACCCATACATCACCTTTTTTTTTCTAGATTAACTTTATTGGAATCTATTTACAATAGAATAAAGTAGCACATAGTCTCTTCTCCATGTTACTTTCTCAGTTGAGCTCTTTCATCACAGTGCAGTGGTCTTGGTTGGTTGTTTATATTTTCATCTATTTTTGTATTCATTTGTGTTAGCTATTTTATTAGAAGCCTAAACAGAGTGGAAACTTGTCCTTTCCCCATGTGCCATTTAGAAAAATAGTAATTGCTGCTTGGTGTCTGCTGACCTGGCTAGAAATGTACAGTGAGCTGAGTCATATATTGATTTCTTTTGTTCTTTCATTTATTTAGGAGTTGCCAGCACAGGAAACTGTGGAAGATCTCAAAGGTAGAGTATTTGTTACTATCATTTAATATTATTAATTGCAACACTGTCCTTACTGAAGTGAACAATGTTTTTTACAAAATAAAATGCCAGAATTAATTGAAAATAAAAACTATACCTATATCTACATAGTTATTTTAACTTCATTTCTTTAGCTCTTAACTTTGTTTCATATCAGAATTTGTATGTCTACATTCATTGTATGATTTATTGAGTTACCGTATTTCATTGTCTTTTCTCCAGTACAAATATGTACTCATATGACTTATAGTTGCAGATAGAAAACAGGGTAAATTTATCATTAACATACAAACTTTTTATTATAATACATTAAAAAGTGATACAGGAAATTATGTTGTATTCTTTATGTCTGCATTTATTTCAGGTTAAAGATTTTGTTTCTGGGACCTTTTTTTTAAATACCCCACCCCAGTTTTTTTTTTTTTCCCTTTAAACTAAGATTTCATTTCATTGTCTTTTGATTTTTTTAAAAATTATTTTTATTTATTTGTACTTAGGAGAACTGGGGTGTAGGTGCAGCAGTTAAGCAGATTCACCAGAAATTGAGTGGGGAGCATGATAGGCGGATTGACTGAACACATGGCAGAGGGGAGCTGCAGGCAGGAGAGAAGTCTGCTGTGCCATGTGTGTTAGCTCCCTGGCCAGGAACCGAACTAATTGCTGCAGTGGCAATGACTGGCTATCACTTGATAGCACTGAGACTTTAACCCCTGTGCCACAAGGGAGGCCGTCATTTAAATGCTTAGGACATGCCTTTTGATTATCTCCAGAAGACCTGGAAAGAACTTTTGGAGATCTGAAGTAGAAATTTATGCTCTGTTAAAAATGTGAAAATAGTGTAATATTTTATTTTCTAATATACATCTAAAATTAACACCATGTGCCGAAACCCTAAAATAAAGTTTTTCTTTTCATCACTCATAAGTTCCCTGGCAATTGTATGTAAAGGATTAGCCACTTTTTAAAAATGTGCTATTACAACTGAAATGAAATATGCACTAATCAGGTTTCAAATATTAATTACAAACTAAATTTCATAAAAATGTTATTTTAAATCTTTTTTATTCACACGGACACACACATTTCTGCCCATAATGAACTACATATTTCTCTAGGTTAGGTGTAGTGTTATTAGTATCCTTATCTTATTATATCCTTTCAATGATTGTTTTGACCTTTTAATTTCACTATTCTTATGGAAATCATTATTTCCTAACTTCTTTCTTGTAGTAGAGACATTGCATATAACATTCTACTGTAAGTCACAGCAAGTAATATACAGCTGCCAATACCTAACTTGAATTCACTGTTTGTTTTTTAGCAACAGAGCACTACAACAATTTCTTTTCTTTTGACTTTTTCTTTCTTTTTTTGAATCTCGTAGTATTCCATCCTAATATTCAAATTCTGTGTTGCTAAAAAGCATAATGGCTTTTTAAAATTATTTTAAATAGCTTTATGGAGATATAATTCAAACACCACATAATTCTATTTAAAATGTGTAATTCAGTGTTTTTTCACAGAATTATATAGCAGACATACCATCTCTCAGTTTCCCCATCTGTTCTTTTCCTAGATATATATTTTGATCCTATAGATTTGCCTATTCTGAACACTTCATAATGAATGTGGTGGTCTTTTTGACCGGCTTCTTTCAATTAGCATGTTTTCAAGGTTCATCCATGCATGTACTTAATTTCCTTTTATTGTCAAATAATATTCCACCAAGTGGATATACTACATTTTATTTATCCATTTGTCAGTTACTGAATATTTGGATTGTTTGCACTTTTTGGCTAGTATAAATGATGCTTCAGTGATTATTCATGTGCAAGTTTTTGGGCAGCTTTTTTTTCTCTTGGCTATGTACTTAGGAATGGAGTTGCTGGGTCACTTAGTAACTCTGTGTTTAACCATTTGAGGACATGCCAGACTGTTTTAGAAAGTAGGTATATCCTTTTATTTCCCACCATCAATGTATGAGAGTCCCAATTTCTTCATGACCTGACAGTACTGATAGTGATAATTTTTTTCTAATTATAACCACTCTAGTGGGTGTGAAGTGGTGTCACATTTTAAGTTTCATTACTCTGATGACTAATGGTGTTGATATGTTCATCATCAGTCATCTTTAGAGAAATGTCTATTCATATCCTTTGCCAGTTTTCAATTAGATCGTCTTTGCTGGTGAGTTTTAAGAATTCTTTTTGTGTTTCAGAAAAAACACTTTGATACTTTCTTCCATTCTGTGAGTTATCTTGTCACTTTCTTTTTTTAGGTTTTATTTATTTACTTTTGCATGGAAGAACTGGGGTACAGGCCAGAGGCATTAGGGGGTGAGAGGATTCACCAGAGACAGAGTAGAGAGCAGAACAGGTGGATCTACTGAAATACACTGCTGAAGGGAGCAGCAGGCGAGGCAGGAGAGATCTGTTGTGCCATGTGGGTCAGCTCTCTGGCCAGAAATCAAACATAGGCCATAGTGGTGATGGTGCTGAGACTTAACCCCAGACCACCAGGGAGGCCCTTTTGTCACTTTCTTGATGGGGAGCTTTGAAGCACAAAATTCTTTAATTTTCATGAAATCCACTATTGTTTCTTTTGTTGTTTGGGATTTTTGTGTCATATATGATACCATTGCTGAATCAAAGGTTGTGAAGATTTCATTTGTTTTCTTCTAAGAGTTTTATAGTTTTAGCTTTTAAATTTAGATTTATAGTCTATATTGAGTTTAAATTTTGTGTATGATGTCAGATTGAAGTCCAGCTTGATTATTTTGTATAAATATGGTGTTCCAACACCATTTGTTGATAAGATAAGGCTATTCTTTTCTCCTTAACTTATCTTGGTACCCTTGTTGAAAATCAATGGACTGTACATGTAAGAACTTATTTTTGGACTTCTAGTTCTATTTTTTTGTTCTTGGCAGCTATTATTATGACGGTATCACATTGTTTTGATTATTATAGCTGTGTAGTAAATTTTGAAATTAGGAACTGTATGTACTTCTTGTTTTGGTTCCTTACATTTCAATATGAACTATCAATTTTTGCACAAAAGGCTGCTGAGATAGTGATAAAGATTATGTTGAATACATAAATAAATTTGAGGGAGAATTGCCATTTTAACAATTTTGTTTTCTGATCTATGAAATTAGGATATCTTTTTAATTTATCTGGGTTTTTCACATCTTTGAAATGTTTTTTGGTATTTGGTGTACAAATTTTTTATTTTTTAAAAATTTAGTTATTTTTGTTAAATTTAGTCTTACATCATATCTTATATTTTTCTTTTTCTTTCTGACTTAGCCTAATTCCTTCTACCTCCCTCCATGTTGCTGCAAATAGCATGAGTTTATCTTTTTTGATTGCTGAGTTGCATTCCATTGTGTATATATACCATATTTTCTTGATTTAGTCGTCTGTTTTGGGCTGTTTCCATATCTTAGCTATTGTAAATAATGCTGCAATAAACATAGGCATGCAGGTTTTCTTTCAAATTAATGTTTTTATGTCCCTTGGGTATATTCCTAGGAGTGGAACTATGTGGTAGATTCATTTTTAATAACTTGAGGATCCTCTACACAGCTTTCCTTAGTGGTTAGACCAGTTTGCAAACTTACGTTAGTGATTAGTGTTGGAAAATCTCTCTGAACAGACAGCATTGGAGTTGAGATCTGAGTGACAGGGCAGAGCACCCACCCACACATGGAGAGGTGATGTGATAGAACAGAGGCTGGTGCCACCAGAACTTGGAAGATTTGGGCTCTAGTCTCAGCTTCATCAATAGCTTGGTGACCTTAGAGAAATTCCTGACCCTTCTCTCTTCTGTTTCCATGTAATAGTATCTACACAGCCCAGTAGGATAACCAGCAAAGGGTTGTTACAAGGTAAAATAATTTTTACTATCATTACCACCCAACATTCTTGAGCATAGATAAGAAAACAATTTGGTTTCACTGGAGGATTCAATGAGTATAAAATATGGTTGTTTTTCTAGAACCATATAGTTCAATTGAAAAGGTAATTTATTTCTGTTTTTTTTTTCAAATGTGTTAGAACAATCAAAATGCTGAGTGAACCTGAATCACCACACTGTTAAAGTACCACACTGCTAAAACACAAACAGAAGAGATTGTGTTGTTTTATTTATATACATATGTATATAAATGTTTAAGTGAAATACCTATTTTTACATCATTGTTAATTTTTGAACAGTGGTCACCATAGTTCTCCCATCATCAAAAAACCCATAGTCCATCATCATAGTCCCTTGTGCTCTCTCTTCCGGTTTTCACCCCCTCCCCCCTCCCTTCCTCTCCCCTCCTGGATGCCTCAAATTGATGGTGAACTTTCAGGGTTTGTCTTTGACCTTTTATTTGTTTCTTTGTATTCCACATACAGTGAAACCATCTGATGTTTATCTTTCTCTGGAAAGGTAATTTAAATGTACACAGATAAAGCGATCTTTTAAGAAGTATTTGGCATTTAATTCTCTAAACATTCAATGCTAAGGAGCTCAGAAGAGAGTTTATTTGTGAGTTAGGAGATCATGGGAAGTTAAATGTTGAAGGAGGGGTAGGAGAAAGATCTTGAATGGGGTCTTTAGTGCATGAAGGAAAAGGACATTCCAGGTGACTGTTAGGCCCAGAATTGGTAGTAGAGTCAAGGAAGTCCTTTGGACTACAGCAGCGTAGGGCAGAACCTCACAATGTTTTCGACAAGTTCCATGAAGGTAGAGGCAAGTGAATATATACTCCAGCCTGCTCTGGCCCCTGTATGCAGGGAACTTAGATGCAACTGGAAGGGATGGAACTGGAAATGGCATGAGCAGAAGGGGAAAGATAAATACCACATGGTGTCACTTATAGGTGGAATATAGAGAAACCAAACAGGGTCAAGGAAAAATTTTAAAACTAATTCCTTGAATTCTGACCATGGATCTAAGGCATCCAGAGGGATCAGACATGAGAGTGGGATGGGGTGGGGTGTTGGGGTAAAGCATAGGGGACTATGGGTGTGTTGGTGGTGGGAGAGCTGCGGTTATCACACCTGTGGGGAGAAATCCTATAATTAAAATATTAACAAGCATGCAAAGCAATGGTACTTCTTTGCAAAAATCAAATAAAAGAAGTTTGAAGCATTATTTTAGAGATTTTAAGAACAAATTCACAGTGGAGGTGATATTTTAAAATAGGCATCCAATCACATGTGTTGCTATTTTTAGTTTTGTTATTCTTTGTTCTTGCTCTGGGACCTTATGTATTTCAGATGCTGATAAAGTTGCTATTATTGTTTATTTTAGATGTGGTCCTGTCCGAAGACCAACCTGTGGCACCAGTGTCATCTACCTCACCTGGTATCAAGACAGAAAGCTTACCTGCTTCTAAAGCATATGTGCTGGACACCACAACCACATCGGCAATACCTGTCACACCTGTTGTGACAGAAACTCTAATCAAAGGCAAGGCAAGAGGAGGCAAGAGGAAACCCCCTTTCCGCCACAGATCTGAGGGCGGCTTAGTGGATAAAGATGTCTTAAAAAAGTTGCCACACCTATCTTTGTCTCAATATGACATACTAGAAACAGATGTTTCTTTTCAGCCTTGGGGGAGTGAGAATTCAGTCCTGATTCCAGAAACTGTGAATTATGCCCAGGCCTCCATAAGGGAACAGATGCAAAGCCAGTCACCCCAGGGCAGCCTGAGCAGTAGCTGCCCTCAATGTGACACCGTTATCGCAAAATCAACACAGGAGCTGGTGGATGGTTCCAGGCAGGTGGAACCTCCCTCGAACCAGACAGTAGACTATTCAAATAGTGAAGTAGCTGTTACTCTTATTGATACTTCTCAACCCGGAGACCCTCTGAGTCTGCATGAACCTATTAAAATTGTCATCACCATGAGCAGTAGCCCAAACTCTATGACAGACTTGGAAAGTTCTCTGCATCTGAAGGTGATTGGCACTGAGAGAACGGGTTTAAAGTCTGATGCTGAGCTAACTACCCCAGGAGTGGTCAGTTCTCCAAACACTGAGCAGATAAGAATTCCTGTCATCACCCTCGAGCTATCTGAGGATGGTGGAGGAGACGTCATTTGTCCAGAAATCAAAGAATGTGAAAGGACTTCAGAGAGGTTGATGGTGGAGGCATCCTCCAATCCGTGTTCTGGCTATGAATCTGCAGAGGGAGGAAATGCCACCAAGGGTGGAAGCCCTTCCCCGAGAAACCATTATGAAGCAACTGTGTCTCTCACATCTAATGTGGTCTCTGAGCCTGAGGAAGGCAAGGAAGGCCAGGCTAACCTTGACCCATCATGTTGTAAAACCAGCCACGAAAAGAGACATACCAGGGTCCTCAGTGTAGATAGTGGGACAGATGTCTTAAGTAAGAGCTCCACAGAAATGATTAATGATAAAGAAAAAACAATACCAACTTCCAAATCTGACCTAGAGGCTAAAGAAGGACAAATACCAAATGAATCCAACTTCTTGGAATTTGTCTCCCTGTTAGAATCAATTAATACTTCCAAGGTGGTGGCCACCAACCAAAAGAATGGCTTGGTGGACCAGAACAAAGAAAGTGAGCCTCTTCGAGGTATGGTTCCAAATCAGCTTTGTCCTGATGGTATAAGATGATCTCTCATATTTTCTTTCTGTGATTTGCTTTTGCAAAGTGTGAGACAGCCATCGACCAATTGTCAGTTGCTTGGTGTTGTCATTGACATTTGTTGAACATCAGTGAACACTAGGCTATGTGGTGAGAATATATTAAAATTGTTTTTAGCAGGAAATGAAAGGCAGAGTAATGAATTTTTGGCTTCCTTAGAAAGTAAGAGTATTTATCTCTACGGAAGTAAGCAATTATTGCTTACTATGATGACAAGAGACTCGAAATAGATGTCTCTTTGTTAATACTGACCTTCTGGATGACCGACCATTTGGGCAAATTTCTATTAAGTGAATTCACTTTTTCTTTTGCATCCCATTATAAATAAAGTATTCTGCAAATAAAATATATTTTCTGTATGAAAATAAGATTCATTTATTTTCAGGATTTCTTAATATCCCTGCCTCAGTTTCCTCACTGGTAAAATGATGTTACTGGACTAGACTTTCTACAAAGCCTTTTAAGTTTAAATGTCCATATGGTCAAGATTTTTGAGTATATCATCTCTGTGTGAGTGTGTATGTAGATATAAACACATATATATATACATACATGTATATATACATATACAGAGATGTATATATATCTGTTAAAAGAGTTTCTAGTGTGATAGCATTGCTTGCCAGAGTTGTTGCATATGGTAGCTCATTTTCTTTGCTGTAGTTGTAGTGTTTTTTTAATGCTGGGATCGTCCCCTTGCTGTTGGCTGTATGCTCCTCTCTGGGTTATCCAGGGGGCCTATGGCCCCACGTTGGCAGCTCCCAGTAATCTTTTGTTGCTTTTGTCTTTCTTGTGCTCTGCCAAAAGGACTTCTGTCCTTGCTGCTTGGTCTGTGCCTGTTTAAAAATTCATTATTTGAATATTTAAGTTATGTAAAGTGAATGTTCTCCATTTTACTCTATCTCTATATCTAAGATTTTGCAAATAGAATAAGAACAGAAAAGATTCAGTTAAACCTTTTAAAAGCAACACAAAATGTCCCTGTTCACTTTGAGATAAAAGAATCTTTGTGACATAGGATTTGACTGTTATCATCTATTCAATAGAAAGATTCGTGCATTTAGCCTAGCACTGTTCACTAGCACTTTCTACAGTAATGGGAATACTTTATATGGATGTCTAATAGAATAGCCACATATGGTTATTAAATGCTTGGAGACTGTGCAGCTGAGAAAAACTATTTTTAACTTTATGGCATTTTAATTCATTTAAATACCCCTATGTACCTCATGGCTTGCATATTAGACAGCACTCATCCAGACAACATATTTATCTTCCCAGGAAGCTGTGTGTGTGGTAGGCAGAGCACTGGCTTTGGGACCTAATAGCCCAGGGCCAAGTTGTGGTTTGTAGTACCAGCTGGGTAAGCTTGGACACTGTACCAAATCTGAGTCACAGTTTCTTTCAGTAGAGCAGGAATAATTTTAGTTAGGAATGACTCAGGAAAAGTGAGACCTCCTGCTACTTGGACAATTTTAGAGTTTTATTTTGATTTTCCCCTCAAGCCATAAGTAAGTTTTATTTGGTTTGTCTGTTTAAGTATTTACTCTTAAAATTTTCAACCAACTGCATTCAATTAGAACATTGTTGAATTGGAAATTGAGAGACTGTGCAGAGAGATATAGATATCATGAAGTTTTCCATGGAAAGGAACAGTTTTTGCATTTGGAACTTACAGCTTACAGCAGGGAAGAGGAACTGGTGTAGCTTATATGCCTCTTCCAGGACAGAGGTGGGTAACTTAAGAATGAAGAAGTTCAACTAGTTCTTTAGTTCTTAGAAGACTTTCAATGCCAAAGGACAAATAATTGGTTTCCTGGTATTACCTTCCATCTTTGACATTGACAATATCATGTCTTACTCTTGCATTAAAAAATTATCTGTTATTTATTATAATCTGAAAGCCCAGTTTTGGAGTGTATTTATAAAGCAATAGAACAGTATTTAATATTATCAGTTTAAGGATTGTTCTCTAATTTTTGTCCTGCTTGATGGTAAAGCAGTGCTTAACCTTGGATTTGATTATAAAAAGATATGTGCATTCCCAATTCTGTTACTTCCAACTCAGGTCCTCTCTCAAAAGATTTCAGGATTATTTCAGGCTTTGGGATTATCTTTAAAGTTCAAGGCTATGGAAAACCACCCGTATTTCAGAAGCCTTTAAAACCATGTGTTTTGTTTTATTGGGATGGTTTTACTTTACCTTGTGGAAATAAAGACCACTCACATGAGAAGAAACAAAGGCTAATTCAGAGTTTGCTATTGACAGGGACTCAGCCACCATCACTTGCCTTTGGCAGATACTCAAAGAAAAGCTTTGTAGTGGGGGAAAAAGGGAGGACTTCCAGAGTGCTCTGAGTGGAAGCTGTTGGCCTGGGCAATTGGAAGAGGACTTGTTAGAGAATCCTGAGCTATTGGTGCATATTTGATTTTCTTTACTTGGTTTGTTTCATCTGATTTAGAAAGGGACAAAAACTAGGGAAACTGTCAGTTTTGAATTCAGTGCTACCCATTTTGACCAGTTGTTACTGGTGTTATTATTTGGCTTCTTGGACCATTTACTAGAAATAGTGATCTGACTTCCTTCAAGTATGATTTGTATATACATTGACTTACTGGGTGGTTTCTTAAACTGGTTGTTGTAGATTGTGGCTGAGAGTTTTATATATATATATATGTATATATAATATAAATAGAATATATAACATAATTATATAATGTATATATAATATATATGACACAAATATCATATTACCTGACCATTGTTGATTTATATATTTAGTCTCCTCTAGAATTACTAAGAAAATAACCATGAATATATATAGAGATATTCAGGAAAGAAATATTTATAGTGCAGAAAAATGGAAGTAACCTAAATTTACAACAATATATTTACTGTAGCAACAATAATATTTAACTGTCATTTTTGGATGATGTAAAATTTCAAATGTCCTTAAATTTTACATTACTCTGAGATAAACATAACATTTATAAAACAACATCTGTATTATGGTTTAAGTTTCAGAAAAAAAAATGTGTGTTTTTAGAAGACAAGTGTGTATATCTTATTGGCTTCTATATCATTGTGGTGAAATTAGTGACCTAAATATTTTTTCTTTTCTCTAGTTTTAAAAATGTGAACAAATAATTCCAAGTACATGCAGCGAGAATGGATGGAGCTGTCAGTGTGCTTTTCTGCAAGTTTTTATGTGCCACGATCACTGGCTAAAGCTATTTGTTATGATAGCATTTTCTCACAAATGTGTTTCTTGAAAACTGTGAAAACTTCTATCTTGACAAGTTGTCAAATGAAACGCAAACATTTCTATACTGAAGAAGTTCTAATGGTAGTTTCACAGATGTGCTGGGAATGTTTATCTTGAGGACTTACAGAGACGTCAGTGATGTTTCTGTAATGACTTGAAGTTTAAGGATGAATAACGTCATTATATACATTATGATGTGATTTATACCCAAGGGAAGCTAACATCGTTTTACTTTTTTGAGAGCTTAGATAGATCTTGGTGGCCTTTCCATATGGAATGTTTTGGCAGGGACTATCGGTTTAAACCACTCAATCTTGATTTCTCAGGCAAAAATGTCCTCAGACGTCCAAACCCGTTAGTAACTTGGGTCTAGAGAGCAGCGTGGTCATTAGGACCTTAAGAGTGGCTGTTAGGGCAAGTTCTTACACAGGAAAGACTAACCCTTAGGGTCAGATTCCCCTTTACATAGTGGTGTAAGTTAAGGTTTGTTTTAGTCCATTATATAAAGAAGTTTCTAAAAAACTAAAAATACCAGCTTGCAATATTGATCTTGGCATGCTTACTTAACTTAAGTCATGTTCAGGGCACGGAGCAGTTGTTGTATCTTGTTTTCATACAGTGCTAAGCACATAGTTCAAAGTCAGATATACTTAACAAGTATCTATGGATACCTTAGGTTGAAAATGTTGAATTTGGAGAATGAATGAGAAGGAAAGTTTGAAAATACTTAAAATGGTAGATTGAACTCCAAAAAATCCAGGTTTGTTTATACAAGTTTTTGTTTGTTTGTTTGTTTGTTTTTTCCATGTGATGCTATGCTTTTGTGAGTTATAACCCTTCTGGCATAAGTAATCTAACTGGGTGGTTTCAACCACATAAGCCAGTGGTCATGGCAGTTACTTCGGGAAATCTCTGAATTTAGATGTAAAGTAGATGGTGTTTGTAGATGACTAAATTAAATTCCTTCCATCTATATGCACTTCTTTTTTTTGAAATATATTTTCATTCATATTAATAAGATGAAAATTTATTTAAATGCATTCTGAGTTCATAGGAACTGCTTAGATTTTTAAATCTGTTTTGTTTTAGTTTTAGCAATAACTTTCCAAGTGCTTTCTTCTTTTTTTTTTTTTAAAGATTTTTTTTTTAAATTTATTTTTGCATCAAACTGGGTGCACAAGCCAGAGTGCAGGGTGTAAAAGGATTCACCAGAGACAGATTGGGCAGCAGAATAGGCAGATCCACTAAAATACACTGCTAAGGAGATCAGCTGGCAAGACAGGAGAGGTCTGCTACATCATATGTGGGTTAGCTCCCTGGCTGGGCATAGAACTCAGGCTGTGGCGGTGATAACACTGAGACTTAACGCAAAGGTCACTAGGGTAGCCTCCAAGTGGTTTCATGTTAATTTCTTTTTTAATTCTATATTGGGATATAAAGCAATGTTTTCCAGATAACAGTTTCCAGGAGAAAAAGGAGGATATCCTAGAAAGTGAAAAGCCTGTTGGGTGCAATTCCAAGCCAAGTAAACCTGAGATGCAAAATCAAGACCCAGCTAGCACCAGCCCTGCGCTCACTGAACCTGCCAAGATCACCACCCTGTAAGGATGACTTATTTACTTAGCTTCCTATTGGTAAAAGCATGAGGCGGCCTCACTTACTGGCTGCTGCTTTTAATGCTTTGTTAAGAGTAAGAAGATGTTTCTAACAGTTTTTGAAACTTTTATATATGTTAAGTTTCCAGGGCAATAGACAAAGACAAATAATCTACAGGGTAACTTCCCAACAAGACAGTTCTGTTTTACAAGTCATCAGTGGGCCTGAAACATCTGTACAAGATGAGATGTCTATGGATGCTATGCATGTCTTCATTGATGAGCACGGTAAGTCTTTAGTGCTCCTTACTCATGAGGAAGAAGGGTTGATGCTAGAAGCTTTCTCAAGATTTCATAGGTTCTCTTAGCCTGAGTACTAGACTTTGGAACGGGAAGTCTTTGTCCTAAGATTGCTCACCCATCATGCTATGAGAACTAAGTGTGCTCCCTCTGCCTCAGGGCCTTTGAGCATACTATGTCACTGCAGATATCAGTTCTTAGGTAAGTTTTTTAGGAAAACTTTTTCTGAGTTTCCCCTCTTAACACTCTGTCCTTTCCTTCTCTGGTATTATTGCAGCTTGTGATTATTTATTGACTTACAATAATTTGATTAATGCCATTTCCCCCCTCATACTGTAATCATCAGGAAGGCAATGACTAACACCAAGTAAATATTGGTTATACTATTCTGCATTTTGGAAGTCTGATTTTGATATCTTTTTTTTTTTTTATTAGTTATATTTGACATCATTTGTAGTCCCCAGGGGGTACCCACCACCATTTCACCCGTGCACCATCACCTCAGTCCCTT
>JAGFMF010011673.1:3397466-3438090 GCA_019455555.1 Galemys pyrenaicus
ATGTCCTCTTTGGAGAAGTGTCTTTTAAGTTCTTCTGCCCATTTTTTGATTGGGTTTTTTACTTTATTTTTCTTGAGTCTTGTGAGTTCTTTGTATTTCGATATCATTTTGATTGCTTTGTTATAAATAGGATTTAAAGTAGTATAAATAGAGAATTACAATTTCAAGGTTCTATAGCTGAAGAATAGGGTTTCTAGTTTTTTTAAGATGACTCTTGGCCTACGTGCCTTATTGCTCAATTAATATTTGTTATTTTATTTTCAAATGGAAACTCATATGGGTAATAAATTATATGGTTATCCTATCTATAGTTCTGTTGTTTAGAGCTTTAAGTGTTTTTGAATTTGCAGAAATACAGAGAGCCGTTTACATTATAAAGAACAACACTAGCACTTACATTAAAGCCCCCAAAGGGCCTGTGGTTATCCTTGTTAACGTTTCTCCTGGTGGGAACCTTTACCTTCACTTTGAGGTCCAGCTCACCCCTGTTCACCTATGTTCCAGCTGCTCACAGCAGACAAGGTTAATTATGCTTTTGTGTGACCTAAGAAGGCACTTCTAAAATTTCTTCTGGGGAGAGATCATTTTCTGTGTACAGAATGAACTGGTTTTCACACCTCAAAACCCTAAGCCTATTTAGCAGAGCTAATTTATCTCTGCAAATTAATTCCATCTCTTGCTTTTCCTCATTACCAGGCTGACACGCCAGGCAATGTGCTATGCCGTGCTCATCTGCGATTCAAAGGGAGGGATGGTCTCACATGGTCTCTGAATCCAAACAACATTAACAAGCCTCTTTTTGCACATGATACAAAAACACCTAGTTACAGCATATGCATTATTCTGATGACTGAAAAGGATAGAAAAAGATGAAGAGACTATAAAAAAGTGAATTAAGAGATGGTACAAGTTACTTTCATTAAAAGTAATTAAGTGATAAGTAATGGAGTCATACTCGTCCGATCATGTTATCAGAGAGCATGTCAGGAAGAGTTTCTCAAGTTATGCATTCTATGAAGAAATGAAATGAATTTACTTAGCCTGCCAATTTTTATTTTTCAGCTAGTCCAATGCGAGTTGTCTCAAACTTGAAAAAAGTATAAGCTGAAAGTTGAAATGATTCTATACATCTAGTTGTGTAACATACCCTTTGCTGAAATTTTGTAATTTTGTAGGAGAAATCAGATCTTGTTATTTAAAATCTGGAAATCAGAAAGAAGGCCCTTTACAGCAGCCGCCATCGAATCACGATGTTGTCTCTCGTGCTCGGTAAGTGGAGCTCAGTTTTCAAGTTTGGGAGCTGTTGTGTTCCTGGAGGACATAGAACTTACTCTGACTGTAAATGGACCAAGGATCCATGGTGTAGTATGAATGTGTTGGTCTCCATGTAGGTGTGAAAGTATGTGGGTTTTGTGCACAGGAAAAAGAAAATCTGACATGGTAGAATAACAAAAAAAAATTTTTTTTCATGAAAGCCACTACCAAAATGAACATAATATGTAGATAAAAATAGAGTGAGGGGCCTCCCTGTTGGCACAGGGGTTAAAGTCTCAGCACTATCAAGCTATCGGCAGCCACTGCAGCACAAGTTTGATCCCAGGCCAGGGAGCTGACCCACAAGCCGCAGCAGACCTCTCCTGTCTTGCCCGCTGTTCCCCTCAACGTGTGTTTCAGTAGATCTGCCTGTTCTGCTCCCTGTTCTGTCTCTGGTGCATCCTCTCACCTCCCCTCCCATACCTCTAGCCTACACCCCATTCTTCTGTGTATAGATAAATAAATAGATCTTTAAAAAAGAGACCGAGAAAGCACAAAGGGAATTATAGGAATCTTAATTCCAGACCTGATGGGTTCACATTCCCTCCCAGGTCACCATTTCCTTATCAGGCGTGTATGGGAAATTCAAGGAGTGCCTTCCGGGTGCCTCGAATAGAGGCTGTCCTTGTCTCTGCGATCTGTCTCCAGGTGGAATCCTGCCATGTGCTGATCCTTTAGGGTGTTCTTATCACTGCCACTGCTGCCTCTCACCTGCTTAGGGATGCTGGTGTGGTCTGTTTGGTAGCGCTGCTGGGCAGTGTAGGCGATGGCTTTCCTGGTCTCATAATCCCAACTGGCTCCAGCTCGAAAGCAGCCTGCTTGTGTTCCCAGTCATTTGCCTGGGGGAAAAGGCATGTTCCCCATGCCCCGCATGCCCTCCATTCTTCTGGAAACCCTCAGGTACCCATACACCATTCGAAAGAGACTACAAACAAGATTTTCCTTCCCCAGACAAAAAGCAAATAGAGACCCCAGAGGAGAGGGAGGCTGAGTGTTCACATCTTAGCTCCAACCTCAGCACAGTGACTTGATGAGTTTAGTTGTCTAAGATGGCAGCGTTCTCAGACAAAATATTTAATGACATGACAACACAACTTTAGGAGCTGTCATTATTGTATAACCCTCAGTTGAAAGCTATAGTCTTCTAAAACTAGATTTAGAACAAATATATCTCTTATTTTATCCCCAAATAAGATTATAAGACATTTTAATTTCCCTGGGTAACTACTTTCCTCTTTCCTTAGGTAAATATTTTAACTGCATTCGCCATCAGTGTTAATTAGAATAAAGCCATATATCCAGAACCTTAAAAAACTAAAAATATAACTATTAACAAAAGCATGCAAATAGAAATTAAAGAGCATCCTGTAGGGTTTCTAGTCACCCCACTTGCTTATAACAAACTTCACCCAGAGCCACCCATTAACTTATCTTCTTTCCTTTATTTCTATTAAATTTCCTGTAATTCTGCCTTTCTTTCATTTCCTCTGCATTTCCTTTCTTTATTAGAGCTCTTTTTTATTTAATCTGCCTTCCATTCCCGAGCTGGCTGGGTTTACATTTACCACAGTGCATTTGCTCTTAGTGCAAGCCCTCCTACAAGGTCAGGTTGTGGCCTTACTGGGGTGCTGGGGGGGTCCAAAAGTGTTTATGCTGAGCTTCCGGTGAAGTCATGTGGCTTAGTGGAGAGTCTCAGATTATCGGTTCTGGCCTAGCTCTGCCTTTCCACCTCCCAAGCACAGTTAGACCCTATCATACACTAGAGCAAGCCAAGTGAAACAGGTGATCCCCATCAAGGTGGGATCTAGGGGGTATGTCACAGAAATGGCTTTGGTAGACATGTTCAAAGGTGAGCTTTCTTTTCTTTAGCATTGTTTTGACATTCTCAAGCATCTTGCCCTGGTGGTCAGAAGATGACTACAGTAGCCCCAGCTGTTAGGTCCTCTTTCTTTTAAGAGCAGCGGAGACTATTTGCTTCTTTATCGTCAACCCCAATCTCAGTGTGTTGGTTCTGACCAGCCACTTATCTGAGCCCTGTCGCTAAGGCTAGCTGAGTACTTGACTTGGGTCTGGTTACATGCACAGAGCTGGCATTGAAAGTTCTCTTTGAGAATTATGTGGGGATAGTTTTTTAGAGGGAAATTTGGAGGAAACTATGTATACTGGGCAGCAAAATTCAACAGATAACCCCTGGGGACGTTGCTTCTGGTATAATGGCAATTGAATTAATTATCAAGCTTTTTTTCCAAAGGAGAAAAATGATCAAGTTGTGTAAAAGTAACCTTCCCTTAGAGAAAAGCCTGAGGTTGTTAACATTTCTAGTTTTTCTTGTGTGTGAATGTTCTGATAGACAAGTCTCATTCCTCCAGCCTCACATGCAAGTTCTAGGTCTTTCATTGTCTGCTCCTGCCCCAAGATAATTTGCAGGGCACTTGATTTTAAGAGTTCTGGGAAGGATGTATGGACTAGTATTTGAGAATATGCATGTTTATTACACTGTCTTTGTAAAATAAATTAGTCCTTCGAGGAGACTTTGTTAGGGGAGATGATGGCAATTAATTCAGTGGTCCACTGGGTGTAGAAGATGTACAGTACTTTTGGTTCGATACTTTGGTACAAAACTTTAGTCACCTCACTTAGCAAAATTATAGCATAATAGAAGCTGTTCCCTAGACAGTTCTGGAAAAGCAGTTAAGGAGTTGCCATCTGTTTAATTCATGCTCAGGAGAAAATGGCTCAGTTGTACGTAGCGTCAGATGATCTCTGGATTTAAACTGCTGTCTGACAGGCTTATAATGGATATCGCAACAGTCCCAAACTCCTCCCCTGACTTGGAGGCATTGAAATCAATGCCACCCAGTTCATGGGAGGCTAATTTCTCTGGATTTGTGATAAGCCTGGGCTTTTGTGGAAGCTCCTGATGTGATGATGATTTGGGTATCTTTGAATTGGTTGTAGGAAAGAAAACTTGCTGTAAAATAAGATAAGAGCAAACAAGCTGGTTCAATTAAAATATTTTAATCCCTACATTAGAATACCTCTGTGTGTGTGCATGTGCTTTTGTGTGTATGGAAGACAGATGGCATCCTTATTTTTTAATATAAGGAATGATACCAGCCACAGTACAGCTGATCGAGTGCAGTAGGTTAATACTTGCAGGTTGGAAGGGCCGACACAGTCATGCCTCGTACCTGTACAGGTCTCTCTATGCAGAGCAACACGTGCCAGTTCCTGGACCTGAAGGAAGCATTTCCTGTAGGAGTTCTGATAGTAGCACCAACCACTTATTAAATATTTATTTTGTGGTAAGCATTGCATTAAATTTTCTAATTTTCTCTGTACAGCAAAATTGAGGGAGGGGACATGAGCTCCACTTTATAGACAAGGAGACTAAGAGTGATTAAGAAGCATGTTCAACCTCCGTAACTAGACATGTCTCAGCTTCCTTGGCCATGTCAGGGCCACAAGCTCAGAGTCCCTTGGTGTCTTGGCAGGTGAGGTAGATAGGTGGGGTGGTTCAGTGCTGAAGTTCTCTTGAGGGTATCTGTTCTGTCTCAGGGCTGCTGCTTCTTATTTTCATTAAGTCGAGGGGGACTGGATTTTCCAGTTTTTGCCATAAGGAGCTAGAAACCCACACTTATTTGTAAAGCACAATTTTGTTTAATGTTTCTTATTTTAATGTTGTAGAAATACCACAGGCCACATGTGACATGTGTGGTTGACCATGTGTGTGAATCACCAGCTGTCAACTCATGCTCTGACTTTTGGAATGGCATCCTGTGCTCTGTGACCGCCTGTGGGGCAAGCTCTTCTTGTTAACACAGGTTATAGCCACACACTCTGATGTGGCCCCCATTTTCTGGGCAGGGAGTGAGCTAGCTCCTCCAAACCCCCTCTCAGCCCTATCCCTCCCTTCTCTCTGGGAAGCCCACACTGCCAGAGTCTTCCAGGCACCAGCTCTTCTTTGCCTGATAGGCTCCTTACCACTCAGGTTTTTACATTTAGCATTCTTATCTTTCAAAGCGCCAATTACAATTTGCTTCTTTTATTTTATCAGCCTTACTGTGAAGGTGAATCCATCCTTCCACACTACTGTCAGAGGAGCGTTTAGCACATTCTCCCTGGTTTTTCTGGTGAGGAACTTCCATCTCCTTCTACGTTGCACTTGTCTAAAGAAAAATGATCAATGACTAAAGTGCCTTTATAGCCCCCACTTAATCCAGTTCAATAAATATTGAATTGAATCACTGAACATGACAAAAACAGCCCAGCTGGATGTCTGGACAGTGCAAAGACCAGCTGAGCATTTAGGAATGGCGGGTGAGGAGCGCAACCAGAGCTGTGGAATCAGCTTCTGGGGACACGAGGCTGGTAGAGGAATTCATACTTTTTCTATTTGTTGCAGGAGTGATTAGACCTGAATGTAGACTTACCAAGCCAGCATCAACCATTAACTCCCTCTCTTTTGGTGGTTGTGGGGAAAGAGTCAGAAGCACTAGTAGGTTATCTGATTGCTGTTTTTGAATACGGGTTGTGATCTTCTCTTATAAGTGGAAAGTGGAGGTGGTAGGGGCCCTGCAAAAGGATGCTCGTCTCTACATTGACATTAGAAGTAGAGACTCAAATTTCGTTTTCCAGTCCTGTGTTGCATTCATTCACCAGAAACGAATTCTCTCTTCCTATATGAGGTGTCTGTTATGGAATATGTGACTTTAGGAGCCATCCATCCTTCCTTGAAATCAGAGGTCTAGTATCTTGCAGCACAAATACCAGTTTTAGGTGGTGATGATTCCACTTCCAGATCCAGCAGTGACTGTTATTTTCTATTTGACATCGGGTAACTTGCTTAACCATCTTAACTATCAGTTTTCTCATCTATAAATGGAAATAATACTAGTAATTAACCTACCAGGTGGCTTTAAATGTGAAACATAATTTTATATACAGTGCTTAGGACAGAATCTGCCTCAGAGGACACTCAGTGGTAGCTGTTATCTCTGAACAGAAGGGGAAAGACAGCAGCCAGAGTTCACTAGGACTTGATACAGTGAAAGGTCCTGACTTTGAGTCTGTTAGAATGACCCTTTTAGATGAGCCGTGGTAGAATGAACACTTTTGAGTCACATTATGAGATTTCAAGGTGGTGAAGTACTTTTGCATTCTCCTTATCAACCTACTGTGGCCTCTAGGGCAATTTTAGAGTAGTTACTTTAACATTAAAACTTGGGATTTTAATGCCATCAAATCCTGAGGTTTCCTACTATAGTAAACATAAACTTTGATTTCAACTTGGAAGAATTCCTAGCTGGGACTGTTTCTGAGGCAGTCAGCTATGGAAGATATTGAAAAAACAGGCTGTTTCTAGCAAAGCAACTCAGTTACTGGGATTGTCTCCAACCAGGCCATTAACCACTGATTCTTATTATTGGCAAGAAAGTCATTCGTCTTTGTCATTGTGAAGCTTAGCTGCCATGTGACAGTTTTATATCCCTGATTCCCAAGTATGAATAGGGAATTGTTTGCAAATGTAACTTCATGGCCCTTTGGGGATTCCTGGAGGAAACCAGGGGAGGAAACAAATTTCCCTCTCTGGCTGCACTGTCATTGTGGGAACCAATACATTTCCCTTTAACTGCCAAAGACCTATAAGCAGTATTTTCTGGTTGTGCAATAACTGTCCATAAAGCAGGTACCTTTGGTGACATTATGTAATTTAGTTCTGCTTTCCCCAGATAGTAGAATGAGGGGGTATGGCTTGAATTGCAGCATTTAGAAATGCAACTTAGGAAAACTTTCAGTGGGTAAGCTCACTTCATATCTCGTGACACAGGACAGAGGATTAGTCCAGTAGCTCACAACCTCAAATGAGTTAATCTGCCTCAAAAGTTGAAGCTATTACCGTGACTAAAAAATTGAACTTGAAGTCAGCTATCTGCCTAGGAAATTGAAGCGTGTTTTGTGCCCAAAGGGCACCTCTAAGAATAGACTTTTTTTTTATTTCCCTTTGCAATTAAATCTTGATAGTTTTTGTTCTTTGTCCAGCACAGATTTTTTTTTCCTTTTGTCTAGAAATTCTCCCAAGTAGTATAGCAGAGCTTTAGTCTATGAAAGATATATAACTATGCTTCAGTACCAATCCAGTTTTTTCAGTTATATAAACCATCTAATGAAAACACATATGAAGTGTATACCATCTACATGCTACTGAAATCTGATGAAAAGATACAGGATTTACATTCACTTTGAGTAACAATGACTCATAAAGTGTGCATAGGAGTCTACTGAAAGACTCATTCTAGAGCCATCTAGTTCATAGGATTTTTATAGGGGATTTTAGTAGCTCTACTTGTTTTTGTAGAAATAAAGAGAGACTTGGTAATAATGTATTTATCTGGACACATTTATTTTTTTGGCTTTGTTTTATGAATCATTTAGTCTACATTGAGTTTAGTAAAGCCCTACATTTAGTCTTTTTTTTGTCTCTTCAGATTTCTTATTCTTTTGTTGGCATCATCAACATTTCTGATCCTTATCTCCATAAAACCTCTTTTACTTATTGCCATTAAATATCAGGAAAACCCTATAAACACATGATGATGCCTTAGTATATACCTGATCCTCAAAGAAGGTAAGCAGTCAGTAAGTTGTAAAAAGTGATCATCTCTTCAGTCTATTTTGTGAAGGTCAGAAGAGATAGGGATCCCTGGTGTGAAATAACTGAATGAGAACATGTGGCCCCGAAGTTAGTCAATTCATTCTTCAAAATGTGGACTGAAATGTGAATTATATGATATAATGTATGAGATATGTCCAGATCTATGTTTCATTCAAGTAGAAGTTGAAATTGTTAACTCGTTACACATGTTTGAGAGCATGTTGACTTGCAAGATAATGTGTTTACTGCTTTAAGTTTTAAATCTGTGGCCATTCCGGTACCCTTGATCACACAGCAAGAGGAAATGATCAGGAAAAAGTTGAGAGTCATCCAGAAGTTTGCCTTGGAACAGTTTGTGCTAGTTCTGAATTTCTCTGACTTCTTTCTTTTGCTTTTCAGCTGTTACTCTCTGATCTTTCCTCGGCATTCCTAATTTTGTTTTCTTAGACCCTTTAGGGAAAGATTAAATTTTTATGCAGGCACAATGTCATAAGGAAAGAGGGTTTATAGGGGTGATTGTATAAAGACTTGTGTTCTCTGAAGCAGCAGAGACCCCCAGGGCACTGTGAATCCAGAGACCCCCAGGGCACTGTGGGGTTCCCTTCCCAAGGCCACAGCCTAAGCTGCCACAAGGGGGCAGTCAGACCCCATGAGAAACTGTCTCACTCCGTGTTCTTTTTATTCACTCAGAAATTTTACAACCATAGAAGAATTGTTTGCAGACATTAAAAGAGGAATCCCTGTTAGAACTCCAAGTAACAGGTTATAACTTTCAAAAACAGTGCTGTTTTATTTAAATATTCTACATATTGAATATGTTGCTATGATTTTCATTTCTAGACTACCCTTCTGTGTGGCTTGTTCTGGTGTGTCCTACGGCTGAAAAAAAGGAAGAAAGGCAAGAAAGAGGCATGCTTCTTACCTCAAACTCTTAGGTTTTGAGATCTGGGAAGATGAATTTCAGGATTTCTTTTTCCATATCAATGGAAAATTTTAGAGAGTTGTAGAAAAAACTGTAGAAGAAGCACATGTATTTATTTCCATTATTTGTTTACTGAAAGCTCCGATGGAATGTTGCCGTCAACAGCCCCAGGCCCAGTTCTGTCCAACAAAAGTGCACCTTTCTGGCCAAGACTGGAGTCCAGCCCCAGCTCACCTTTACCTTCTTTTAGTGGATGATCTTTTTGTAGTTTCCACAATCCATCTATTGCTCTGAGCTCAATTTTGTATAAGTAAATTTATCCATGCAATAGCCCTGAACCAACAAAGCTATTTGTCAGAGTTTAACCAGAGAGCAGGATGAACAAGACCAAGCTCGCGCAGCTGTCACTCTGCGTGGCTCACCGTGTAGTAACTGCGGGTCTGGGGTGTGTTCATTTCCGTTGCCATTTAGAGGTGGCCATGTCTCCTAAAACTTAGCACTCTCATATTCTATTTAGTAATGAGGAGGGGGGCGTCTTTGGACGTAAGCTGGCAAAACAGAGATTTTTTTGAAGATTATGCAACTCCATAGCATAAAAGAAAGAAAAAAAGACAAATTCAAAAAAGGGCGAACAAATTGCAGGTAGTTTGAAAAAAGAGACAAGTAAAAGGTACCAAGAATTAATAATTCTTTTTGCCTGGTAGGAAAATGCCTATGCGCTAAATAACTTTTGTGATATCATAGACTTTGTGGTTCTTGAGTGAACAAGCTGGTGCACCAGCTTGTTGATGCACCTACAACACATCAAGACCCCAGAGAGCAATCTCTTAGTAGGGGGGTGAAAATCATTTCTAGTTGAGCAAAGCTTATCGAAGCATTTAATCTCCTCCTGCCCAAACAGGAATCTTATATTCACCTGACAGTAGAGGTTTTCTATTGAGGACGCACCAGTCATAAATCTCAGAAAGCTTCCTTAACGGCATCATGCTTCATTTAGAACACTGTGGGATTAATCAAAAGGAAACTTACTAAGCTATTTGAGTCTCTCTTTATAAGATAAAGAGGAATAGCTGTAAGTGAAGAGTAAAATCTCTTCCCCATCCCTGCTAATAGAGACAGTTAGAATGAACATGTTGTTTGTGTGAAAGCGTAGGTATCATGTTAATATCTAGTATGAGAATAAACAAAATCAATAAAGACAATCAAAAGGTTAGGTGTGGTTGAATACACGGCATTCAGTAAAGGCCATTTGGTGCTTTACATATCTCAGTTGGTCTAATTCTTGCAGCAGTGCCTCTGAGGAAACTATCATCCCTGTTTTATGTTTCAGGATTTGAGGTGGGAAGACAACATGTCACAAATAGTGCATAGTAGAGTAATAATTCAAGACTAATTCTACTAACTTGAAAACTTACCCAAAATATGTCAAAAAGAAAACTAAGCCCTATATTCTTAGGTAGGTTTTCAAGTGACTTGCCTAAAAAACGTTATTAATTTTTATTATTTTGCAATGGAAACATGCTTAGTAGTGGGCAAAAATTAAGCTGCAGTTTATTGACACCTTTTTTGCATCATGTTTCCTAGACAGCAAGTTGATGGAGGAGGTTGCTGGAGCATAACAGTTTGGTACATCCTCCACAATAGTCAATTCTTAGTTTATTTCCATTGGCAATAGAGGGTGCTCTACACTTTCTAGATTTCCTCACAGAGGCACACATTTCCATCCCACGCCTGATTGTTTATCATCATCACCTCTATTATTTACAATGAAGTCAGATGAATTTTGGCTTTAATGAAACTTTGGCATTTGCTGAGCCTTAGATTTCTCTGATTTGTATTAACAAGGTGCTTAGAATCCTTTTGAACTTAGCTATGAAATGAAGAATTATAGTACTCACTGGTTTCTGCATAAAGCAGAAGAGTTTGAATGATCATTATCTTTATAAATCTTGCTGTTTTTTCTCTGTTAGTGACAGGTATTATTCTGTTGATATAGACAAGAAGCAAAAGCACTATTTACCGTATAATCATGCAAAAAAGATAAATGGATTTTAAAGTTTTCAAACTTATGTTCTTGTACCACCTGATTCCTTTCTAAACTCTGACTTTAATATGTAAATTTCCCTACGTGACTCTTTTTAAGGAGGATTTTACAGAATATATGATAAAATAGTCAAATTATGTCAGAATGTACAAAATTTTATGAGTTTTTTTTTGTGTGTGTCTGTGTGAGATAGATAAATAGTAAAAGTATTTTACACACCATTCCTATAAAATATTTGTATGTTTATGAATACAGTAGTGGGGACTTAGGGGAAGAAAAATTGAAAAGCTTTATAATGAGACTTTATAATGAAACGTGAGATTAGAAATAAGAAGGCAATTACATTAGTGTAGCATTACATTCTTGCAGCAGTTTGGGGCTGCAAGTACCAGGAGACCCAAATTCAAAGTGGGTAAATAACAAGATATGTCATATCATAAAATAAGAAATTCAAAGTTATGATCAGAGCAAGGCTGGTGGATTCAGAGGCTCCGCGCTGCCTTCACGAGTGTAGCTCTCAGCAATGTGGTCCTGGGGCTCTGTCCTGCGCCTTGTCCTCATGATGGCAGCGTGGCTGCTGCAGCTGCCTGTGTTTCTTGCTCACATAGCTCCCAAGTCCAGGAGAAAGACAGTTTCCTTCTTCTTTTGCCTTTTAAGTAGAAAATTTGCCCATTAGCTCCCTTAGCCCCAATTTTTTGCCCCGTCATTGATTCTTAGAACAGTGTTATACTCTCTGCCAGAGCCAGCACTGACCAGGATAATTGCAGCTACCCTGGTGGGTATAAAGTTCCCAAGGGTTAGCCCTGGCACTAGGGAGAGGCCTCGTCTTTCTTCTAAAGCACACAGTCTTGGACCATTGAATAAAATTAGAGTTATGTTAGAGGAATTCTGGAGGAAAGGACTATAGGGTGGGCAGCCCACAGTGTCTCCTCAGCATTATGGGCTCTCTGCAGAAGAGCGGGATGGAGAAGTATGTCCTTGTTTTTGCTTTCTGAGCTAAAGGAAAAATGCCAGTCTGGAGACTGTGTTGAATTTTAGTTTCTTAAGATTGCATACAAGAACTGCGTGTAGACCAGAGGTGCAGGGGCGGGGAGTGGGGTGGTGAGAGGATTCACTGGACACAAAGTGGGGAGCAGAACAGGCAGATCTACTGGAGTACGCTGCTGAGGGGAGCAGCGGGTAAGACAGGAGAGGTCTGCTGTGCCATTGTGTTAGCTCCCTGGCCAGGGATCGAAATCATGCCACAGTACTGGCAATAGCTTGATATATGCTGAGATTTAACCTCTGCCAACAGGGAGGCATGAGTTCTGTTAATTTAAGTCAATGTATATGTGATTAAAGATCATAAAACTACTGAGATATGGATCACAACTAATTGGATAAATTCTCTTTTTCTACTTAGCTGAGTTACTTCCTTTACGAAATATGTTCTGTTCTTTATTTGGGATGAGGTTGGTGGAGGTAAGGAGGGAAAACAGTGTTGGGGGCTGGAGGAAGGCACAAAAGCGTTAGCTTATTCTTTCTTCCTGATCCATGTCTGGGGAACTGTCTAACCCACTACTCACAAAATATAAAACTAATAAGCACTGTTGCTACCAACTCCCCCATCCATCAAATATACAGAAAAATAAGGTTATTATTTTTTTGGGAGTACAAGGCTCCTATCCACCCCTCCCAGGAGCTCTGCCACCGTGGCCAGCCTGAGTGACGAGTGTGCGCACGATGATTGCCCTTCTGTGCTAAGGCAGCTTTGTAGACCCAATTTTCAACTCTTAACTGTTTATGCAAGGTCATAATGGCTCATCTGTCATCTGCACTGGGTCCTTCTGTTCGTGCATGATGACTAGATCGCTTCCTATACGTCATGTAACCAGAGCCTTTGTTCTGCTCATCCTCAGAGAGATACACGTCAGCTCCTCCAGTACCACGACTTCTGAGAGTCCAGATCCTTCTTCTGGAGACCCTGCAGTCAGCGCCCTCCAACAACAACTGTTACTAATGGTGGCTCGGAGGACCCAGTCAGAAACCCCTCGGGTATGTTCCAACATCTTTGTCCATGAATGTTCTAGAAGCACAGACCTTGATTCCTATTTCTAGTTTTCAACAGAATTAGTCAGGTCTTGCTCTGAATTTTGTGTTGTAGGTATATCACTGCATTGTATCCTACTGAACACACATGAAAAGAAACCATTTAGATAACAGGTACCTTCCTTTTGATAGTAACAGGAGTGCCTCTTTCTAACTGCTCTTCCAAATGCATTAGGAATTTATTTACTTTGATCTTTGGTTGCTGGGAAGCACAGATCCCAAAAGAGCTCATTTAGTTCGGATGTCTCGCCCCTACCTCTACATAGTTTGGAAAATATCTGTATTTTCATTAATTCTTTATGCCTTTATGTATTAAGCATTCAGAGATTCTTAAAATAAATGTTTGACTTGAAGGGAGACTTTATTCTTGAAGCAAATGACATTATCATCAAGGGGCTTATAACATGAAACCTTCCAATTATTTTACTGAGGTAGCTTTCTGATGTTCATTTGTTTATTCAGTAGATCTTCAATTAAGCTCTTGAGAGGCAGAGCAAAGAATTCTAAGGGAAAGATAACATGAGAGGTAAGACTTACAACCAGGCATAAGCTTTAGAACTAGATTCAATCCGCATTTTGGAGGACGAGGATGCCCAAGGCTACTCAGAAGGGTTACTTGGGCTAGACCTTGAAGAAAGGTGGGTTTAGTTGGTACAGACTGAGGGAAGAGTATTATTGATTAGATACTGAAAATTAGTGTGGGGTCTGTTAATGGCTGTGTTTACCTTCCTCCTGGCAGAGTTTTGATCTCCTGTAGATAATAATCTTACTTTTAATCAAATGTTATAGTCTTACGTTTTATTTTTATGATGGCTTAACCAAGTTTTTCCAAAAGATGCTTGGTAATATAGTGGGTTGACATTTATGCACCATTAGTTGTGCAAAATAATGTCATGTTATCTTCTAACTGAAAACACTTTGCTCTAATGTCCCGATTCCTGCGGACCAGGTGGGAGGCAGGAGTGGGTAGAGAGGACTGCCAAGCAAGGGTCACTCGATTCTTTTAGGCTTGAAGGAATTTTTGTGAGAATGAATATTTCATTAATTCAAAGGATCAGCCTCTCGAGCTACTTCTTCCCTTCTTCACTCCAAGACCCCAGGGTGTAGGAGAAAGCTTCTCTATGCCGAGGGAGGCAAGTGGAGGGGAGGGCATCCCAGGTGGCTTTTCTCAGCAGTGACAATTACTAATACCATCAAAAGTCTTATAGTTATATGGAACTCTTGACCATATCACCATTTTGTACAATAAAAATTTTCAGATATCTGGGGGAGAGAGGTAGACCTTTATGTTTTTAAATGTTTTCCTCTACCAAAAAAGTATTTCTGAAATATACTAGATTCTTTCTCTCCTTAAATTGAATGTAGTGATCATTTCAGTCATTTTTGATAATGCAGATTCAGGAAAAGGACTCTGAGTATTGTATAGTAAATGTAGATTCATCCTTACTGGGACTATGAGCAAATGCAACTCTCATTTCATTAAAAAAAAAAAACAAACTCGTGTTTTTAAAAAGCATGATTGTTCATTAGCTTTTACCTGTATCACTAAATCTTCCAGGGATTTACAAACTCCAAGAAATTTAACATGGGTAACAATATAATTAATCAGTAGGAGAATAAAAATGACTACACTTACTATCAAACCTTACCAAATATAACTTGAGCTCAAGACATAGGCAGGGACAGTTAAGATCCTGTCTCTTGTTTTTTCAAGTAAACCTCCTTAAAAACCTCCTCCAAAACTGGGCCTCCCTGGCGGTACAGTGGGTTAAGCTGTGTACTATGGAGCAAACCATAGCCACTGCATCACGAGTTCAGTCCCTGCCGCTGGCCAGGAAGGGGACCCACATGGCGCAGCAGACCTTTCCTGCCTCGCCTGCTGCTCCCCTCAGCAGTGTGTTTCAGTCAGTCTGCCTGTTCTGCTCCCCACTCTGTCTAGTGAATCCTCTCACCTCCCATGACTCTGGCCTGTACCCCAGCTCTTGTGTGCATAAATAAATAAATCTTTTTTAAAATTTTTAAAAAAATAAATAAAACAACAATAATAAAAACTTGTTTTCAGCTTATACCCAGGCCTCCTACTTTTTCCATTTTCCTTCTTCTAAGAGAGAATAAAATTTGCACACTTGACTTACTAGGCAACGTGACGTGGTTTAGTTAATGAATCAGAGCCGCAGACAGCTCTTTGGTCAGTGTTTGTGCATTTACATGAGTCACAGATATGAAATTTCACTGAGGCTTCACTGGGGCTCCTCAGCACCCCCCAGCCCCTCATTGCTGAGGCTCTCCGGGAGCTCTTCCCAGACCCCTCTTTAGGGATATCTACCGTGCACACTCCCAGGCTCACTTTTCTCTCTCTTTCCTGTTGTAGGGACACAGATGTTGGTGTGTTCGCACCGTGTGTATGTGCGTCACTGTGTTATGGCTGCTTTGCTTACTTCCCAGGGGCATCTAGATCCCTCTAAGGAGGAAACTATCTTGTTATCCTTGAATGCCTGACACATATTGAATATAATATCTGGCTTACGTAATCTGTACAGTAAATATTTGTTGGATGAGTGAATAAATGAATGGTTACAATTTGAGAAAAATTGGGAAACATTTGAATTGGAAATTTGTGCCAGAAAACAGACTAAAAATAATTGCTGTCATTAACTGAAATGCTAAGCTTTTAGATTCCTTGGTATTTAAGGCAACAAAACAAAACAAACTCCGGAAATTCTCTGAACCTTATTTTCTCATAAAGGAAATTGTTATGAACTGATAAGTGTTCCCCTAAAATTCTTATGTTGAAGTCCTCACCTCCAGTACCTCAGAATGTGACTGTATCTGGAGAAAGGATTTTAATTAGTTTAACTTAGGTTTATTAGAGTGGGCCCTCATCCAGTATGGCCAATGTCATTATAAGAAGAGGAAGTTAGGGTGCAAATGCACACAGAGTGAGGATGTGGAGAGGGAGAGAGGAGATGACCATGTATAAGCAAAGGGAGAAGGCTCAGAAGAAAAATGCCCACCAACATGGATCTTAGACCTCCAGCTTCCAAAATTGTGAAACAATACATTTCTGTACTTTAAACCATCCAGTATGGAGTGCTTTGTTTTGGGAGTCTTTGCACGCGAACACAGACATCTAATTGTCTTTCTTTGTGTGAAACCCTGAGATGTTTTTTAAACAATCATTTTCACCTAAGTAGCAATAGGTGATCTCTATGCCAGGATTTTTAATAAAATTGGAAAATACGTGGCCATAATGTTCATGTGACCTATATGTGTGTATATATTATGTATATGTGTGTACATATATGTGTGTGTATATATGTATATGTATATGTGTGTGTGTGTGTATACACACACACACATATATATGGGTATATATTTTATATATACTGGTCTTTCCTAACAGCACAGGTTGTCATAAGTAGTCTCCACTATCATCTTCACACTTGCTTAGCTGTGATCTATTTATGCATTAAACACAAATTCCACATTACAAAACAGTAAACTCTCACCTTATGCACATATTTTCTACTTGAACTCTGGTCATGGCGTATATAAGAAAAAGATTTCTTTTGGAGGAAGGTTTATTATAAACCACAGGCTCATTGTCATTAAAAAAAGATGCTATTCTCGCTGACATAAGGTCAGGCCTGCAGGAAACTTTAAATATATTTTAAAGCCTTTTTGGAAAAATACAGGGCAAAAACAAATGAACAAAACACAGATTAGAATGATCCGACAAGTCCACTTCAGCATATGTATCCAAAAGAATGTAAAGCCTGAATTTGAACAAATCACACACACCCATGTTCATAGCAGCATGTTGTTGGCATAGGGTTTCGGACAGAACTAGCACTTACCAGCTCAACTTTCCTGTAATAATACAGCCCATCCTGTGTATTGCCTTCATGATGGGTCAGCTTTCCCTTGAAATGCCTTTTGCATTAATATTTTATAATCTGAATCACTCCATGTTCCATAAGCCGTGTCAGTGAATTAGCATCTGGGGACGGAAGGCTAAAATCAACCTCCTTTGAGAGTTTGCAGTGGTCTCCGGTGAACCAGGGGTCCCTCGTAGGTACCAGGCACTTTGACTTCCACTGAAATAAGAAAAAGAAGTCATGTGGTCTGTCCAAGTACAACCTTCTGCTTTACAAGTCAAAGAGAAATATGTAAGCCCTATAATACATATATATATATAATATATAAATACATAGCAGCATCTTCATGCTCTTCTTCTGAACTGTCCTCACCTCTTTTCTTGTCTGGTTCTTCTTGTTAGTCTCCTGTGTCATATTTATCCACCTATAGGAAACTAGAGCCTATGTTAAATCCTTTTTGGAAAAATACAGGGCAAAAGCAAATGAACAAAAATGCAGATTACAATGATCCAACAAGTTCACTTCAGAATATATATCCAAAAGACTGTAAAGCCTGAATTTCAGCAGCTCACACACACCCGTGTTCATGGCAGTATTAGTCACAACAGAATTATTCTATTATTTGTAATATTACTCGCTTTCCAAGAAGTGGAAGCAACCCAAGTGCCCACTGACAGATGGGTTATCAGAATAGTCATGAAATTTTTCTATGCAAAAGTACATCGTGACTTTTCTGACAGTTCAGTACATATACACATACGCACACACACACAATGGAATATCATTTGGTCCTTAAAAAAAAGGAAATTCTGACACATGCTACAACGTGGATAAATCTTGAGGATCTTAACCTCAGTGAAATAAGCCAGTCACAAAAAGGATAGATGCTGTATAAGTTTATTTATATGAAGTACATTGAATAGTCAAAATATTAGAGACTGAAATTAGAATGGTGGTTGCTAAGATCTGGGGAAGGAGGAGCTGGGGAAATGTTCATTGAGTACAGCGTTGCAGTTTTGCAAGATGAAAATGTTTTAGAGAGCTTTTGCACAAAAATATGGATATAGTTGACACCACTGAATAATTAAAATGGTTAAATGGCAACCATTTTATTATTATTTATTAATTTATTTTTAAATTTTTTTATTGAAGTATCATCATTTTATGTCCTTGCTAGGTGTAGTCACTGTAGCCCCCTCACCACCAAAACACCCACAGTCCACCATAATCCACTGTGCTGCCCACCCCACTCCCCCTGGCTCCTCCATTTGCCTTTTTCTGACTCTTTTGTTTATCTCTGCAACTACAAAAATTACAGATTAGAAATAGAAGATCTCTAAGGGGCTAGCTCATAAACAGAAGGCTTACTGACAGTGACTGAAGACTTCCTGATAAAGGGAGTGACAAGCTGTGGCCAGCTAGTAGAGGAGGAGGTGGAGGGGAACTATGATTTTATAGTCTCTGAAGAGAGAATCTTGGATGGTCTGCGTGCCTCCAACATTTAATTTTTTATTTTACATATATTTTACATTATTTTTCATTTTTGTACAGTGTATATGTACAGTTTCTTGTTCCCGTGAAATTCCCACCACCAATTTACTCATGTACTATCACCATAGTCCCTTGTGCTCTTCCCACCATTTTGTTTCTTCTCCTTTCCCTTGGGAATGTCTCAGATTTATAGTTTTATAGTTGTCTGTTGATTATGATTTTAATTTATTATAATTAATTTTTTTTCTTTAGTCCCTTATTTGTTTCCTCTACATTCCTCCTATAAGTGAAACCATCCAATACTTTTCCCTTTCTTTCTGGCTTTTTCACTGAGCATAATCCCTTCTAGCTCCATCCATGTTGCTGTGAATTGCATGAGCTTATCTTTTTTGATTAATGTGTAATATTCTTCTGTGTGTGTGTGTGTGTGTATGTGTGTATACACACATCACATCTTCTTGAACCAGCCATCTATTTTTGGGCATTTGGATTGTTTCCATTGCTTGACGATTGTGAAAAGTGCTGCAATAAACATAGGTGTGTAGGTGTCCTTTTGAACAAAGACTTTATTTTAAGTGATACTAGGTCTCCATGTGGTGGGCAGAATATAGAGCAATTAAACATCTATTTTCTATTGGTGGGAATGTAAACCAACAGAACCACTTAAAACGTGTTTCCGGGGCCTCCCTGGTGGCACAGTGGGTTAAGCAGCGCACTATGAAGCAAACCGCAACCATTGCAGCACAAGTTTGATCCCTGCCACCAGCCAGGGAGGGGACCCACTTGGTGCAGCAGTCCTCTCCTGCCTCGCCCGCTGCTCCCCTCAGCGGTATGTTTCAATCCATCTGCCTGTTCTGCCTCCCCACTCTGTACCTGGTGGATCCTCTCACTGCCCCCCCACCCGATCCCGCACTTCTGATCTGTACTCCAGTTCTTGCATGCATAAATAAATGAATCTTTAAAAAAAAAGAAAACGTGTTTCCTAAAAGAGTGCTATCTATAAATCAAGCATTGCCATACTTTTAATTCTGCTTGTGGTACTTGTGCTTTTCCTGGAAAAGTTAAGGAATTTATTTCATAATAAAATTCACCATGTGGTACAGTTGAGCATTTGCATTCCTGGCAATTCTGCTCCTAGTTTCTAAAGAAATTCTTGCAGTTGTGTACCAGGAGACATGTCTAAGAATGGTCATAGCAGTGTAATAGTGTAAGAAACTAAGTTGTGATAGTATGAATAGTACAGATTTAATGGTACATTATAATGGAATTAAAGTGTCCATAAGAAAGATTCTTTGCTTGATTGCATCCTGTTTGAGTGCCCATTTTTATGAACCATTTTGGTTTACATTCAGCATTTGAACCTCTGTTTTTTGTTTTTAATTATGATTGTATATTTATGACAGTCACATGTCAATATGAAAACCTTTCTCTGTTGTTTCTTTTGGGATTTGAAGCATCAGAGTCAAGATCTGGAAGACTCATCATGTTCTTCAACACAAGGAAAATTTAACCGCGAGCAGTTTTACAAATTTATCATTTTTCCTGGCAAGTGGATTAAAGTCTGGTATGATCGACTTACCTTGTTGGCGTTACTTGATCGGTAAGCCGCTGAGCATGCAGATGTACAGATGAAAGACACATTGGGGGCATAACAGTGTGCGCTTGCTTCTTATAAAAGGAAAATTGCTTTTTCTGAGGTTCTGCGAAACATTTTCAAGTTTCATACCTTCAGTGCTGCAAACCCTAAGTCACAGCAATGAGATCTTGACAACTGAAGAAATTGTAGTTTAGCAATTAAAATGGGAGAGAGGAAGATTGGGTAGCATGGTTCAGTGCAAGGTTAGCTTTGGGGACAGTGCTGTACCTTATGTGTTCTATTCACTGCTTGCCACATATTTGTAGGAAAGCTCAGGGTTCCCTTCTGTGGCAGGGGTAACTAGTCTGCTTTTGGGTATGGGAAGAGGAGGCAAGATGAAGTAGGATATTTTCTAGCTCAGCCCTTTGACCACTTTCATTCTGTCTCTCACTACTGTCTTATGTACACTAATTTAGATCTTAATCTTTCCTTTAAAAAACATGCTTACTCTTTCACTTCTTATTACCATTGTTTCTCAAGATAAGATGATGTGGGGAAGGAGATGTAGTTACTTGGTAAGGAGTGGGGGGATGGTAGTTATGAGGTGATTAGAGATGGGGCTAGATAGGAATCTTCCCTTTCTATCCCTTCCTTACCCCTCCCACGCACATTGAAATGAACAAAAAACTGGATTATGATCTTCAAGGACTTTGTTGTCTGACTGGGGTGTTGGTTTGAAATTTCAGGATGCCGTTACTAACACTGTCCTCAGCAAATTTTGAGTTTTAGAGTTAAATGCCAGCCAGTCAGGCAGTGGGAAGACTGGTTGTCTGCTCTTCTCTAGTTGGTCCCCCGGTGACTACTTGTTATAGTAATGTCTTAAATGGTGTGATCACATACTAAAAACTACAGTCACGCAAAATTACAACAGTAAATTTCAGGACCCACAAGTCAGAGAATGGAGTTATTATGGCTTTTCTAACAATACTATGTTACCCAAGGGGAACACACTTAAGATGAACATTTCATACTTAACTAAAATAATCCAAGATAATATATTCTGTTAGAAGAGGCAGATTTTTAAAATATTATTTTTTTTCTGTTAAAAAGGAATTATTGGAAGTTGGGCTGGCTAACCATTAAAAACAAATGTTTCTTTAGATATCTAGGTTTGTTATTTTAAAATCTACCAGGTCAATAAAAAGGCTGACTCAAGAACCAAATGAACTAGTTGCAATAATTTTCAAACCAACACCCAAATCAAATCTAAAAGAAAATGATGGAGATTATTGCAGCTTTAAAAGGTGTATGGTTTATAGTTTTAATCACCCTCTTGTAAGTCATATGGGTTTTCAATTTTGTATCCAGGATGACATGGAAACAGCCCCACTTTCATAGCCCATCAGTCCCTCAACTGATGTCAGAGGCCTTTGGTTTTGGGGATTCCCCCCTGGGTCCAGTCTAGTTTCTACTACTTACTAGTGTTACTAGTGTTCATGGAATGACTGTAACACTGTTTTTGCAGATTTTCTACCTATTAAGTGGAGAATATACTACAGGGAGGTTGTGAGCATTAAATCAATTTAGCCATAAAAGAGTTCTTCATTAATTGCTGTAATTATTATTCTCTGAAATGTGGCCTAGAATCCAGAAAGAAAAAAAATGAATAAATAATAAAATTAGGGTAGATATTAAAGTAGATATTGTCAAACACAGCCAGTAAAATTTAGGCCCTTAATTCATCAGAGGAATTGCAGTTTACTCAGAGCCCTTATCAGCCTACTTTCAGTCATCTATTAGCAAGCTTGATGATCTGGTTTTCCAGTTCACAGTCAATTAAGAGGGGAGAAAGGGACTGCATGAACCCCCAGCTGACAGCAAGGAAAGAGGAAAAAAACCAAAACACTGACCTAGAAAAATGGAGCAGCTTGGGACCTTTGCAAGGAAACTGTAATCCCCAAATAGAACTGTGGGTCAGAAACACCTGGGAGCTTTATAGAAATATAGATTCCCAGGTGTGAGCTGTCACCCCACAGTATGGCCTGGAGGACAGTGTAGGGCTGTATTAGAACACAGCTCCTTGGCACACCGTCCTAATGAGGCCATGATTATTTAAATGGTCTGCTTAAGAAAATAGGAATTTACCTTATGAACTTCAGGTATTCCACTAAGATAAAAGGCATAAATAAATTATCTTTGATACTCATTGGGGGCATTAAAGTCTCACATGAATTAAATAACTTGTCAGATGGAAGTTTAGCAAGAAAAAATATGAAATTTTAAGCTTGGACAAGAAGTAGAAGATAATGGTGAATAGCGTATACTGAAATTGAACAAATCTTTGCTAAAAACTCTCATAGTTTAACGCCTTCTGCTTGATTTTCTTTAACTTTATTCTGGAATTCAGACTGATCTTCCTTGAAAATGTTTCCCCTTATTCTCTCATTGTATCTTCATGGCTTCTATAATTGCAGCCTTTTCTCTTTGCCTTCAGTTTGTCATTCATTCTACTCATATATTTTTGGACTTGTCTTTGTCCTCATTTCTCTCTTTTGCTAATGTTTTGTTCTGTATTACCCCATTGTGCAACACTCCTAGTATTATTTTCATTTATTTACTTTATCAGGTGGTCACTGGAAATAAGAAACTATCTGTGCATTATTTCATTCATTCAACAAATTAAAATAGAAACAAAACCAAGCACCTATGCTATGCTAAGCTCTGTACTGGGCACTGGATTCAGTGATGAATAAAATAGATGTGGTCACTGCCCTTCTGGAGTTTGCATTTTACTGGGGAAATAGGCAAAAATGACAAAATGTAATAGTTGCTATGTAAGACACACATCAAGATCTGAAAGAGGAGTTGGAAAGGAGGGACACTTGACAGAGAAGATGGTTGTAGATTACTTTTCTGAGGATGAAATACAACTGATGCTTCTTGGTTCCCAAAAAGCTTTTCTAAATTTTTCAACTTGAGTATCAGAATATTTGATTTCTTCACATTTTTATACATCTCTACTCTATAAAATCTCAGTTGTCTGAAAAAAATAAATAATACTCAGCTATGAAAAAGATGAAGTCTTGCCAATTATGACAATGTGGATGGATCCGGAAGGCATTAATTATACTAAGACAAACGCTGTGATTTACTCATGTAGAATATAAAGAAACAAAGCAAGCAAACAAACAAAATCAAATAAAAACAAACTCTTAGATTCTGAGAGCAGAATGGCAGTTATCAGAAGGGAAAAGGACTGAGCTGGGTAAAATGGATAAAGAGGGTCAATTTTTGGCGGTAAATGGAAACTGAACTTTTAGTGGTGATCATAGTATAATACACTTGAAAATTATAAACCAATGTTATTTCAATAAAAAATTTTAAAAATGGACAAAAGATCTGTTCCAACATCATGACACACAAATGCCCAGTAAGCAGATAAAAAATACTCTGTTATACTTTATAAATAGGAAATTGCAAATCCAAGTTACAATGAGGTAATTCTCACATCTGCTGGAATACACTGATGGTACCAAATGCTGACAAGGACATAGAGCAACAGGAGCTCTCTTTCACTGGGGGGATGAAAAATGGTCTAGATACTTTCTAAAACAGCATGGCAGTTTCCTATAAAACTAAACATATTTCTTTTTTTCTCATATTTTAAAAGAACAAGTTTATTAGGAAAAATAAAAAAAAAAGGCACCTGCATGGGCATAGGCAGGCAGGAGCACTGCCTAAACTAAACATATTTCTGCACTATGACTCAGCAATCATATTCCGTGGTTCCAACATTTGAGAACTTAGGTCCTGGCAAAAATCTGCGTGTAAATGTTTATAAAAGTTGTAATAATTGCCACAATTTAGAAGCAATCAAGATGTCCTTCAACAGGTAAACAGATGAACAAATCAGTTCATCTGTACAGTGAAGTATTTTCATCAGTAAAAACTCCTGACTTTGTGGTCCAGCCACATGAACTTCCTTTACTCTGTTTCAACCACTCCTTCCCAAAAATTCACCCTGCATCCTTTCTCCTGTTACAGGGCAGGAAGAGAACAACCCCAGAACCCCCAAACCTGCCCACTCTAAATAGGTTTTGCCATCTACTGCATCAAGACAAAACATAAGACCTTTAATAGAAAGGAACTTTGATACAATTAATGTGTAATCCAGAACAGACAAAATAAGGTTTTCAAATCAAGCACCTAAAGTTACCCATCCCCTCGTGGGTAAATGTCCAACCAAATACAGTTGGCCCAAAGCAGGGCCACTGAAGCCCAAAAGCCTGCCACAAGTCTAAAGCACCTTTTGGTGGGGACCCATAGAAAAGGATCAGAAACAGCCAAACAAGTCTGGAAATAAAGAGCAAATCAAAATCAAGATAAAACTGCCGTTGTTAACTTCCTCATGGGTCTCTCACTTGCATCTGTTTGAACCAGTCCAGGACCAAAACGCAAGTACAGCTTTTTCACGTCTCTCTGCTCCATGTGCCTCCTCCAGGTATCCTTGCTCTTTCTCCATCCTTCATCCTTCCTTCTCTATTCTCCCCCGATTCTCCTCCTCCCTGTTCAGCTCCACTGTCCCCTGGGTAGGGCAGGGAACCTGGAACCTCCCATTTTCCTGGAGACCACCCTGTTCTACTCCCATAGTCTTCTGTTCATCGAGGCATTGCTGAATTCCCCATAAACCTTTCTCTCTCTCTCTCTCTCTCTCTTTTAAAGATTTATTTATCTATGCATATAAGAACAGGCCAGAGGCCTGGGGGTGAGAGGATTCACCAGAGACTAAGTGGAGAACAGAACAGGCAGATCGACTGAAGTACACTGCTGAGGGGAGCAGCGGGCGAGGCAGGAGAGGTCTGCCACGTGGGTCCTCTCCCTGGCCAGCGGCAGGGATTGAACTCGTGCTGCAGTGGTTGTGGTCTGTTTCATAGTGTGTTCCTTAACCCATTGCACCACCAGGGAGGGCTGACCTTTCTCTTTTTAAGTCAGTATTTCAATTGCACCAGCCGTGAAAGTTCTTAGAATTGCAAGATGCCCTTTAGCACTAACCATCAGAAATCTTTGAAGAAAACAGGTTTATTATTTACAAGACCTGGAAATTACATAGCACACCTGGCCCACAGTGTAGTCTCGGGGAACTCATGGGGTAGAGAATGAGAGAAGGAACCAGGAGTCCTGCTTTTATCGGGGTCCAAAATTGGGGGCTTAGAGTTTCTTAAGCTTACTTTTTATTGACACATTCAAATCATTAGGGCAAAAATTTAAAGCAAGGGAAGAGAGACAAAAGAAGAGTCTGTTACAACTGACTAGTTTTCTAAATCAACCAAGATCTGTAAAATACAAAAAGCTTGGGGGGAGAGGAGTTGGAGCTGGTTTTCTTTTTAGGGAGTATTTAGTGTATTTACTCAATGGTACAGACTGAAAATATGAAACATCTATATACAATAAAAAGTCACTAAAAGCCAGCTCCATGGACATCTCCATTTAAGAATTCATACAAATGCATATACACCTTTTTCTTTATGTAGGAATAACACACATGACTCGACATGACAATTCTGTCAAAAAAATAATCAGAGGTACTGAAAAATACTCTTAAGTTTTAAAAATGGTGTGGGGGTACTTCTAACAACATTCTGTGTGGATGAAAACATGGCTGATGTTAATTTTCTTAGAACAGATATTGGTATCATACATTGACTTATTAATAATTATGGTATTTTGTATACACAGTGGGCAAAAATGTTTGGCATTATTTACAATGATGTTTTAAACTTTTGATGTCTTTTCAACATAGGAAAATAGCTACACATATTTCAATGTTTTCTTTAAGATTTATTTATTTATACATACAAGAACTGGGTACAGAGATGACCAGAGGTGCAGGGGGTGAGAGGATTCACCAGAGGCAGAATGGCAAACAGAACAGGCAGATTGACTGAAACACACTGCTGAGGGGAGCAGCTGGTGAGGCAGGAGAGGCCAGCAGCACCATGTGGGTCCCCTCTCTAGCCAGGGATCCAACTCGTGCTGCAGTGGCTGCGGATAGCTTCATATTACTGAAACTTAACCCCTTGCACCAGTAGGGAGGCTTATTTCAGTGTTGTTGTTGTTTTTTTTAATAGAACCCCATCTTTAATAGATAATTGGTCTTTGTGGTTCCCATTAATAAGTCCTATATTATTATTTCACATAGTATACATTATAGTCTCATGCAGGAAATCATTAAGACCCAGTAGTTCTTGAACAGTGCTTTCAAATAACCATATAAATCGCAAATACAAGGAAGGGAACAAACTTCCTTCTGTACTTTCACGCTGTTGAAGTTGCTCCTTTCAGATACTTCATTGTGAAGTAGATGGTTAGAGTTTCCTTAGTGTTTTCATTATGTAGTGTCTTAAGCAAAAAAAAAAAAAAAGACTTCTTCCACAGTCCTAATCTCAGATGATGTATTTATTTTTTATGGAAATCATGCAGCCCAGGGATGTTTTAAATAACCAAATGCTCCTGTGCTCACCAATGGTGTATAGGAAGAAAAACCCTATATCTTCACTTGGCTGCTTGTGGTCTTATTGCTTCTAGTTAAAAAAGTAGTGGTCAGAACTATTATCCAAAACCAAAATTATAGATGACAGAAGTATTCAGATTTTAAAGCAACAATTAAGTGGATTGTGGGGACAGGAAAACCATTTTACTTTCGTTCTAATACCTACTGGTAAAATAACTGAGGATGCAGATGCTTATTTATACAGTTGCCTTGAGAGACTTGGTCAACTGAAAAAGATCAGCTGGGACATGATTCTTATATAGTCCTGGGACTGGCCAAATGTTAGCTCCCTAGCAGTCAATGCTTTTTTGATATGAATGGCGTGCAGCAAGCTTGGTTCAGGCACTTGCACTACCTCTGGGAGCTTACAATACATCCAACTTTCAGTCCCTTTACAGCAGCTTCCTAAAATGCCTTTATTTGTTACTTGCACCCTCACTGACAATGCCCCACCCTGGATAAAACCCCCTCTCCATCCCACCCTCCTGCCTAGAGCCCCCAAGAGAAGACCACACAATAAGGCTATGTGCATGCATTGCCTCAAGCAGATCTCTGCATCATCAGCTCACCGTGTTCTTCTGGAACCGGGTTGCACCTTCTGCCGATGGTGACTGTATCTAGAAATGATTTCCCACTTCAACCAGGTGTTAATGCCTTTTAAAAGAAGCCAGTGAAGTTCTTTATCTGAAATGTATCTCACTCATTGATGGAATAGTTAACTGCCTTTTCCCAGTGAACCAAGAATAGTGGCTAAGGAGACTCTGTAGCTCAATGATACTATATTTCATTTCATTTATATTTTATTACATTTCATACATGTTCATTTCAATAGCATAAATCTGGGTTTAAAACATGTGTTTTGTTTATAAAACACAGAAATCAGGAAAGGAAGAAAACCTTAAAATCAATTTACCAAATATAAAACCAAGCTTAAGATAACACTGCATCACTCTGCATCTTTTGGAAGCAGATGGGTATCCTTTGTTTAAAAATGGACAGAAGTACCTCTTATTTCCTTTATTTTTCTTTGTTTATTTTGCATAGAACTGAAGATGTCAAGGAAAACGTGCTGGCGGTTTTGCTCATTGTCCTGGTTTCCTTGCTTGGATTTCTGACGTTGAACCGAGGTTTTTGCAAAGATATGCGAGTACTGCTCTTCTGCCTGATTATGGCCAGCTGCCAGTATTCCCTGTTAAAGGCAAGATCACATCTCATTCTTACCATCACTAATGTATCCTTGAAAACATGAGATGATGACACAGACACTTGTGATTTCTATTCTAGAGTGTCCAGCCAGACCCTGCCTCACCAATACACGTAAGTGTCAAGTAACAGGCGAGTCGCTTGTCCTGTGGGCTTGTGCTGAAGATGTTGGGCCAGCCAAAATCTATTCCAACGGCTGTATATATCCATACACATATATATCTGTGTACATATATGTAGATCTATGTATGTATCTACATATACGTATATATGTAGAAATTTTTAACAAAAATATTAATGCATGATGGTCAAGTTCAGGCTGGGTTGAGAGCATGGCTTATGTCGGTGGCAGTGGGGCTGATGAACCTATGGATGTTGTTTTCTGTCATACCAGCCTCCTGAAAAACCCTGTAGCCTGATGGGAAGATGGCAAACTCTTTGATCAGACTACCTTGTTTCTCCACTTGCATGAACCAGATACATGTACTAACTGTGCCTCAGTTTATCTGTGTGTGAATAAGGACAACAAATTTTCCTGTGGGATTAAATGGCCGATGTCATATGCTTTAAAGTGTATGGCACATAGATATTGCTTACTAAATGGGGACTGTCATAATTAGTGTTATCAATTATGTAAGCATGAATACTGAGCTCTTCTCATCCTATGTCACATTTTCAAGTGTAATGTTAACTTTAAAAAAAAAAAGATTTATTTATACATACAAGTGTTGGGGTCAGGTCAGAGGTGTGGGGTGAGAGGACTCACCAGAGACAGAGTGAGGAACAGAGACGATTCTACTGAAATACACTGCTGAGGGGAGTAGCGGGTGAGACAGGAGAGGTTTGTCTCACAGGTGGGTCACCTCCCTGGCTGGGGATTGAACTCGTGCTCCATGGCTACAGATAGCTTCATAACACTGCAACCCAACCCCTTGCACCACCAGGGAGGCCCCTTTATTGTTAACTTTTATCCCGTCACCTTTGGGCTAATTTATAATCAAGGCTCTGGGCTCACCAGTACTGATCTCTTGGTGCCCTGGCATTCTCCCATGAGCTTGAAGCGCACAGAGTTTTCTTTGGACATCTGTACCTTCTATGGGGTGCTGAGGGACACGCTTGTCCCCATTCTCCCCTCTATCCCAGGTGCCCTGGCCACGTGCCCTTGCCCTGAGACCACTGCCTGCTGAAACTTCCCGGCACTCTGAGAAACCTGCTTTCCTTTGTCACTGTGAGCTCCTGTGGGCTCTAGAAAACCCCTTCCAGTGAAAGAAAACTTAATCTTTCCTCTATTGTGTTATAAAAAGATGCATATCCAGGATTTAGGACTGCTTTTAAAACTGTGATAGCTCATGTTTAGCTCATAGTAATTAAGAAAAGCTTATAATTGGACAATCACATGGCATGCGTTCCTATCTTGTTAAATTCCTCTGTTGCCTGTAATTGGTTTACATATAATACATCTTCTTTTATCCCAGAGTCTGAACGTCAAGATAAGTAGCAGCAGCATAATTAGGGTATTAAGATGTATTGTTGTGATTATCGTGAGGAATCTGGGTTAGGTGGTGAGAGTAGAGGTGTGCAGCTCTGAAACGTTCTGTTCAAGGCCACCCCAGATTTCCCATCATCATCCCCTGCTTCAGTAACAGTGCTGCAGTCTCTGTCTTCCTCGTTTTTCTGGGTGACTTGGGGGAGGGGTGTTATATGCTATTAAACATTCGTTTCCTGCAAGTACTTTCAGGAATAATGCAGAACATGCTAGCAAAGGTGACGGTGAGTACAGCTGCATAATCCTGGGATGTGAATGTCCCTCAGCAGCATCCTTATGTCTTGGCTCTCAGCTGGGGTTAGTGTCTGTGTGGGTCAGTTCCGAAAGACGAGATTCGGCTGCTTCTTTATCTGAGCAAGCCTGTCATTAGCGAGATGCTGAGAAATGACTTTTCCTACTGTCGTGGTAAGACAGACTCAGATCTCTACCTTCTTTTCTCTCAGTAATTCATTCATTACACAGATTTCTAAAAGGATTATTTCCTGATATGAGTTGGCATTTCTCTAACAGTGCTAGTGAAGAAAGAAATTTTGGTGGCTATAAAATATTTGTCTTACAATGTGGCCACACATGTGGGCATTTAGAAGGCTGATTTACTACATCTAGTTCAGGGATGAGAATATCTCCAAAAGGATATGGCCAGAAGGGTCTGTGCCCAGGGACTGTTCTGGAGCTTGCCACTTCTCTACCCTGGTTACGTTTCATTCATCACGGGTTGTCAGTGAATCAAAGCGTTTTTCAAAACTACATTACTTGGTACATTTGGGGGAGGGGCTGTTAATAAATTCAGTCAATTCTTGTTTGTGGAGCAGTTCACTGGGTTTTCTTCTTTGTTTCCTTCCAAGAGCAGAGAAGTGGGAAATTCTGAATAAGTTGTTAAAACTAGAGGATAGCAAAAGAAAAAAAAAATTTTTTTTGCATAGCACTGTTTATTGCAGATATAGATGCAGAATTAATATGACATGCTCATGGATATAATACAGTACACCCTGGGTAGGAAAGAAATGCATCTGATTATAAAAGAAAAATGTCTCGGAAAACTTAAAAACCAAGGTTAGGTAAATGGAGATTGGTAATAGCAGGTCGGGTAATCATGATTTAAATTGGCTTTCACAGATTTGTGCATTGTTCTAACGAAAAAATATCCACTAATAATAACCCAGAAAGCAGAATTCAGGAGGGTGCCCGAGAAGCAGCCCCAAACTGGGATTCCTTAGTGCTGACCGCTCCAGTACCAATATACATAGTAGGTCCATTTCAGGGCCTGAAATAGATTGAGTTATCTGGATACATTTCCCATCCCTTTTTCCTTCTATTTAGCATGATTCCCTCCTTGTTCATAGCATAAACTCCAAAAACTGAAAGGCTATAACTGGTTATATGTTCTACTCATTGACTGTGGCTACTACACAGGAGATTTGGCTTCACTTCAGGAGATGTCAAATAAATAATAAATAAAAATAAAAACCATTGGGATGGTTTTTGTATATGTTTGTTTTTTTAAAACAGTTTTACATTTACTGAAATATTAGAACAATAAGTACAGGGAGTCCCCATATGCCCTGTACCCAGTTCTCCGTTGCTAGCTCTTACATCAGTATGCTCTATTTGTCACAATTGATGAACCAATATTGATACCTTTTTTATTAACTGAAGTCTGTACTTAGAGTGTTTTCAGTTTTTGCCTAGTGTCCTCTTTCTTTCAAGGCTCTCATCGAGGACACTATGTCACATTTAGTCTCCCTAGGCTCATGTGAGCTGTGACAGGGTCTTTGATTTTATTTTTGATAACCTTGAGCATTTGGAGGAGTCAGGGAACCTTTTAGACTGTCCCTTGACTGGGATTTATCTGATGTTTATCTCATGATTAGAATGGGGTTATGGATTTTCAGGAGGAAGGCCACAGAGCTAAAGAGCCATTTCATCACATATTCTAGAGGACCCACAATATCAGCAGGATTTACCTCTGTTGACATTTACCTTGATCACCTGGTTAAGGTGGCGTTTATCAGAGGGATGATTTTGAATGACATAAAATAATTTCTCAGCCTTCAATCCTACAGTTAAGACAATCTTTTTTTTTTCTTTTAACGAATTGCCATTGTTTTACATGCTTGTTATTTTTGACAATATGGGCTATCTCCCCTCAGGTGTGGTCACTGGTGTTCTCCCACCACCACAGCACCCATAGTCCTCCACTGTAGTCCATTGCTCTCCCACCCACTTTGTTTTCACCACTCCTCCTGGATACCTCAGATCTTTGGTCAGTCCTTTGGTCAAGGACTAGTTGTAAAATTTGTCTTTGTTGACCCTTTGTTTTCCACATGTAAGTGAAATCATCCGGGATTTATAGCTCCTTCTGGCTAATTTTACTTAGCGTAATCCCTTCCAGCTCCATTCACATTACTGCAAATTGCATGAATTTATGTTTTTTGATCACTGAGTAGCTATCAAAGAAGACTCACATCTACTTTCAGTGAGGGAAACACCAGTGAAGTGGGAAAGTATGTGAAATGGGTGTTAAGAGAGTGGCCGCATCTTGGATATTGCTCTGAGGAGTACTTCGATATCCATTTCGATGCCTTCTTGGTTGGACAACTGCATCTGCACATTTGACAAGGTTCACAGATCTTAAAGTTAGGAAGTTAGACATAAAAAGAAACCATTCTGTGGCAATACAAACTAAGTTTATAGAAACTCACTTGCCTATGTCTTTTTAATTTTTAAAAATTCTATCACTTTTGATTGATGAAAAATTGGTTCATAACACCGTATATGATTTAGGGGTATAGGTTCCTACCTCTTCACACCCAACCAAGCACCCCTTTGCTCCTCACCCCCCCTTTACTGGTAGCTTCAATCAGGTAGTCAGATTTCTAGGGCTTGTTTTGGTTCTTTATATTCCATGTATGAGTGAAATCACCAGGTATTTGTCTTTCCCTTCCTGACTTACTTCACTTCGCATCATACATGGATGTCTTTTCAATTTTTGAAGTAGTTTTTCAGAACTCTATTGTGATTAAACTAAATGGCATCTTAATAGTCAACTGTTAGGAATTACTTGGCCCAATGGTTGCTACTTATCTCCCATACCACTTTCTCTAAAATGTGCTGGATGTGCTTGTATACACCACACAAAAGTCAGAGTACTTGCTATCCAAGGAGTGGAGAGGAGAGGGGAGCTTTCTGTAAGCAAATGATGTCTCCAACCCCCGGGCCCCCAGCTATTATCCCTTTGCTCTACATCCCCCAGCTATTATCTACATTCATAGGAAACCGAAAGTGTATAATTTAAAAATGTTCAGTATGACTTCAAATAAACTGGTGTTTTGCTTAAGCTAAAGTAAAAAAGAATTCATCAACAACCATCAAAAAATGCTGCTTCAGTCAAGTAACCTACACCACCAAAAGAAACCATACCTATAGTAAGCCTTTAATTAAAAGGATGAGAGTTCTGTGTTGGTAAGCATAGGGGGCTGGACAGAATATGTGGTTATTTTTCTACACCCTCCCCAGGTAAGGAGCGCTTTCAGCCCCCAAAGTCCTTTTAGTAAAAGTTGATACCCCAGAGCTTCTGCCTGTGTTAATGTATTTGCTTTTCCTGATTAGTGTTTTATGTTTATGGAACAACTATTAATAAAATCTAGCAAAGTTCGGTTAGGCCTAAAAGGATCCAGTGCCAGATACAATTATCTTCCTAATTGTTGGGGTGCTGCAGTTGGGGGCCAATAAAGTCCAGGTGACTGGGGTTCAAATTCTTGCTCAGCCACTGTTTTCTGTCTATGAAGCACAGGACAGAAAATGTTATGCCTCTGTTTACTTTTGGGAAAATGAGACTAGTATGTGCTTCTTAGAGTATACTGAGGATTAGCCATGGGAATGCATTTAAAGTGGGTAGAACAGTGCCTGGAGCAGGGGAAGGCTAGGGATGCTTAGCTGTCCTGTGGTTGCTGAGCCTCCAATGTGGCTAGATGGGCGCAGGTTCTGTGGTGCAAGGCGGCTTTTGACTGCCCTGTGCCCTGAAGGAGCTGGACATCTGGAGTGGGTGTGTGCAGCCAGCTGGTAGGATGGACATGGCCTGGCTGGTTCAGGGGCCTCTGAGGCCCAGCTGTCCTCCAGCCCTTGGGCCTTCTAAGATTCTCTCAGATATCTCCATCTTCTTTAAATATTTTTTTCTTAACAACAGAGTTGATGTATGTGACCTCTTGATAAGAGTGTCTCTAGAATGACCTCATCCCTTAGACTCATGCTCCATAGGCAAGGTTCTTGGAGGCTTGAGGGCTCTCATCCTACTTTCCCTGCCTTGTGACCAGAGTGTGTATGTGAGATTGTATATGCAGCGTAACCTCAAGTGCACACAGCTCTGACGACACAGCTTCCAACATGCCGGGCAGCTGAGATGGTGCTTCCGGATGTGTTTCAAGATTAAAGAAACAGATGGAAAATAGTCAGGTTCTAAGTTTCAAATATTTCAAGTCAGACTTCACCTGGAGGAACAAGTAGAATTTTCCTTATAGAAAAAAAGAAATCAGTCCTTGGGGGGTTTAATGATTGATTCATACGTAAAAGAAAAAACCAGAAAGCAGGATATTTTATTAGCAGGTGTTTTTAGGAATCATTGTAAATAAAGGTGACTTCTTGGCATGTATTCATGATATGCTTAGGATAGTTTGGGGACTCTAATGGTCTTTTAGGAAGTGAGATGAAACAGGGCCAAGTTGGAGAGGGTAGGCTTTTAGTAAGAGGGCCTTGGTTTTGTTTTGTTTTTGTTTTTTTTCCATAAATTACAAATGCAAAGAAGTCTTATACTCCATATATAAAGTTGGGCTTGGCATATCCAAGATGAAACCTCAAACTTGTTTAAGACCAAAGGCTTTCAGTTCCTAAAGAATGTATTTATAAGCTCTTAGTAAAAGGAAGAATTAGGGTAAATGGATGGTAGCTACTTAATTATATATTTTTAAAAGTATCATTTTGAGAAAATAGCTTATGTGCTGTGTATTTGTATACTAAATGGCTATTGCACAATTTATTTAGCTATTTTCTTTATAGGAAATGCACTAAGATTTAACTTAGAATTTATTTTCAGGTTTTTCTTTAATGCAGAGGAAGTATTCCCATACCCATTAATCTATGACCTAGTTGGATACAAAAGGAAATTTCATAAGAGTGCAAATATTCCTTCAAGACTGAGTCTGGACTCAGGGCCAAACATAACCAGTCCCCATGGACAACCTGTGTTTTCCTTCCTATTAAAAGATGGTCTCAGAATAGGACTATTTCTATTATAGAAGCAGTGGCAATTTAAATTGCATTTCTAAATATAACATGTTCAAGGCAGTGAATTTAAAAACCCACATCCAAAATCATATCACTTTAATCTACGTTTTATACTCAGAGTAGTTGGTGAATTGCAAAGAGTATTCTCCCTTTAATTTGTCTTGGTTGGATTTTTGAACCTTATATATTGTGTATTGATTGGTGAGATATAAATTCTTCATTGACTTTTACCCTGGGAATTTGATATTATATTTTTTCCTTAGTTTTTCTGTCTATTCAAGGAGAAAAATGAAAAATGTTCTTACTTCTCCTTATGGCAATATTTTGAAGGCTAAGATAAGATCTGTTAAAATTTGGACCTGTCTCAAAAGAAAGTGTATATAAATAGCAAGTTTTAAAAATTGAATTATTTCACTATGCTTACAGAAAGACCCTTTATACAATATCTGCAGACAAAACTTTATGCCTACATTGTTTTGTTTTCCTAAAACATGAGGAAATTAAAGCCCACAATTTATAATTCTATTTCTTATTAATAATGGAGCACAAGGTGGACCATGAAGAGCAAATAATGGTTTAAATTAGTTTTGCACTTGCAAATGAACAATACAAATGGAAGTTTCACTGTTGGGAAGCATTGAAGTATATCTAGATTTTCTCCAAGGATGGTAATTAAATTTTCAGGTAAATCTTATTAAGTCTGAGAAGTATAGCATTCTTTCTGATACTCTCATTCTGATTTGACAGAATAATCATTAGGGTTTTTTTTTTTTCCCCTTGGTGTGTATGAATTATGGTAGGGGTGGAGGGTGGGGGGAGAATTGTTCTATGATGTAAGTTCTGTGAAATGGTATAAATTATTGATTCTGAGACTTTTTTTCATTTAATCAGAATAAAGGTATCATTCAGAATTTGTGTTTGTTTTCTAGGGACACAACCAAATCATAACATATAGCAGACCAATCTATTTTTGTGTGCTGTGTGGCCTTATTTTGCTTCTTGATACAGGGGCCAAAGCCAGGCACCCTCCCACTTACGTTGTCTATGGCCTGAAGCTCTTCTCTCCAGGATCCCTCCAATCAGCTAGGGACCTCTTAATAGGTGAGTTAATTTTGGGGTTGTGGGGAAGAATATAGGAAAGGGAGTATATGTTTCCCGTTGTCTTCTGATTCTCTAATTAGAGAAACTTGGTAACTGGATGAAGAGATGGGCCTCTCGCTCTTGGCTTGCATACTTCCTGAATACTGTCTGCAAGTTGGAGCATTAGAACATCCCAGAACGGGATTGTTTTTTATACCTATGGCCGTGAAGTTGCAGTGCTGCAATATCTGAAGACTACTCGCTGTGGTGCTTGGTGCAGGGTGTCAGTAGGACTTCCCGGGATGGGGGTGATTTTACCATTAGGGCAGCAGCCATGGCCCCATCTGCACGGTGAACCATGAGTAGCCCAGTTCTTAGTCCAGGTGGCAAGCCTAGATACACTGGCCAGCTAGCCATTCACTGGTGCACGTTGCTCCCTTTATACAGGTGACGTGCATATTGTAAGGGCTTAAGCCCCAAGTCCAGAGCCAGATGACTGGTTGGATTCTAGCTGTGCTTCTTGTGTTAACTTGAGCAAAATTCAACTGTAGTGTGGGGACAAAAATTAGTCCCCACCTCAGAAGCTGCCACGAACTTCACATGCTTTCGTATATATTAAAACCTATAGAGCAGAGCCTGATGCCAGGTATGTGCTGTCATTGTTATTAGGCAAACAGGCTGCCTGGTATTGCCCTGAAGACTTGACTGTAAGGTTCTGAGAATTCTTTTGATGACCTGTAGGGATGTAAACACACGCTAACCTGTGATAGACTATGATCTCATTGACCACACGAGCTGATGAAGACCGCTACTGAATGCATCGCCCTGCCTCTGAGGCATGGCATCTAGAAATCCTACCCAAGAGGAACTTGCCAAAGCCTTAGGTCCCCTAACATCCTTTCCCCAGCTCCCATGACATCTCCCCAAATCTTTCCAGTGAGACTAGAGAGGGTTCCCAAATATAGCATAAGTTTTCATTGTGCTCTGCTTGCTCCTTCCTTACAGTGAAAACTAATAGGCATCCTACCCCCAATACTCCTTCCTGCTCCCATCCCCCCATCCTCTTCCTGCTGTTTTGGTAGCAAGCTGCTCCCTTCACCCACACCCAGCTCACCAGCAGCCCAACTCTGTCTGTGTCCTCAGTGTACCTCTTTTTATTACAACATGGGAGGACTTGAGGAGCCTTTCAATATTCCAGGTTTAGGTGCCATGTTTCAGAGAATATCTGAGCTCAAATAGGAAATAGAAGTATGTTGAAAAAAGAAATGGAACTGGCTCCCATGATTACACTCCTAGTCAGTGCTCTCTTACCTAACTCTTTTATATGACTTAAAGTTCAGTCCGTTGGATCATGCACACATAAAACAAGACTTTCAGCCTCACTGTTACCTTCAACTCACCTATCTTCCTCCTGAGACCAGCTGCAGTGGAAAAGTTAGTTGAATGCACTGACTCCTGAAAAGTTAGTTGAATGCACAAACTCCTGAACCCATCCTTTCCTGTTGTCTTCTTTTTGCAAATAGCAGTTCAGAGCTTATCAAACAACTGGAGTCCAGAGCTGAAGGGTATAGGAGGACCTGGGGATTACAGATCAGAGGCCTTTAAAGGATCTGGGAAGATGTCCAAGAGACTTTTGTCTGTGTCTACATGTTGTCTTTTCTGCTCTGTACCTCACACTTGGTCCTGTATGACTCGTGGCCATCTTTTCTGCTATCAGGATTATGGGTTAGTGTTGATAGACTTCCACTCACACAGGTCTCAGGAATTTGTAGCCTGACCTGAGCTATAATCCTTGTGACTCCTCCTTGTGCCTGGAGCTGTGACCTTGAGCTGTAACCCCTGTGACTTCTCCCTCTGCCATTGACCCTCCCATTCTGTTCTTCCCCATGCCCTTGGCCATGCCTCTAATAGTGGCTCATTTTCCCTTGATTTGGTACTGTGTTCTGTCCTTGCAAAATCTATTACTTTCCATAGTACTAAACCTATTGTGTAGTAATCTGCTTCATTTTTGATACTGAATTAATGTCTGCCTCTTCTGCTAGCTCATCACTGCATCAGGGCAGGGTGGAGCCCCTGCCTGCTTTCTCACCACTGAATGCCCAGCACTGAGCATAGGGTCTGGTGTATACAGCATTGAAGAAACCTTCTTGTAACAGATGAACTACTGAATACAGAACTTAAATATCAGAGAAATTAATGTAAAGATAAACTTTTGAAATGCTCCCCATTCATAAACCAGGGAAAACATAGTCCTTTTTGGACTGTTAACTCAGCCTATGGAATAAATAGGGACCTGATATTTTTTGCTGATTTTTTCTGTACATGGGTGTCATCTCATTCCTGTTTTTCTTTAATGTGCTACTATCAAAAAAATCAACATTGTAGAATAAATATAGTTGTCTTAGCACAACAAATTTACCGTGGCCTCAGAATGTGAAATATTGTTAAAGCTCAAAAAGTAAGAAAGCCCTTAATGTATTTACTTGGGAAGAATAATTTTAAAAAAACCAGAATTTATTTTACTAACTCTGGCTTTACATTAAGCTACTGACTATGTGCATTCTTACTTTATTTTTCTTTAAATAAATTCCATTAGGAGTGGAGATGGAGCAGGGAAAATGGCACTTCTTATCTTTTCTCACTGGAATTCCTTTTCCCTCATTAAACCTTCTCCTGAATACATATTTTTGCCTGCTTGTCAACAGTGACAAGTAAAAATAGCGATAAATAATCCATCAAGCCTCTACTAAATGATTTCTGGGGTAAAGAAAAAAGGAAAAATAGAACAATAGCAGTCCCTATGGAAGGACTGTGTTAAACATACTAATTTGCATTGAGCAGGAAAAGATCATGGTACAAATTTAGTGCAATTGGGAAACAGGAAGGTGATAGAGGGTTATACTATTTTTCTGATTTTATGAGAAAAGACAAGGGCAATTCAAAGCCATCTTTTCTTTGCACAACCTCTTTGCCATCTGTCCTTCAGCTACCAAGGGATCTAAGTGGTATATAGCTGCTGTCATTTTCAGGTTGAGAGGGAAACAAAGAAAAAAAAATATTAGGAGAAAACAAAAGGTTATGAAGAAAAAAAAAAGTAACTAGTTTCCCATGGCCACCATAACAAAGGACCACAAACAAATGGCTGGGAATAACAGAAATTGATTGCCTCATGCCTTTGGAGGCCCCAGGAAGGTTCACTGCAGGCCTCTCTCCTGGGTCTCTCTCTGTGTCATCACATCCCCTGCCTTCTGTGCCTGTCTCTGTGTCTGAACGTCCCCTTTCTGTAGGGACACCAGCCACGTTGGTTGGGGCCATCCTAATGATCTCATCAGCACTCGGTCTTTTGTGAAGACCCTGTTTTCATAAAGGTCACATCTGCAGATCCTGGGGGCTTAGGACTCAACATCTTTGATGTTCAACCCATTCAGTAAGGGGCAGTTTAGGAAAAGGACAGTGAGAAACAAGAACTAAGAACATGGAGGTCCTTTGCCATTTCATGGTGGAGGTGCTGTCGGGTATCACTCTGCTGATGGAGTGGAGTGGAGTGGGGATGGTTCACTCCAGCTGGGGAAGTAGTGTTGGAGAATGTGAATGCTTCCTAGAGCTGTGCCTTGTTGGTGTTATTTCTGCTACCCACTGCCATGCTGGCTTCTGCTCAACACCATCAGCCTGTTTGCAGTGGAGGAGGTGCAGAAGAAGAGGCGTAGGAAAGGGGAAAAGGGGAGCAAAGGTCTGCTGTTTCAGCAGAGAGGAGCCTGCTTCGTCCTGCCTCCCAAAGCAGAGGGGACTGAATGCTTAAGACAGCTATGGAACGTGACTCTGACTTGGGGGGAACCAGACAGGTTAGAAAGAGGAGGAAGTGCCTTATCATAGGACAGGAGCACCTCAAAGGCAAGAAAAGAACAGATAATAGAACAAATCTTTAATTGTTCTTCAGGCAAGAAATGTGAAGACTGAAATTGGCACAAGAAAAAAGACAAAGTGACGGGCTGGTTGTTATTTTATAGGCTGGAGATGAATTCAGGCAATGGAAACACTCATGGCAATTTCTTTTGCTTTTATGATTCCTCATATATATTCAGAATATCTCTCTAGGCATTTCTCTTTCATTATCGGGAAAACTTCTTTATTTCCAGGATTAAGGTTTAAAAAAACCCAAAAACTGAAGAACTTCAGTAGTCAGTACCCATTCCTGTGCTCCATCAGAGATGGGTGACTTCTGGGTTAGAGTTTTTATTACTTTTTGGGTGACTTCAGCAGCAGCCTGTGAGTGAGACTGGCTTGGTAATGATCCTGTAGATGAGAAGGCCAAGAGGTCTTCAGTTCTTAGTACCATGTTTTAAAATCAGTAGGTGCAAAGCTAGAGTGTGTCGTAAAGAACGTGATGCTGCAGATGCCCTGGGTCTGCAGACGGGGCCAAGGCGTGGGCCGGTCCAACCTAGAGCAGCAGTGCATGGGTGCTGGCGTGCATCTGTGTCTCATCATGATAAGGCTGGCAGGGATTTTTGTTCTGTGTTGCTGTGGTTGTATTTTCAGCCCCAGTGGATTAGAACTCACTGCAAGACAGGCCTGTGAAATGGCTTTAGTTAGTAGCATGGGTTGGCTAGTGAAACAGGGAGCTTGCTGATGTAGAAAGAGTGCAGACAAGACAAATGTCATGGGCCACAGAAGGATTCTGGCTTCTTTATTAAATAGCCTCTGGGCCCTTTTTGCATTGGAGGACTTGATGTTCTCTTTTGTGCATCCTGGTTCGTCACCCTGGACCTACAGTAACACAACTGCAATAATATAGCTTTTAAAGATAAGGACAGGTGTTATAATCCATTACTGGATTGTGCCCATTCTTTTTTGTACACTGAGACCTTATATTTCCATGTCTGTGTAAAGACTTGTTTTCTTTTTTTTTTTTCCAAGACTTAAAAGTTTTATTTAGAGTTCAACTTAGTAATTCACAGCAACAATGCCATGATATGCACTCACATTAAATAAAGTTTAAA
>JAGFMF010011673.1:3438398-3479919 GCA_019455555.1 Galemys pyrenaicus
GACTTGCTTCGCTAAGCATAATCCCCTCCAGATCCATCCATGTTCCCATGAATGAGTCTAGTTTTTCATTTCTGATTGCTAAGTAGTATTCCATCGTGTTTTCTGACCTCAGTATCTATCATCGGGAGAGCTAACTAGTGCACAGACACAGTGCATTAGAGACCTGAAATGTATCCATTCACATCAGCTCCATAGGTTTTAGTTTTATTTCCTTGTCATTTTAATTTTGCATGTTTTTGCCTCAAACCTGCAAATGCAATGATAACAGTATTATTATTCACATTTAACCAAAGAATTAAACAAGTTACAATATTTTCATTTTTAAAATTTTCTTGAAAAGAAATGGAACTGTAACAAGTTTCTGTACTTAATGATAATTATGATAGACCCTTTCAGTAGTGTGCTAAGAAAAAAGTCTTTGTTCATAGGGGAAACTGCCAGAAACCACAGGAACTGTCTTATTTTTTTACTTTTGGGAAAAAGGACAAAATTCAGCAAGCTCAAGTGTGATTTTCCAAATCGCCTATGAAGGCAACAGATTTGGCTGCTTTTTCATCCACATGAAGTGCAACTTGGCAGATGAGATCCACTTTGCTCTCATTGAAACCCCTGGCTCTGTTTCAAAAACCAGAGATTTCTTCCTCTCCCTTGCTCTAGAGGTCTCCATCCTGGGCCCCTTGTCTGCTGCTCATTAAGTTATAAATCTGCACACATGATCAGAACACCTTCAGCGAGGATTTTCAGGTGTCTCCTACCACTTATTTCCCTCACGCCATCCTTCTTTGTGTTCAGTTCTTTCTGCTTCATTAGTTTTTGTTCCATTATCTAATGTACTTCTTGCAGCGAATAGTTCCTCACCTGTTTTGCCAAACAACTTCCAGTCTTGGGCTACATTCGACGTTGTTTTACATCCAGACCTTTTCTGTAATTCTTCACACTCAGCATAGTGTTGTCACATACCGCATTTGAGACAGTGAGTGAATAAAATCTTGCTGCATCTTCCCTCTGCCTCTTTCCTGGTCATGTGGATTATCAAGTAGCAAATGATCTTCCTATCTGAGTTTTGAATTCTAAAGTTACGAGAACTACTCAGTTTACTTGAATTTCTATGGATTAAAATTTCAATCCATAATTGTGTTTTATAATTAAATGTTTATGTGTTACAGGGCAGGGAAAGGGGCGCAATGGATTTCTTATACCTTTCCTTTCATGTCTCTGAGTCCCATTCACAAAAGCTGGAAAAAAAAAAAGAAATTGTGTCTTGTGCAGTCATGTCTTGTAGATCAGTGTCTGTTTCTGACTGCCTACTTTGGGAAATGTATTGTTCGCAGATGCTCTAGGTTTTTACAGGGTAGTTAGAATCTTGCCACAGGGGAAAATATAATAAAATCATCATGTAATTCAAAATATAATTCAAATTCCAAGCAAAGGCCTGTTGATTATAGTCATGTTCATCACATAAAATTGTACTTGTGTAAAGGGTTGACATGCTTTCCGGGTATTGCTGTAGAAGGGTCTGTCCCATACTGATTTTTAACCTACACTAGCAAGAAAATGGGATGCACAATTACTCTCACTCCTACAACTTCACTATGGAAAGACATTTCCAATTTCTCAGAAATGGCTGAAACACTCTCTCCTATCATCCCTACTTCTACCATTCATTGTAGTTTGTGTTAGGATATAATTTCTTGTCTAGGCATATTGGATCAATTTTCCTTAGTTTTATTAAATCAAATTTCCTTAGTTTTATTAAAGTTTGCCAGTATTAAAATTCATTGACTTTCTACCCAATAAACTGAGACAGAAAGAAGACAGATGTACTTTAGCACTATAGTGGGAGTTTCTGTACTTCCATGAAACCTAATTTAAATACAATTGAGAAAGAGAATGATAGAGAAGTTGCTGTAAAATGCAGCTCTACTGTGTCTTATTTCCTCTAACAAATGAACTCTGTGAACACTGAATTACAGCTAATGGCTCTTCTGTTCGGTTGCACTGTGATGGTTTGGAGAGGTAGCACCATCTTCCTCTCCTTGGGCAGGCTACCTTTATCGCCCAGGTGAGCCCACCCACCTGGAACCAGGCACCATCTCATAGCATGTGGAGTTTCTTAGTTAGCCACCACTCATTCTCCCTGACTGAGCTGTGGCTCTCCACTGGCGATTGGAATGTAGCAGACTTTTAGCAGTTTATTTGCCCGAGGTCACACAAACACAAAGTCAGGAGGAGTCCCTTGGCTGCAGTTTTTGTGCCTCCCTCCTGTCCAGGAAGAGATCTGATTTCTGCCCTTGGGTTTTGTGTCTTCATATCATTTCCCCAATCCTCTTGCTCTCATCCTCACCAAGCTCCAGTGTGCTCTTGCAAACTGAAGACCAGTCTTCCTTTTCACGCCCCATCCTGGGGGGTCTCTGCTCAATCCTGGGTCTGTCTTCATTCCTTTTCCTGTGCCTCTTCCTTAGCAGTAGCTCCTTGGCATTTCCACAGGCATGTTTTCAGCTCAGCCTTCAGACTCTCTTCCCAGTGGGTGAGAGGGTTGAGGGTTGCAGAGTGGGGTGTCTGGAGGGGAGGGAGACAGAATTGCAGTAGGAACCCTGCCATACACTGACCATCAAACTTGTCTGTTCACTTTCAGTATTTTTATATTGCTTCCCTGCAATTTCCCTCCTTGGACTCTTCCCACAGATCAACACATTTTGCATTTATCTTTTGGAACAAATTGACATGCTGCTTTTTGGAGGTTCTGGTAAGTCATTTACTTTCTCTTCTTCCTATAAATTTCAGATAAGGGTTAAGGACCCTTGGTCTTGAAATGAAAGCCTGGACAGTTAGGGTCTCTTCATCTGGAGCATTTAAAACAACTTCAGTTTTGGTTGATCAGGTTGATGGTAGGCCCATCTACATTGATCCATCCAAGCTGAAAGTGGACCACCTAGTAGGCAATGGTAAAGACACAAATGAAAAACAATACTGTGTAGAAGTCTCTTAACTTCGGAACAGTTTTGGGAGCTTTCTAACTCGCCTTTGCAAAAAGTCTGTTGTATGTGGGTGTTATAAGCTGTGTGAGTGGATGTGTGTGTCCTGGAGTATGTGCAACCTAGGAGTGTGTGAAAGTTAGCTTGTGCATGGGACATCGTCAGTAAGTATTGTGTGTGTGTCTGTACAGACATGTACCCCTAAACATCATTGTGATCTTCGTTTGGTGTAGCACTTATGACTCAAGTGGAGCAATACCGAATGCATTTTAAAATTTACTCTTCTCTAAATGGAAATAAACACTGATCTCATAAAATTGCTATGAAGGTTAAATGAAATCATACACATAAAGCATCGAGTAGAGCAATTGATTATTATGTTAGCATGTTATCACACTACACACACACACACCAGCACTTGCTTGTTTTTCCTTTTTATGTATTGATCTATCAGTCTGTCCTCTTTCTATCTTTCCCTTTCTCTCCTCTCTCCTTCATCCCCTCTCCTGCATCATCTCCCTCACTGTCTCTCCTCTTCCCTTCTGTTGAAATCTGTCTCCGTGATATTTTCTTGGAACAGCAGCTTTCAACACAACACGGTCTTCATTATGTGCAGCCTGACAGTTTCATATAATTTTCTAAGAATGTTGTCAAGGCTCTTCCTAAATGCTTCCTCCCAAGCTTTTAGATAAAAAGTCAGTCTTCCTGTTCAAACAGTCACCTAGTACTTTTGGCTGACCGCACACTTAGTGTTTGCTCCTTCAGCATTTGTGTAGGAAACCTACACCCTTCTCTTTACTTTCTTACATTTATTGATTGGGAGACTTGAGATCTAGTAAGTAATTGTTGATGTTTGTGTTCCAGCTGTTTCTGGGTTGACGTCGGCCATCTACGGTGTGGCCCGCAGTGCTGTAGCGGCTGCCGTGCTCCACGTGTTCTGCTTCAGTGCGGTGAAGGTAGGTTTGAGGCCAAGAAGCTTCCCCCATCTTCTCATATTTATTCAATCAAGAAATGATTTTAGAGAACAGATGTTCTGTCCAATTATAAGAGAAACAGGATTTGAGCATATCAGGAGCGGCAGGGTCCAGTGAGGGAGACTTGATGAGCATCAGGAGTCACGTTCAGGAGCCAAGGAGCATAAAACCCTCTGGCCTGCCCCCTCTCCCCTGTCAGGTCTGTTTGAAGGGCCAGCTGATGACACTACTTATCACGGTGGTCAGCGGGACCCTTGTGTTTGCCTTTGGTTCCCTCTGAAATACAGTGCAAGAGATGGTAAAGGAATAAAATATATGCAAAATGTGAACAGAGAGAGAATATGACAGCAATGCAATTTCAGAATCTAGAAAACAGATGGATTTTAGGCTTATTCAAGTGGATAAAGTTGAAACTTAGGCTGGCAACAAGGGATGATGGGAAACAAGGTATTACCTTTAGGAAAACTGTATGTTGTATCAGAAAAGAAAGTTAACTGGTCCATGTGCCCGCTTGTTGTGAATACTAGTTTGTATGTGATCTGAATGCCCGTTATAAGGGAAGAAAGCTTTGTGTGGATCCTCGTTTCCACTTGGTGTGGTTTATTACTCCACTGATCTGAAGCACTTCCTTTAACAAATCTAGTGAATATTTTCAGGTTCTGTCTGAACATTCTTTATTGTGCCTTCATTTTTGAAGATATGTTCACTGGGATAGAAGTCTGGGTTGATGTGTTTATTTCCCCCCTCTTTCAATACTTTAAATATGTTGTTCCTGTTTCTTTTGGATTGTGTGATTTCTAGTGAAAATCTGCTCTTTTCCCAGTATTTGTTTCTCTACTAGTAATGTTCCTATTTTGTTTGGTACTGCCATGACTTTATCTTTGATGTTGGTTCTCAGGATTTTAATAGTGATGTAACTTGGTATATCATCTCGATTTTTTATTTTGCCTAAGGCTCCCTAAAAAGTTTTTTTTCTTTTTTTAAAGATTGACATATTTATGTGTACCAGAGCTAGGGTGCCGGCCAGTGGCATGGCGGTGGTGGTGGTAGTGAGAGGATTCACCAGAGACAGAGTGGGGAGCAGAACAGGCAGATTGACTGAATACACTGATGAGGGAACTAGCAGGCAAGACAGGAGAGGTCTGCTGCACCATGTGGGTCAGCTCTCTGGCCGGGGATTGAACTCACCCTGCAGTGGCTGCAGATAGCTTCATAGTACTGAGACTTAATCCCTCACACCACCAGGGCCCCTGTTTCTTTGTTTTTTTCTTATTGAGTTTTCTAAATCCTTAGCCATTATTTCTTCAGATAGGTCTCCTGCCCTGTTCTGCTAATTTTCTTCTTGGAATATTATATATATGTTGAGTGATTTAATATTGTTCTCATCTTCGGGATGCTATCTTCTTTCTATTTTTCCTTTCTTTTTACTTTTGGCATTTCCTTTGAATACTTTTACTGATCTATCCTGAAGTTAATGAATTCTTTCCTCTGCTGTGTCTAGTAATGCTAAGTCTACGGAGAAAAAAAAATTAAATCTCTTATATCCAGTTTTTTATTCATAGCATTTTCATTTGACTTTTATATATAATGTCACTTCTCTTTTAAAATGATCTTTTGGTGAATATTGTGCACCAGTTCCTAAATCCTTTAATATATTAATCATAGCCATTTTAAAGTTGATATTTTATAAATTATCTGACTTTTTCAGTGAGCGGTTATCTTGTTATGAGTGAGCAAAACCTGTACTCTTGCTCTTACATCTGAGGTGGCAGTATCATTTGTCAAAATTTAGTTTTGAGGAGAAGAAGACTGAAACCCACTGATTTTTTTCCCCTGAATTCTTATCTAATTCTCATTGTCTATAGTTTTTGCCTTAAAAAAACACAATCGATTGTAACTAGACTTGGTTCTTTTTCTGTATGTTGTCTGGAACATTACTATTTTCTTGCCAAAAACCCTAAAAGGAGGAAACGTTCTTCACTCTTATTAGTTAATGACTTTATTGATTTTCTTATTCCTCTTCTTATATGTCTCCTTTGTGTTCTAGTTTGTAGAGTTTCTGATTTCAACAACTGCAGCAAATGTTTATTAGGAAATTATTATATAGTAGGAACTGTGCTAGGCATTTTACTTATTTCATATAATTTAATCTACTCAGCATCCTGTGAGACAAGTACTCTTATCTCCTAATTTTCCATTATCTGATTTTGCTATGTCATTCACTATGTGGTTTACTGCTGAAGTAAAGTTTGAAGTATGGCACTCAGATTGTTTCTCCTTTATAACTATTTAACTTTAATTATTAGTGTGCTTTAAAATCATTTAAATCAGATATGTTCTAAAAATATCCCTTTTTTAAAAAATAAATGATGTATAAAAAAGATCTCTGTCCTTTAGAGAAATATTTCATTTTAAGCATTCTTCTTGTCTATATTATTTTTTTCTCTTTGCAGGGTTTAATTTAATAACCTGCTAGTATTTCTGTTCAGTTTACAGACTTGTTTTGGTATCTATAATATTTAAAATTAGTTTAGTGATTAAAACTTTAAATTACTATCTTTTAATATAAAATATATGATTCTTCTACTTCTCTTAAATAATTTGAAGTTCTGGCCACACTGGGAATGTTGAACATGCCCATTTGGTTACCACCTGCTGAAGCTGAGCAGGGACTCACAACCACCCCAGACTCACACATCTCACTACGCCGTGGCATTCCTTATACCTGACTCACGTAATGTATTTAGCTTACCTGCCTGCTCAGGTGGACATTAGATTTTGTTATCCCTGTCCCACAATCAAGTTGAAAGTGAGCTGATTTCTGTTAGAAATTAGGATCGTGATCTTAGAGGTACCCCAGGTTTAATACAGGAAGAAAAGGGGGAAAAAAAGCATATTCCAGTAACATACTGCCAGTTCAGATAGAAAAATGTCTTATTGATGGAGTTCCTGAAGTTAATATAAGGAGGAAACATCACAGGCCTAGCTAGGTAAGAATGGAATACTTGAGACAGTGATTATCTCTTTTGCACACTTGATATACCAATATTCCACCCCATGAGTTAACTGAATAAACCTGCTGCTTCCAAGACCGTGAGAATTGCCACATATTGCCAGTCCACAGATATGCAAGTCCAGATGTTATATTTCTAGCAGCCTTGTGGCCTGCCCCACCTCAGCGCTCTTGCCTCTGATTCCGACTCAGGTGACATCAGCAGGGTGTCAGCAAGACCTTTTCCTGCATACTTTCTCAGTACTCCCTTCTCTCTCTCTAAATGGAGAGTGGACGTTGGGTCATGTGTTAAACCTCAGAGCTATCTTTCAGTTTAGTTTCATCTGCATGATCTAGCATAAATTCCTCAGGGCCTGGTTTATGCACAAGTTATACACAAGCTCCCAGTGTGGATTTATGCTTCTCACATTTTGAATATTTTATTAGATATTTAGTGGGAGAGTGGAAGCTAGTTCTCTCTGTTCCTTATGTCATTTTGACCACATACTGCTTTGCCCCTCTTTGTAATCCTGATATAAATCTTGAATGACAAATAGCATTTGCAGTCCATATGTTGTGACTGATGGAAATGGGAACAGGCCTTGTGAGTGCTACAGCGGATGGAGATTCGCATTCTCTAGTAGTTGGGGTATTTTTTTTTTAGAAATGACTCTGCCTTGTACTGTAGAGATAGGAAAGGGGGAACAATGACTTCTCCTCAGCTGATCAGAACTGACCCATATGATAAAATCTCTTTGCAATCCTAGGCTGAGATTTTTGTTTATTTCTACTTGCCTTTCTGTGTATGGCACACTATAGATGCAAAAACTGTTGAATCAGAGTAAATAGATTCAGTTTTGAAAGCACTCTGCTAACTTTGTGATGGGAATGAGCACATCAAAGGTTCTGGGGTTTACTTAGGTGTTGAAACAGGCTTTTTACCAGGTAATTTAGGAAGGTTTATTTCATCCCAGAGAGGTATTGACTTCTCTTGCTTAGCATAGAACCAGCACCACTTGAGATAAATAGGATAGCCTATTGTTAAAGATTTCTAAAGTTCTATCTATATTTTGAAATAACTTTTGGTAAAAATGGAGGAATTTGCATTTCTCCCTTCTCACTTGGAAGCCCTGAGTTTCTAAAGGTTGCAGCTTGGCTCTCACTTTAAAATGCAGTACCTATTAAATGTCATGAATTGAATGAGCGTGGCCAGCAAATTGGCAAGGGGATCCTTAGGAAAAAAGGAAAAGTCCCCCATCTTCAATCTAACACACTTACCCAGAGCGGTAAGATCCACTTCCTATTTAATGATGCTTTTGTTTATGCCTTTTGTGCTTACTCCTTGCATTGCAGACCGCAATTTTTTTTTCTTCCTTTTATCTCCGCTGTACCATGATGGATTGATGGGCCCTTGTGAACAATTTCAGCAAGTCAGCTGCCTCGCAGAGACATATTTCTTATATGGGCCTTGATAATGTATTTATGTCCTTGCGTTTCATTTTTTCTCACTTGATACAAGGAGATTGAGGGACTGTGAGTTAATTCTTCTCTCTGGAATATTAATTAGGAGAAAAATTTATTCCTTTTAAAATTTCATATTCTCTTCAAGATGGTAGCCAGTAATATATACATGGACTCCCTTATTGACTTAAATATTTGACAGTGATGTACAGAAACAACTGGAATATTTGCTCCCAGGAGAAATGACTCAGTAGCTAATTAACTGAGATTTCTCTATGTCTGGATAAAGCATGACTTCTATTATTTTCTTTAATCCCTTACAAAAAGAGTCTGTTTTATTGATGGCAAGGGGATGCAGGGGTTGAGGCACATTATTATAATTTAATGTTCCCAAAAATCATTAAGAATGGCCTGTTGGGAGCATTTTCTCTGTGTTCTTCTCAGTACTATAGTGTTGCGACTAAAACAATAGTATTTCCCCTGCATTCAGGTTTAAAAATCAAATTGCAAATACAAAACAAACCCATAGTTCTAGAATAATTTTAGTATTGAAGTAGATATTACTATCACCTATTCTAACTCCTTCATTTTATTATTTAACATGAGAAAATGAAGGTCTAGTGGTAGATAAAGCAACTTACTCAATGTCACACACCACAGGCCCCTTATCTTGTGTCTTTTCAATCTTTTTTTGCCATGCTCTTTAGCAGTTTTGAAGTGTAAGTATGTTTTGCTAGTCAAAAGAATAATTCACAAGTCTATAAGATACCTTGTAAATCTATGCTACTTTAATTTTCAAAATTCCAAGTGTTTTCTCATTTGTCCTTTATTATAGTGCCATGTAGTACAAAAGAAATATAATACTGTTTCTATATTCCAATGATAAATTTGAAGCGGAGTGTTTAAATTGTTTGCCTAAGGGTACATGGCTAATTTACATTGTTTTTTCCATTGCAAAATGCATTAGTGATACCTGTTTCATATGAATGTTGTCAGAAGTAAATGGAATTAAATCAATAATGTATATAATGTTTAGCTTGAAGGTTCTAACTAAATGGTATGATAGAATTCTAAGATTGCCCAAGACTCCTATCCCCTGGTGTACCCACCCTGTGGAATTTCCATTGCCTGGGTATGGGCAGGACCTATGAGTAGGGTGGGATGACCCTCCAGGTCCCAAATTACGTTATCTGGAAAAGGGGAGGGGATTTTGCTGATGTAAGTTTCCTAGTCAGTTAACTTTAAATTGATCAAAAAATTTGGATCATTTGGATCAGTCTGATCTAACCAGAGAAGCCCTTCACAAGTATCTAGAGGTCAGAGCCAGAAGAAGCAACAGAGACCCTTCCTGACTGGCCTTCAAGAAATAAATAGCCATAGTGTGGATTGCCTATGGAAAGAACTACCTATCAAGGACCTGAGGATGGCCATTCAGCTAGAGTGAACCCCAAACGATGGCCAAAAAAAGAAGAGGGACTTCCATCTTATAGCTGCAAGGAACTACATACATCCTACCAAATACTGGTAAACTTGGCAGACAATCCCATGTCTCAGGCTGTCTTGGCCAATACTGTGACTTCAACCTGGTACGACCCTGAGACGTGGCCCAGCCAAGCTGTGTACAGATTTCTGACCCTTGTATATTGTGAGTCACACCATTGTGTTTTCTAAACCACTAAGTGTGTGGTAATTTGTTCCATCACAATGAAAAATAAATACAAATGGCAATTTAATTAGCAAAAATATATGGCGGTTGCAGTGATTATGAATATAATGGTGTAATAGTCATATGTTTAATAATGTGTTTGAAAATAAATCCAAGTTAGTACACCTTCTTGACTATCTATCTAGTATCATGTCACTTCTGGTTGTGAGGGACTGCGAATTACAAGTCCTTTAGCTCTCTGAACTAACAGAGGAGGGGGAAATGGGAGTTAGATATGCAATTAGTACTTAGTGTCACCCTTCCCTTCCTAGACAGTTAAAAAAAGTGTAATCGACCTGCAAACTAAGTTCACACTGGATTGTTTTACTCCCTCAAGGTTGGGTAAGGTAACTTTGACTGTGACAGTGACACTGATTTGGGAAAAATATAGGGAGAATATATATATATATATTTTCTCTATATATATATATTCTCTCTATATATATAGAATATATAAAGAATAAATATAATGACTTACGAGCTTATTTGGGGGTCCTAGCAGGGGAGCTCAGCTACTCTTATATCTTGACCAATGATTAGTCCATCTCTTTTCGGGAGAGGCCACCCTCCTCCCTTCACTGAGAATGAAGCCGAATCAACCCTGACAGTCAGTGGGGTGACAGATGTTGCCAGCTGGATTTCCCTCACATCCTCTTGTTTGGGCAACTGATCATCCTTTCGGTTTGATCATGAGCTCCTCAAAACCATAGGCTGTGGCTTATATATGCTTTTTATATCCTATATAAAGCCCAGGGTCTGTTACATAAAAGGTGAGCTGTGAACTTTGGCATCGAATAAATAGAAGAAACTGAGACAGTTGAGAAGGAAAGTAAATGTTCCTATTTCTACCCCAAAATGAAAATTTCTGTCACCAAAATGAAAAGTATGAAATAGGAAAAAAATCTTTTAGTAAATAACACAGTCTGTTTTATCATCTTTGGTAACATGGTCATTTATTAACTTACTGAACATATACTGATGACCACTATGAATTAGACTCAGTGCTAGGCACGGTGGGGTACCCCCTCAAATTTTCAGGGTCTACGAGGAGCATCAACAAGAGCTACAAGAGAGTGAGCACTAGCTGCCGGGGGAGTGGGTGGGGGCTCCCAGAGTATGCCCAGTTCATGCTCTTGATCCTGTGACCACTCAGGGGCTGTGTGTGAAATGTGAACAGAGTGCTCAGTCCAGGGACTAGGAGACAGAGCTGATCTTACTGAATTTCTGGAACTTTAGGGGCACAACATTTTTTAATTTAAAGATGAGATTCGTTTCAATAATAGACCTAGAAATAAGACTTATCTCAGAATCAGAGTGATGTGATTTAGTTCTTATTTGAGGATATACGAAAACCTGGATCTCAGAAATGCCAAAGAATCTCTTGTTTTTACCTTAAAAAAAATTGTGTGAGTCTCAAGTGAAGGTCATTGCAAAGTAAGAACTTGGTTCATTTACATTCCCTTTATATCCGAAGCCTCAGTTAGTCTGCCCTGTAAATTCTATCATAGAGCTGTCTAAAGTTTCTAAGAAAAAAAAAAAGCCAAGACTAAGATTCTCTTCAGAGAATACTTTTATACAAAGTTGAACTTCCCCGCACATTTTCATCAAAAGAATCCCCAAATGTCTTGAAATATACCACAGAATTGTAGGACTACTGGGAGGTTTTATTTTTGCCTCATGAAAATATTTCAAAACCAGTGGGGGTTTTATGAAGCCAATGCTTATCCATCCATATCCTTCCCAATTCAGAGGCCGGTGAGACACATCTCAGAGCAGTTAGGGATGTTGATTTTTAAACAAATTGTCACCTGGTGTACACTTCGTTGTTAGTGGGTGATACAGGGTTTAAAATCTTATCTCCTTCCAAAAGCTTCATATGTGTGCTTCTATTTGTGTACCCATGTACATGTGTATATGTGTTTAGGAGAATAATAACTATTGATAACAAAATTCAAATCTATGAATTTATATTTAAAATATAAAAATTTAATTAAAAATCCACTATTTCAGTCAGTACTTCTGCTCCTCCTTTCTGCTTTTTTGTGAAAAGACGCTGCTTAAGACCACTGAACTACATCTTTCAGATAAACAATGTTTTCAATCATTTTATTTCAAAATCCCTCTGTAGGTCGGTCGGTTGTTCTATTCTTCATCAAATATCAATATTTCCTTCTCAGTTCCTATATAAAAATGAAAATAAAATCATCCTCAAGTGCATTTTTTTCCTTACCCTATCTCTGACTTGACAAGCTCTGCTTTTTCTAGAAATTTGATTCCTAGATGCCACTGATCCTGTAAGAAAGCCTCCATCACTTTCACTGTTGTTCTTTACCGCCTGTGATGGGCAGAATGGCCTGGGGAGGAGGCAGGAGAGAGAAGCCTGGACCCTGGCGGGATACTGGGTGTGTGATTAATGGCAGAATAGCCAGGAGACAAATCAATAGAGCAAGGAGAAAGGAATAAACAAAAAGGGACAAAGGTAATTTATCCCACTGGGGTTTCCCTCCCAACCTTAGTTATATAAAATAATTCGTAGTAGATCTTTATTATACTCAGTCTGTTTGCTTGTATGTTTGTAGGGCATGTATGTGTGTCAAGTTGTGGAGCTGTTAAAACCATAATACGTTCTTATGCAATAAAAGCCTAACAAGAAAAACTTTAAGCAAGCTTCCCTTCCTTCTCCTTTACGCAAGCTTATAGCTTAACGTTCCAAGGAAAATATCTGTGTTTTAAACTAACTTGAGAAAGGAAATGCTAATCTTTCTCTAGGGTAACTTTATGTAATCATCAGTGTCAGGAAGTTCTTTATTTTCAGATTCCATTGCTGATGCTAAGCCATTGCCTTTTGTCTGAGCCTCAGGGTTGATGACATCTGGCTACCTTTCTTTTCAGGGTAGAAAATTATGTGATCATGAACTGTAAAGGTGATTGCCCTGCTATGTATTTTCTTTAAGCCTCACTATTTCTCATCCTTTTATCTATTTCTCTGCTCTTTGTATATGTTTCATGAGCTGTACCTTACGGATGTCACCTGGACACCAGGTCCTGCAGCATTGTCAGTTCCATCCTGGAGACCAGGTTCATGATGCCCAGGAGCATGGACCCTTCCTTGAATTGGGACATGCTCTTTCCCAGCTTATTGCTAATTACCCTTTACAGCCCAGCTCCTTCCATGGTAGTCTGTGAGCTCCTCCCACTGGGCTTTTGCTCCATCTTGTTTTAGAACAAGCACTGAAATGAGTGGTGACCTGAATAGAATCTAAATTGTTGAATGGTGGATGAATAAATGAATGAAGCAGTCTGTAAAACTGGGAACTTCTAATTTAAGGTGATTGTGCAAACATACTAATCCTCTTTTTACTAGAAAGTGGTGAGGGGTCCACAGCCCTCCAAAAATTTGGAATTGTGGAGTATGCAAAGTCTTGAATTTGGGCCTTTGGCCTTGTCTTGCCGCCTGGGGTAAGACTGCTATTCTTCCTGTTTTCTTACTTATTAATAGCTGAAAGATGTGAGGCAAGCTCAGCTATGATATCCCTTCCAAATATAAAATAATGTTGCCTGAAGATATGGTTTTGCAAATTTTGACACTCTGCATGTGATAAAATAACTCATATCCATGTAGTCTTTCTTAATCTTTCTTGAGAAATTCACCCCCTCTTTTATATATCTAGGTCAGATATATTGATGTAAACCCCATATCTGTATCTATTGAAATAAAGAGCAAGATTAAGAACTTAGAGTTGAGGCTGTTTCCAGTGGAGAAACTGGAAAAATCTCAGTGGTCTGCCTTCTTACAAGCTGTCAGCATGTAGGTAATCCCAGGGTCTTTCTAAAAGAAAGGGTTGTATGAAGGTCCAAGGTTGGGCTAGAAAACATGCAAAGCAGCGCCTAGAATATGGACGCCTTACCATCCTGTATCCTACCCTTCTTGGAAGAATAAGTGTACTGGCATCCCTTTCCTCGTACATTATTAAAGAAAATATTCATCCCATCTGTCCACCCCTAAGGCCACAATGCTGTTCCTTCATGTCTAATAATTTATCCTGAAGCTATTGCTTACGCTTTAAAGAAATCACATGTATGGAGGAATGCATACAGACTTTTATTTTTACTATTATAGGACACACACCAGAAGGAATGTGGCAGTTTAAAGTAATAAATAAGAATTACCCCTAATAAGAGCTGTCAGTTCATTCTGTATAGCTTGGAGTAATACTATCACATCTTGGTGAGGTCAAATTCACATTTGAATTCCTGTTTCCTGATTTTCTGTCAGTGGTATAAAGTGGAAGAGTAAAAAAATATACAAAACCTTGTTCATCACATCATCTCTTAGAGGAAGATCATACTTAAGGTTGATTCTAATATTTTTAGGAAATGTGATTTACTGCAGTCTGTAGTCCCTTTATATGTTTGCCTTGGTTCAAATATTTATGTCCCCTGTAATTCACATGTTGAGTTCTAACTCCCAAGGTGATGGTATTAGGAGGTGGGGCCTTTGGGAGGAGATTAGATTGTGAGGGTTGCCCCTTCACAATTGGCATTACCCTTATAGGAGAAGGCTGAAAAATTCCCCTGCCCTTCAACTGTGAGGATTCCATGAGAAGATGTCCCATGAAGCAGAAACCTTGGACTTTCCAGCCTCCAGAACTATGAGCAATAAATCCCTTCTGTTTATAAGCCATCCAGCCTATGATATTTTGTTCTAGCAGCCTGAATGGACGGTACAGTATCTTAATAAAGAGTATAACAATAGCAAACATTTACTGAGCATTTTATGCTGACGACTAAATGCTTTGCACACAATATTTCATATATTATATATTTCATATAATATAATATTTACAACAAAATGTGCACTATTAAATTATCTAAGATAAGAAAACAGGCTGGATAGCTTGCCCAGTATGTTAGTGCAGAGTCGGAGTTGAAACGAGCAATCCTGTGCCAGAGCCTTGCTTTGAGCTACAGTTGTACAATCTAAAAGATCAACCTTCCCTGTAGTTGTAGAAATGTAAATAAAACAATCCAGGTAGTTTATATATTATACGCTTTAGTAAGGCGAATTGGTTCCATACATATTGATTAAATGCTTTTCAGCACCGCACAGGTATTGAGAATACACTGAGGTTGAACACACAAATGACTCCTGCCAATGTGCTCAGCCTAGCCGAGGGATCAGATGTCAGTAGGACATCACAGATAGAGAAAAATGCCCAGAAGTAGAAGGAAGGGTATTGATATAACCCAACTCTAGCTCCACAAGTTCTGATTTGGTATTTTTGATTCCCACCCCCTTTTCACCATTTGCTATTTGAGTAGGTAAAGAGGGAGGGTCCTTTGCGTTTTCCTGGAGAGATCTAATTAAGTAGAGGATGAATGAGAGGCACATTAGTTAAGGGGTAGCTGGCAAATAAAAGTAGTAGGTTAATGTAATTATTTAATTATATTTAGTCTAGATTGAATTTATTGTCAGGGAATTCTGTCCATCATAGCCTCTCTTTCTTTTTCAGTGAATAAAAAACTGATGCTGACACACTACGTTGCAGTGTGCAAGGCTATTTCAAATCTCATTAGGTCACCAGAGCAATTTCAAAAAAGATGCCATTGTCACATCTTTCAGAAGAGGAAGGTGAACAACTCAGATGTAAAGTTTTTTTCTGCAGAATCATTCATGAGCCTGGATTAACTATATGACTATTTTCTCTGTTCTGTAAAGGGACAATTATTTCCATGGTCATGGTTCCTAACTCCTTTTCATAGTTATTTTTTTAAATGCATCTGTGTTTTTATAAACTGCATGTAAGAGAAATACCCAAGCCTTCATGAAACAGTGAAATAAATACACTGACTTGGTAAGAACAGGGGAAGAGAAGGACAACATCGTCCACTCACAGAGCCTGTGGAGCTGAATTGGCCTTTTCAGAAACCCCTGCAGGGGAAGGAGCAGGCTTTGCTGTCATTCTTCTGTGTGGGGCTCCAGTTAAAAGCACAGTCTTGACTCACTCTGCCTCCTGCTCTGCACCCCAGCGTGGCGCCCCTCCCCAGTCTTTTACTCCCCACACCCTAATGTAGTTACTCTTGTAGTCTTTCTTCCCCAAGACACTGTGTCTGTCCTTGATGCCTAGCACAATGTTGGAAGCCAGTAACTGTTTGGTTAGGAACAAATATTTATGCTATTGTTGTATATATTCTAAATGGAATGAATGAGGTTAGAAAGTTAGATTGGGGCCAATATCCTAATTGGTTAATGTAGCTTCCTGTGGAGTATATTTTATTTGGTAGGCAATAAAGAGTCATTGGAAAATACTAAGTGAAGGTCAGTAATGTGATTGACTTGCCTTTTATGAGAGGAGGACCATCTTTTGTCATGTGGGGGATGTCTTGGGGCCTGTGGAATGGGGGAAGGGTGTGGAGATGCGCATTTGGTCTTCTTGCTAAGAAGTTGTTATCAACCTACAGGAATGAGACACAGAAGCCCTTCCCAGTAGGATAAAGCGAATGCAAGGGACAGATTGGAAAATATATAAAATATAATAATAATGAAATGTGTTGAAAGATACATCACTGATATCTGAAAATTAGCCAGTGTGGGCATGTTCTGCTTCAGTTTGTCGCTAAGTGTGAAGCACCGAACTGCCCTGTGTCACAAAGTTTTAGCTTTGCAATCATAACATAATGTTATAATGCCATGCCATTGCAATAAACTTTTTAAAAAACTTGTGGGGATGATGCCAAGGGCTCCAAGTTTCTCTTTTGAGCTGCCTGAACAACGGTGACCCTACCCGGCCTGGGATGGTTGTAGAACAGTGGGCACACAGGACCTGTGGACCTTAGGGGGGAGGGAGGTTGTGTCCTCTCACCCAGTAATGGAGAAGCTTGTTGAAGGAAATGCCGAAGGAGAGAGAAGCAAAGAACATTTACTGCAGGTCTGAGATTTCCAGCAAAATTTGTGCATCAGTGGGAAACATCTGTTCCGAATTAGGAAAATTAGTAGTCGTGGGATCTCATGGGTGCAGGGGGTTACTTTGTGGAGTGGTCATTTTGGAGGGTGAGCTGAGAGGAGGCAGGGGTCCCTGGAGCAGTGGGGCCAGTTGCTTGACCTGTGTCTGTGAGCCTCTCTCCCCTCCTGAAGTCCAGCTACTGAGCTCAGCGACCCAGAGAGACTGGGATGTGCTGTGTGATCTTTCTGGCAGCTCCGTCTTTGTGAAGAGGCAAAGGTAATGCATTTTAATTTCTGGGAAAGCGAGTCATGACAAAATAAAAATCATTGGCCCTACCCAGGGTGACCCTTTCCCAGCATATCTTAGCACTGACAAATGTAATATGAGCACACTGGACTCATCCATCTGTGTTTGATCTGAAGCATCACTAACAACCTATTGTTCACAAATAAAACGCTTGGTAAATTCACGGATTGACATCTGGACAGAGAAGCATTCAAGTCCTTTACTAGGTCCAGCTTGGAGAAGACATTGGCAGGTTCTGCTGATGTTGTTGGAAAGCTTCCTCCTTTGCACATGAAGATGCATTTAGGGTGGTGGGAGTGCGGGTAGGGGAGGGAGGAGTGCCTGTCCTGGCCTCCACGTTCCCCTACTGGATACCTGAGTGTCCCGCAGTCTGTCCTTCTACTCTGACTACACTGTCCTGCATCAGTGCTTCTGTCAGATGAAACCTGAACTCATCGCTCTTCTCAAATCATTTTCCCTTCTTTAGGGACAGTCTTTTGTTTTTACCAAGACTTGTTTCAGTCCATTGGTTGATTTAATCTCTTCTCTTGTGTGTACACGTCTTACACCTCTGAAACCATGGATTAACACCAAGACATGTAATCCCTGTAATCATTATTAAGTGTTGTATTGAATCCAGAAGAGGCAGCATGTGTTTTTAATGTTACATCTTATAAAAATGCTAAATTTAACTTTACATAAGATTAAGTACATGTGTTCTTAGAAAAGAGTAAGTAAAGATAGTCTTGTAAATACGTGGAATTTATTTGAAACGTCCCTCACCTCTGCACATGTCTCTTGTCCAATTCAGTGTTCACTGGTGAGCAGGTTTCTGTGTGGCCCTCAGGTCTGTCTCCCCATTGACAGAAGCGCTCTCAGACACCAGGTCCATCCAGCTGCACCTTGGGGTATTTCGCAGCGTGTCCCTGCCGTCTACACCTGCTGCGGCATGACTTGCTGTGTTGTGTGTTTTCCTCAGGAGCCGTGGAGCACACAGCACATCCCAGCCCTGTTTTCAGCCTTCTGCGGCCTCCTGGTTGCACTTTCCTACCATCTGAGCAGGCAGAGCAGCGATCCCTCCGTGCTCCTGTGAGTAACACGCACATACCCCTGCACACACAGCTATAGCATGCACACAGGAGTAACATGCACAGCTCTAACACACACACCTACAGGTGGGTCCTGCAGCCTTCTTTTCTTTAGTCCTCGGGTCATTTGCACTCTTGCTGTTAACCTAAGTGTCCCCTGGAGAGAAATATAGGACCAACTAGAAGTCAACATAAAAGGTCAGCTTCTGGGGAACATTTAGCCTTGACTCTGATGCTTGCATAATAAAAGGTGCAAAGCCATGAACAGATGGCTGCGAGCACCCACACACCATCCCTTGCTCTAGTTGAGCAGCTCTAACAGGGACCCTGTCATAATTTGAGGTTCATAAGTTGGCACCCTGAGCTTCATTCTAGGCAGTTACCCTGGAGAAACTTCACTGTTGGCACCTTTGATTGGAGAGGTTTTGTCTTGTTGTGTTGCTTTTTGTTCCCAAGACGCCAGTGCCCTCTGGGTTTAAAGTGAAGTTTGTGCCAAAGTTTTAAAATGTATTTAATAACAATCCTTAGTTACTTATAGTCATCAATCAATCACAATTAGTTATCGTATCTCATATGATTTGTCCAGACTTACAGAAGGTTTTGAGAGATTATAATTTTAGGCTGCAACAAGATGAAAGGCATAGAGAAATGGGGGAAAGTTAAATATGGTTTACACAAGCTTTTGTGTCAAGTATTTTACAAGAATGTTGGGTTTTACTGTCACTTTTTCCCTGTAAAGATGAAGCCATAGTGAACTGGCAGGACCGGAGAGTCCACGTGAGCTTAGTTAGCTGTTGACAGAAGAACTGATACCTCTTGAGATTCTTGACTGCTTCAATTAGGATGGAATTTGAAAGTCCAAACACTATCTTTGTGGTCACTTAAATATGCATCTATTTTTTTTTTTTTAGGTAACACAATGATTTTTTTTCTTTTTTTTTTATTAAAATATTTTAAAATTTACATATACTTGCCATTAATTGTAATCCCCATGTATTCCCCATCACCATCTCACCAGTGCACCATCACCTCAGTCCCTCGTGTTCCCATCTTCCCTCAACCCTCCCCCTCCCCTCCCCACCAGGTATTTATTTTCCTTATTGGAATTATTTAAAGGAAAGGGCACTTGTTTTTTTTTCCTTTGTGAGTTGAGATCCAAGGTAAAGTTGTTTACTTCAAACTTTGTAGGAGGCATGTATTTAAAAAAGTAAGACCTGTGTGCTTTTACATTTTCAGGTCCTTTCTTCAGTGCAAATTGATTCCTAAATGTTTACATCAAAATCTGGAAGACCTAGCTGCAGACCCTCTCCCCAAGAAGATGAAGGATTCGGTGGTGAGAGATTTGTGTGTATATAGAGCAAAGGCATTGCTTGGCGTGACATGGAGCTTGTCAGCAAAGCTCACGTTCTCACAGGTCCAGCACTTGCAGGGCATGGGAGTGATTAGAGCAGAAAGAGGTGCCTTTCTTGGCCCAAACCTCCACATATGGATTGCCGAGATGCCTGCCGGGGTGCACCTTCCAGAGCCTCTCGAGGTGGGTGCTGCACATACATGACACAGGCACGCAGTTGATTCTTAGTTGAAGGCAGTTTGCTGGGATATACGAATGAACCACACTCAGCCAATTCCACCCACTTACTGGCACCAAATAGCACATGGGTTGAGCATGAATAAAAGATTGTCAAACACTCAGCCAAACCACTCTCCTGCCATGCTCCACACAGCCCCCTCTGCGTAGTCTTGCCTTGGCCTGAGGCTGAATTTAGAGTGTTCTCTACTGAGTCGTTTGGCTCAAAGTTGACATCTGCACAGGCCTTTAGGATCTTGGACTTAAGACTTTTGTCTGGGGCCTTGGAGCAGAAAACAACTACTTTGGAGAACATAAGAAGACAGAAGGGGAAAGAACAAAGAAGAGAATCCAAAGAATGCAGAAAATGATGTTTTATTTCTTTGTCCACCAAGAAAATGGTTTAAGGTAGTTTCAAAACCCATTGAGCAGGGGTGGCCTCTTTGGTGTTAACTTCCAAACCTTCAGACCTTGAGAAGCAGTGTCCATTGATTGTGTTACCTCCTGCCCATTTTGAGTATTGAGCTTGAAGTAATCTAGTGTCTTCAAGTCATGCTTTTCCTGTGTTTTTGAAGAATGACAGATCATAGGCAAAGTGGTGAAAGGGCCATATAAGTGCAAGCTCCTCCAGCTGGGAGCCAAGTCTTACTTGTCTTGGTCTCATAATGCCAGTGCCCGATGCAAGGTCGGTGCTCAGTACATTCCTGGGAACTTAGAAGAGGGAACTTGCAATCATTTCAAGACCATGTTCAGGACTCAATGACATAGTTACATTTAAAAAAATCATACTCAGCATACTCAGCCCTTTGTCCCTTTGTGGTTGCATTGAGATTTTTTTTTTTTTTTTTGGTGACCCGTGGGAATCAAAGCCCAGAGCACTTCCTGTGGTTCAAAGCAGTGACAACTTTCAAAGCAGGGTAGCAGGTAAAACTGCTAAGCTAATGAGATAAGCTAACAAAAGACAGACATTTAACTTTCAAACAGCATCAACAACCTAATCTCTGATATTTACTTCAGAAGATTTACAGGGAGAAGATCAGATTGACATTTTCAGATCAGTTTCTGTAAAAGTCATAGAGCGGAACAAAGTTCCCCCAAAAGTTTTGCCATAGCTATATGAGAAAAACTATCCCCCCAAAGTGGTCTCTGATTTTATAACTGATGACTTATTGCAGTAAAAATCATGTATGAATAACAAAGGAATACAATAAGTAACTTGCCTAGCAGACGCTGGTAGCATTTCATTAGTATAATTAGATGAGATGGGTTAGGTGCTGCCTGACTCATTTTCATGCACTTTGAAATGCTTTGTGCAACGTGGAGCATATAAGTTGTAGGTCATTTAATATGATGCTTGTGCTCATTTCTCTAGAAAGTCTTCTGGTCTAATTATAATATTTTAATGGGGCTATCAGATTCAGCTTTTACAGTTTGATGTATAATACACTGGTATGATAGTACAACCATAAAATTTCCCTCCTGATGTCTGTGATTTTCTTTCTCTGTATTTCTCTCAGACTCTTGTTTTCTCTGTTTCTTCTTAAATTTTAGTTTGGTTGAGAAACCCCTCATTAGACCATAGCTTTCCAGATCTTTCTCCTGTTCTGATTCATTTGGTCTGTGAGGTGGGTGGAGGGCTAGGGGTCTCCTGTTAACAAAAACTTCCATCCTGGTGATTCTGTTCAGGTGACCCCCTAGGCTGCTTTACGCATTGCTCTAGAAGCACTGCGAGATATAGAATTCCATCAGTGGGTCTGTACATGTCACAAATTACCAAAACTTATAATTTTGTACAGAAATTACCAAAGTTTAACCATTAGTAAAGAGAAAACCTTTCCCTAGTGGTCTCCCAGGTTGGCCTGTTTCCCCACGTCTTATGAGTATGGCCTTTCAGGATTTCCTATAACTTGTCCTCATTTTCTACATTCTTCTTCACAATCAGACTTAAACTTTCATTGTGTCTTTTTTTGCTGTTCTGAGAGACAAGAACAAGCTACCAAAACCATGTAATTTTTATCTGTAAAATTTAAACAGCTCCTTCTAAACTATTGATTAATCATCTTGATTTTTCGGGTCCTCGGCTGTCTAAATCTACTGGGTATATAGTTGTTGGATAAGGGCTTCTGAAGTTTCTTTTTAGCAGTGGAGCATGAAGTGCTACATAAAAGGCCACAATGAATTTTAAATATCCAGTATACTAAGAATTGGTACATTCATTAAGTAAATGTGCATGAACTCATGCATGAACATTAATACTACTGAATATTGTTTTAGAAGTTCTAGTTATTATAAGTCCTCAAAGAGAAAAAGATATCGATTGCAATATTATATGCACATGGGATACCCAGAAAGTTTATTAACTGACTATGATTAATAAGACAGTTTATAAATACCACTTGAGACAAGAAGATTTAGAAAAGCAAAAGCATTCTAACATTAGAAAGAACCTTAGAAAATATCAATATAATGAAAAGGTGATCCAACTCACAATAGCAACAAAACATGTGAATTGATAATAACAGTGATGTTAACAGGTAGTTTCAGAAGTTAAAAAAAAACAACCTACAACAGTCTGTTAAAATATAAATGTATTTCTGAATAAGTGGTGATAGAGATAACCTAATTTTAAATAGTAAGACTGAGATATTTTAAATGCCAGTGTTTTCTGATAAATTTATAGATTTAATATTATTCAAAAACAGCTCCAAAAGAGTTATATTTACAAGTTGAGGAAATGATTCGAAGGTTCATTCAGAAGAATAATAGCTTTAAAATGTGAAAAAGAGGAATACTAAAGAAAAGCTTAGTTCTTTGAGATTTAAGTATACATTATGAAGGTTGAATAATCACCAAATATATGATAGTCATCCAATATTAGAAAATGTTTGATTTTCTTATTAAAGGAATACAACAGCAATAACTTCCAAAGAAGAAAATGGTATGATAAAAGATGGAAAGATTTTTCATAAGTAACAACTCATTAGAGTAAACCTCTGTTACAGTGTATTTTAAAAGTCAATTCCAGAAGGATTCAGACCTAACTGAAATGACAAAACCTGAAAGCACCTAGAATTACAGCAAAAGGAAATTATCTGTATGATATAAGGGTAGGAAACGATTTTTTAAACAATATAACAATTCAAATTCATTAGAATGTTGACCTTTTAGTTGCCAAGTTATACCAGGGACTTACAGAAACAAGTGAGAGGATGGGAAGCATTCTCAAAATATGCACTGATAAAGCTGTAGTGTTGAGATGGATAAAAATACCTACAAATCACCAAGGAAGTCAGATATCCCAATTAAAATGGGTAAAGTTATGTAATGCATTTCTCAAAAGAGGAAATATATAAATAGCCAAAAACATAGAATACATGTGCAACCTAATTAATAACAGGAAACTCTAAACAAAAGCCTCTCTGATTTATCATTTCACCCTACCCCACTGACAAAAACCTGAAAGTTTTCCTAATCGTTAAGTGTTGGTGAAATGTAAGATGGGGCAACACTCGTACTGTATAGTGTGATTTAGTATAATTACTTTGGAAGTAGTTTGGTATTGTAAAGTTGAAAGTGCTTTTACACAATTACCAGCTAGCTGTTTACCAGGGAGCAAATCTTACATGTTTATACTAGACTACACATATAAGATTGCTCATCATAGCATTTGCTCAAAATAGTACCAAACTGAAGTCATTAGAAAGTCTACCAGGAGGAGAATAAGTAGGATATAGCAAAGGAAAAGGCCTTAATAGAGTTTCATGGGGTGGCACGAGTGTTGAACAAAGGAAGCAAGCACACAAGAGAATAGTACATACAGTGTAGTCCCTTTATTGGGTGAAAATAGGCAAACTAAACTGCTTACAATAGCCTATGTAAGTAGTAAAGTCACTTTTTAAAAAAAGCAAGAAAATTATTCTCACCAGAATCAGTATAGTTGTTAGGAATCTCCATGAGGGAAAACAAGAGTTTTGTTTTTTTTACTTTATAGTCGTTCTTTAAATTGCACATATGTATGGTATGCACTTTTGTGTATGCGTGGCTTACATTTTTTAAATGTCGAAGAAATTTTCAAGAATAGAACATAAAATCCCATATTTATTCAAATCTAGAGAGGGCATGATTTTTCCAGACTTGGAATGTATAAAATAGGTAAACAACAGAGTTAGATCTCAGTATTAAGAGGTTTAAACTTCTTTTTTCCCTCATTGTTTTATATTTATTTATATTTATGTTTTATATTTATATTTTCCCTCATTGTTTTATATTTATGTTTTATATTTTATATTTATATATATATAATTAATATATATTTGACATCAATTGTAGTCCCCGTGGAATTCCCACCACCATTTCACCAGTGCACCATCACCTCAATCCCTTGTGCAAAAAAAAATGAAAGAAAGAAAGAAATTTAAACTTCTGTATGTAAAAGCAAGGCAATGAAATTCAAATACTTAAAATATTTGTTGCAAATTTGAGGAAATTTCAGTAACTTTCTTATACCAAGCACTCGCAGAATTCAATTCTTAAAATTCTGTAAGCAATTAATATATTTCATCTAGGGACACAATATTCAGTAAGCAAATGTGTTAAATATATTTACTCTTCTGTCAGTAAATACCAATTGAATAAATACAGTGTTCACTCAATTAGCACAGGATAAATAGTGATATTGCCAATTGTTATAATGTGTGATCTCTTAGACATTGTATCTGTGTGAGTTATTGCAGTCATCTGGAAAAGCATAATTTATCAAGGATTGTAAAATATTTATAACCTATTCTACAATAACATCCACTTGTCAGAGTTTTTCTAGGGAATTAAACCAAAATATGAAAAAAGATTTAGGTGCATAAAAATGAAAATTACAGGCTAATTCATCTTGATAAAAAAATGGATGGCGGGGCCTCCCTGGTGGCGCAGTGGGTTAAGCAACGCACTATGAAGCAAACCGCAGCCACTGCAGCACGAGTTCAACCCCTGCCGCCGGCCAGGGAGGGGACCCACATGGCATAGCAGACCTCTCCTGCTGTGCCCGCTGCTCCCCTCAGCAGTGTACTTCAGTTGATCTGCCTGTTCTGCTCCCTGCTCTCTGTGGTGAATCCTTTCACCCCAACCCCACACCTCTGGCCTGTACCCCAGTGCTTGTATGCATAAATAAATAAATCTTTAAAAAAAAATGGATGGCAACCTAATCTCTGGCGATCAGGGAACATTTGCAGTAACTATAGCTCATTGGCTTTTATTTACTGAACTAATGATTTGAGTGTCCACTGTGGTGCTATTTGGACCTGCATGGATGTGTATGTGCAGGACCTACAACTTGACAAGATATTTAATCTCTAGGTGGCTGTAGGTAAGTCTGTACAATAATATATATAATTATCACGAGATAAAGTACTGTTGAAAAAATTTGAAAATTATATGCACATTAAGATTAAATTTTTTTAAATATGCAAATAAAGTCCCCAGATATATCACAATTACAGTTAGAGACAGGTTCAGCATTCACAGGCAAAGAATATTGGTCTAGAATACACAAAACTGCTAATACTGTTAGTGTCAGGATATAATGATTATGAACGAATTTCCCCCTTTGTCCTCTGTTTTTGAGTGCTGTAATGTTCTTATGCTATCTTGTAATGGAAAAATTAATTAGTTATAAAAAGTTGTAGACTGCCTAAATTTGCATTTTGCTTAGATCTTTGGTACTCTTTTTTTGTGAGATGTGACATTATACAGTTCACTTTTAAGACTTAAGGGATTTATCAGAATGAAAGAGATCCTAAAACTCTTACTTAAGTAATTCAAAGAGTCATAGGCTTTTTTGATTTTCAAGCATGTGAAGGAAGATGGCAACAAAAGTTATTCTCCTTTTGTACAACAAAGCTAAAACTAAAGAAAACACATACCAAAAAATGCATACATTATTTTGTCTTTTAGAAACAGTAATATATATTAATAACATATATTTAAATGAGAAAAATATTATTTAACCAGAAAGCCAATCAAAATTACAAACTTTTTTTTGCAGTGGTGTTTCACAGAACATAGGAACAATCTCTGAGATTATTCTCCTTCTTATTATTATTCTGCTCCAAAATATTTTGTTCTTAAAAATATTATTTTTAAAAGAAACCTTGAAAGACACCTGTAAATGATATTTTAAAGATTAAGTTCATGAAATGATGCTCAATATTGTTATTGGAAAACGCCAGTTAAAAACCACAGTTAGATATCACTACACCAATGTTTTACAACCTCATATTGTTGACATTCTGGGCCTGATAATTCTATTTTCAGGGATTACCATATACATTATAAGATATTTAATTGCATCCATGGCCTCTAGCCACCAGGTGCCACTGTCATCCCTCTCACTTCCTGAAATGTAACATTCAGAAATGTCTCCAGATATTGCCAAATGTCCCTTGGGAGAGAAAATTGTTCATGGTTGATAATATCCATACTACAAAACCACTGGGATGGCTAAAATAAAAAATACTGACAAGTGTTGGCAAAGATATTGAAAATTGGAACTCTTACATACTGTCAGTGAGAGTGTAGAGTGATTACAATGACTTTGGGTAAGCATGTGGCAATTTCATAAAAAGTTAAACCTAAGCCCAGAGTATAATTCAGCCATTCTATAAATAGGCATTTACATAATGGGAACAAAAATACATGTTCAGAAGTATGTCCATGAACATTTGTAGCCATTTTATTTCTAATAACCAAAAGCTGGAAACAACGCAAATGACTATCCACAGGTGACTTGATTAGTAAATTGTGGTATATCCACATATAAAGGAATATTATACAGCAATAAAAAGGAACATACTTGATACAGACAACAACATAGTTTAAGTACACTGAGTGAAAGAGGTCACAGCAAAAAGACTACATGGTCCACAATTCCATTTATATAGTATTATAGGAAATGAAAGGAAATTGTAGTGATGGCATAGAGGAATAGTTTCCTGAGGACAGCATTAGGGAAGAAAGTAAGGATAGATTAGAAAAGGTCCAAAGAGGAAACCTAGGGGGATATGCTAATTATCTTAATTATGGTGATGGCTTTATGAAGATTTACATATGACAAAATGCGTCAAAGTATACAGTTTGTATATATATGCAAGGATTTTGTACGTCAGTTTTACCTTGATAGAACTATTCAAAATGTATAATGCAGAAAAGAAATGGGAAGAAAGAGTATGTTCATAAATAAAGGTTGTGTAATGGTTTGTATTTAAAAAGGATGCTCATGACACTGGCAAAAATCAGTGGAATTCTGAATTTCTGTGTGTCATCAAATTTTGAAGAAAAATGAGCAATAATTTGAGGTCATTCTCCTGCTGGAAATGCAACTCTCCTCCTCCCAGCGGTTGTCCTGCTGACAATTCTTCTGCCTTTAGACAAGAATGACTAGTCATTCTTACAATGTTTGCGGAAATGTTTATCTTCCTTTTGGATAAGTACACACACACACACACACACACACCACATAAAACTTGAAAATGACCTCTACCCAATCTGACTGGTGAATTAAAATGCAAAACCTGGTCTGGTCCAAAGAAATAAGTAAATGTGTCAGAGGCTTCTGTTCACCTAAAATGTGAGCTACCTCAAAGCCAAGTAGAGATATAGCACTTCACGACACCATCAATACCCTCCCCCATCAGAATCAGACCAAGGCCTTCTGTATTCCTAGAGACTAACCTTATGCCTCTTACACATGCCGAACGCCTTCTCGCTTTCCATGGTTAGCAGACATAGGCTGCTCTTGCAGGATGCATGCAGGGTGCATTTCCTTTTTCCATACCCCTGTTAGTCCTCAAACATGAGGTAGTGAGCAGTCCATCTAGCATGTGCCATTGAGAACATAGCAGAACACGCTGGGGAAGTGAGAGAGTGAAAGCGTAGTTGATGGTCAACATGCTGTCACCTGATGCGCCCACTGAATGACGAGCAGGCTTCATGACTGGTTTTCTCTTTACAGAAGGAGATTTTAAAATCGGATCTCATCATCTGCTCGGTGGCCGCTGTTTTATCATTTGCAGTCAGTGCCAGCACCGTGTTCCTGTCTCTGCGAGTATGTATCCTCTCAACTTCTTGCTCTTCCCGCTTCTTTATCTCTTCAAAATGGAGCTCAGGTAAAGCTCTCATGTGTTGCCAGGAGAGAGAGGCAAAGGAGGAAACAACCCAACTGAGAGGTCTAAGGCACATGCACACAGGCTGTTATGTCCATGATGAGACTGGGCTGCACACAGATTTGGTTTAGTTGTTCTGTGTCCCCCAGGGGGAGAGGCAGTTGTTCTGTTCACCCCAGCAATAGTGCACCCCCTGGAATTCACCCGGTGAACACTCAGCAGTGATAAGACAGGCTGAAGACAGCTATTACCAGCCAGGAAGGGAGGAGTTGCCCTATCATGAGCGAAACGGAGGTCATAGAGCCGAAAGGATGATTGAAACATGATTTTCAGTTAGAAAAACAAAAGTAGAGAGTGCCAGATGGGACTTCTGGCCTAAGATTTTTACAGACATTTTTCTATAAAAATATTACACATGTGTGAGCTCCCCTTTCAACGAGGACAAGTCTATAAGCTAAGCTTGTTATTCTCCACTTCTTTTCAGGGGAAAAAAAAAAGTGTATTCCAAAGCTCAGAATTCCCCGACTTCTGGATTTCCCCAGACAAATTCTTCATCCACTTCTTAGTGCTTAGTGGTTCTCAACACGGACCAGGTTCATGTTGTAGAGAAAAAATTTCAGAAGCCTGAAACGAGAACAGAGTGCAGCTATCTATTCTTTAAGAGTAAAGAGGGGAAGGACAGTGGTGCTATGTATTATTCATGGCACCCCTCCTCCTATCCTTGTAAGCTAAATAATGAGATTTTGCCCTCTTTTATCGCAGCCATTTCTCAGCGTCGTGCTGTTTGCCCTGGCTGGCACTGTGGGATTTGTAACCCATTACATGCTCCCTCAGCTCCGCAAGCACCATCCGTGGATGTGGATTTCACACCCTGTTCTTAAAAATAAAGAGTATCAGCAACGGGAAGTGAGAGGTTAGTAATGGATCCCTCCTCAAAAATGAAATGATCACCCTACTTTGGACTGGAGAGTCCCCAGCCTTGTCAGTGGACTCGATGCCTCAAAACTGTACTTAAAATGGTCATACTGGTAGATGGCACCTTATGTATACTGAACCAAAATTTTTAGAAAGAAAGTGTGCACCTGGAATAATTGTTTCCTGAACAAGAAAGATAAATGAATTACAGAATTTTGTAAGACTATTAATTGGTTATTAGTATTGAGGAAAATTAATGTATAACATTAAGAGCTAAAGATTTTGCTGTTCCTGCTCAAGTTGACTGGGGATCAGGAAGAGCATCCTTTGTCAGAGGGCAAACTGAGGGGCACCCTCGGAGCATTGCCTGCTCTAAAGGGGCTCTGCCATCAGCTGCTTGAAGGCAAAACATACTCCTACTGCCTGAGACTTTCAACAGAGTGGAGCTTTACTAGAATTAGTGTGCAATAGAGAGAAGAGAGCATGGTTAAAAGAGTTTCCAATTAAACACCCAGAGCTACCCATCCCCTCAAGATGCCCAAACCACACAGAGTTGGCCCGAAGTGTGGTTGCAAAGGCCTGAAATCTTGCCCTAATTCTAAGGTACCTTCTGGGGGGGACCCATAGGAAAGGGGCAGAAGGGGGCAGGCAAGTCTGAAAGGAAAGACCAAAATCAAAATCTATGTCAAGATAAAGGCTGCCATTGTCAGCCTCTCCACTGTCTCCCACACACATATCTATCTCTTTCAAGTGCCTCCTCCTATGTCCCCCAAGTCCCTGGTACAAGTCCAAGACCAAGAAGCAAGCACAACTTCTTCACATGTCTCTCTGCTCCATGTACCTCCTCCAAGTCTTCTTGACTTCTAGTTTTCTTCCTGCTCCTTTATTCTCCCAGTCTTTTCTAGCTTCTACTTGCTGCTCAGTTCCAAACCTCCCCTTTCTGTGGGGATTACTCTGTTAACAACTTGACTGCTCTCCCATCCTCCACACAATGGAGTGAGGGAGACAGAGCAGAGACTGACCTTGTCCAGTAAAAAAAAAAAACAGGGAAAGGTGGCTGATTAGTCTGAATGTCCCCTAACTGTGGCAGATCAGAGGGTGGCATTCAACACTGGAACAGGTGAGTGAGCATGGTTTTTAGTAAGGTTTGTTTTCCTCCCTGAGTCTACTAGAACCCAGTTTATATTAGAATCTTCTAGGTATTTTAGACCAGCATGGTCTTTTCAATGCAATGGAAGGTGAACGTGCTTGAAAGTTGATTTCTCTGTGACAGGTGAGGGAATGGACAAGACAGCCCTGGAGCTCTGTCCTGTGGGGAGGTCAAGAGATGTTCACATTTGTTAGCACAGGCTCAAGCAGAGACTCTGGATGTTTCTAACTTGTCTACCTTAGCTGTTCATAAGCCACGTGAAATGAAGCCAAGAGTGATGGATTTGACAAATTAAGCTCATAATGAAAAACAGATTGCATTTCAAAATTATGTGTGTTGGGAGGAAAATCCAAATGTCTAATATATGTTGGTATGAGTATATTGAAAACCTATTTTCCTATCCATTTGGTATCACCTATGCCTCCTCTTAGGACTTTTTACTTTTTAGGTATTCTTCATTTCCTATACTAGCAACAAAACATACACAGGTATCTCAGGTCACTCATAATTTTTGAGAAAATTATACTCAATTTTTTTCTCATAGAGCCACAAAACACTGCATCTAGAAAAGAAGAAAGACAGAGCAGGGCTAGCAAGGATGCAGCATTCCACTGTAACATCTTGGTCCTGTGACAGACTTCACTAGCAGAGCAATCCTAAAATTGAGCCAGTGGCAGGCATTGCTAATCGATTAGCGTTAGCCTGTAAGATGAGACATATGGGTTGTCCCTGTCTTTGATTTCATATCATTTTATCCCACCATTTTACAGGGGAGGAAACTTAAGCCAGAGTAGTCAAGAGGTGGTATTCAGGTTTCATCAAGTTCATGGCCAGTGAGTGGCCAGAATTCAGGGTATCACCCACTACATGCTTTCCACTACCCTTGTGACTTTCAGTCAAATGGGGAGACTGCTCAATTCGAATGAGTCTCTATTTTTGTGAGCACCATTACGCATAAAAACCACATCCCTGCAGCAGGTCCCGGAAAGTCTGACATGCAATAATCAATACTAACTCTATAGAACTTTAGTCCCTAGTCTGAAACATACTCCCTACAGTAAATTCTGGACATTCCTGTGGTTTCTTAAGCACACCACTTTTTTCTCACTGCCCTCTCCTTGCTATTCCTTTGGGAAGTGTTTCCTCAAGCTTCAACAGACTCAGGACACACGACTGACTCATCTTTTAGGTCTCTGTTAAAAAATCATCCTCTCAACAGTCCTTCCCTGACCTTCTAGACCATTCTGGTGTCCCAGTTGCTCTCTAACCCGCCCTTCCATAACGTTCTGTAAAGTGACGTTGAACATCTTACCTGTTTGCTCATGCAGGCCCTCCACTGCTTCCTCTGGTACCCATCACAGAGTTGTGTTTATTTAACTGCATTTAATTTAAATATTATCAGTCTTGTGTTTGCTGGAATTAATTTAAAACTTGGTGCACATACCCACTTTCAGGTTACCTTCCTTCTGCACAGCTCTGATATGTATTTTTCCTTGATATGTGAAAACACTTGGGGATGCAAACCTAATTCTGATGTACAATTTAGATTATGATGAAATGGATCTGTATTACCACTCAAGTTAAAGACTCAAAGTGAAATATAGTTAAGCCAGATAAGTTCTGTACCTTTGAGACTAATTTAAGTATACATTCTCCCATACCAACAAGCTGTTTCACCCACCAATAGTTGAACTAAAAGAATAAAATCCTATCACTTACATTACATACAGTTCAGCAGTCAAATGAACCAGGATTATTGGTGTGGGCAGAACTAAGTTATATTAATGGGAATACAGAAAGTTGCTCTTTTTTTGTTTTGCTGTTCCCACCAATCTAACTGAATCATGCTGAAATTAGCAGAGTGGGCAGCACTAGAAATGGTTCCATGTCAGCCAGGCAGGGAACAGAGACCTGAGAGTCAAGGAGCACTGGTTTTTACAGAGTAAAACAAATCTATTGTCCTGAATTATGATCATGAGTCTATGCGAATGACTTTGTGGATTCACCTCTGTTGTAAAAGACTAAGATGTTGGGTCTGTTTGAAAAGTTGTTTTGCACAGGAATTTTCCAAATTACATTTTTATCTAAAACTTTTCTAATTATGTCAATTTGAAAGAGGATAATGGAGTTGGGTCACATTTTCGCATGGTCCTCCAAGGAGAAATTTCCATAATGATAGAATTCTTGGTTTTTAAGAATTTAAGAAAACTCGAGGTGATCTGATTTGATGAACAGACTATAAAGGTTAGCTTTAATGGAATTAAAAGAAATTGAGGTGTAGGATAAGTGTGTTATTGGCATTCATTTCTTTACATATTCACTCAGAAAATATTTATGAATGTACTATTCATTTAAAAATAATTATTGAGCTCCTATATGATGCCAAGTCAGTAAACCAGTGAGATGAGATAACTAAGATACAGTTTTTTATCAGCAAAGAGGTTTTGACCTAATAAGCAAGTTTATGGCTATCCAGGAATAGAAGAATCAGGATTGCTCCACACATGGTGATAGGGGATCTGCATTCTGTTCAGCCTCATAGGGAATACAGAGATGTAAAAAGAAGGTTCGGACCTTAAATAAGAAGCTTCCAATTAATTGCATGTTTATTGGTGAAACTTTTCCAACTGGTTGATTATACATATAAAATGAAAAACATATGGGGTTGTGTTATTTAATGTTGAAGTAATGTCTGGCTCAATACTGGTCGAATAAGCAAATGAATGATTAGTGCTTTATAAATTCATGGAAGGAAGAGTTCCCTGTTGGCAGAAAAAGCTCTGTGAGGTAAAAGCTGGTTGGGAGGACTCAACAGTATATCGTGTAGAGTGAGATTCTTGAAAACAGGTTTACCTTTGTGAAAAAATAGTTGTTGCAAAGCTTAATATCATTTTTGGATACATGTAAATGAGTAAAAAATTCTTTAAAAATCTATTGAAAAATCTTATTTAAATTAATTTAAAAATTTGCTAAAATCATTCACTAATGAGTCCTGAATTGGTAATTTTTACAAGATTCCCTCTGTCTTTTAGCAAGTCTTGCCTATTGATTTCTACGTGGACTTGTTTCTGCATGTGAGAAATGTGATTCTGAAATAATGCTTTTTATAATGTTGTTTTCAAGGTAGTGTTAGAAATCAGGTAGAACAAGATATAATGAAAAGCTGCAGACCCCTGACAATTTGCCTCATCTCTGATTCCCTCTCTCAAAAAAAAGAAAAGAAGAATTTCCATCTCCTCATTAGTTATTTCTTCTGGCTTTTAAATTTTTTCTACAGAGAAAGCATGTTCTGCCATTTCTTGATATTTCAGATTGGTTTATCTCACTTCCTGCTATGAAAAATAGGGTTTTATCTTTCTCATCTCCCTCATTCATTAACATTTCCCTTTCTTCTTCCTTCCACTATTTTTGAATTATTTTTATTGAACACAAACTCAATTTTGTTCTTTTTATATTATTAAGTCTACTGGCTGTTCACTTCTAGCATGGTAGTATAGCCTGATACATTTCCTTTCTGGTTCAGATTACTGTTTTTGCATTTGATAGCCTCTCTAACAGTTATGTAAAGTATCTTTTGTTCAGTTTCCACACAGATACACCTGTCAGAAAATCTATTTGTTCCATTTTCTCCTGGGCTCCCTCCTGGCATCTGTTCCAATTGTTCCTTATTACTCTTCTTTTTATGAAGCATTTCCTCCAGTCATTCCAGGGCAAGGGTGTATTTGGAAGGAAACTTTCTGAGACTTTTCTATCTCAAAGTGCTTTCATTCTACCTTGCACTTAATGGATAGTTTGTAGCCTGTCAGGATGGAAAGAAACACTTTTCTCTCATTCTAAGGTAATGTTCCATTTTCTTTCAGCTTTCACTGCTGCTGCTATTGAGACATTGGATGTCTTTTAGACCCCAAGTCTTTGATATGTGGCCAGTTTTGTTCTATAGAAAGCTTTTGGAAAGTTTAGGAGAGTAGTGAGGGGCATGGTCCAAGAATGGGCTTTGGAGTGAGACAAAGTGGGCTCAAGTCCTTGTTCTGTCACATGCTATTTATGATTAACCATTGTGGTTCAATTTAATCATCTGTAATTGGGGGTGCCTACAGCAAAAATTTGTTGGGGATATGAACCAAAAAAATTTGTTGGCGAGATTGATTGAAATGAACCAGGATAATAATGTAGCACAGTTGGCCTAGTCCTTGACATGAAGAATAAACTCAGAAAAGGATCTTCCTTTTCTTCTTTATCATATTTCTGAAATTCAATCTTTTTGCTCCTTACTCTGTGCCTCACTTTGTCCATTATTCTAAGCTGTTGGTTGCCTTTTATTATATGGACATATATGTCATACAGTTTTGAAATTTTTGTCAATCAGCGATGGTACTACTTGAATAAGTTAGTTCAAGAATTTCTGTGGTGATTAAATATAAACTGATTTACATATAAAAATCCTTTGAAATATCTACAGTCCCACATGAGAGAATACAGCATGGCAGGTGTTGTGTAATCTCAGAACATAGACACTGTGCTGGGAGGGGCTCATGTTTGTGTGTGATGAGGAGAGGCGGCAATCATGGGGGAAAGAATATATTCCTGTTAGCACATAGACTGAGGGGCAACAGGGGAGTCCCCCCCCAAACTTCACTCTAAAGGGTTCTGGCACAAAGCTGACTTCAAATTGTGAAAGAACTTTAATAGAATTAATGTGCATAGGAAGGAAAAGATAATAGTTTACCAATAAAACACCCAAAGTTACCCAACCCCTTGTGAGTAAATGCCCAGCTAAACAGGGTTGGCCTGAAACAGAGTCACTGATGCCTGAAAGCCTGCCACAAGTTTAAGGTACCTTCTGGTGGGGAACCCTTGGAACGGGGCAAAAAAGGCCAGGCAAATCTAGAAGGAAAAGGGCAAAGTCAAAGTCCAACTCAAGGTCACTGCCACTATTGTCCACCTCCCCATATGTCTCTCATGTGTCTTTTTCAAATGTTACCACATGTCTTTCCTTCAAGTCCCCCAAGTCCCTGGTGCAAATCCAAAGCCCAGAAGCAAGTGCATCTGTCTTCTCCTCACTCTCCCTGAACCCACCGGCAGTCCATAGAGCTTCACCTGGCTCTCAGCTCTGCCCTCTGGTTCCCAGTAGCTAGTTCAAGGGGCTGCATATAAATGGGGGCAGGAAACATGGACCCTCCCCCTTTTATGGAGATGCCTGCTATTCCTTGTCTCCCTCTCCCTCCTCACCCCCACATAAAAAGATGCTAGCACCAGGAGATAGAGGTCTACAAAATCCAAAATCCAAAACATCCAAAGTGACTAAAATGGTTCAAGCATGAGTGGAATTAGTGGTCACTGGATTAGTCTCATTTGCTGCGATGCTTCTATAGGAAAGGACATTCCAAATGTGCAAGTGGCAGAGAGCAGACGTGTCAGAAAACAGTCTGTCAGCTGGAAGGCTGCCTTATTAATTTGTCCCTCTGTTGCTATTGTTTCTATGCATGTTCTCTTGCTCTGCTTTTCTTTCCCTCCCTCCCAGGCACTGCACCTTCTGACTGATATTCTCCTAGTTCACTGGGAAGCCTATGTCAGTCTTCACAAGAGAGGGAGACTGGGGACTGACAGTGAAACCAGGTCCATACTATAGCAGGAAAAATGGAATATAGTCATCTCTGCTGGAAGAGGAGGGAGGCCTGGGAAAGCCAGCATCTAGAGGGTGGGGCACATGGACAGTACTCTGCAGCTGGCTGTCAACCCCAGGCCTCTGCACCTAGACTTCTGGAAATCCAAACAATGCAGAAACAAACTGCATTGCCAATAGTTGGAGTAATATAAAATACAATGAACACTAAAAGTCAGGAAGAGCTTGTCTGTAGCATATGCTGTGGGCCATAGCAGCAGCTTTGCCCTGGTGCACAGGAAAGGCCAAAGGAGACCTTGGGAGAGTGAAGTCAGTTGTCTGCCCCTGTAGGTGAGGCCACTGTGCTGAGTCCTCACTCAGCCTTCAGGATGTTCACTGTGCGATCTTAGCTGAAGTAGTTTAACCCCCCAGCACTATGTAATGGATAATATACGGAAATGACAGTCAAAAAATAGAAGTGGTGTTTTAAAGTAATCGTGCAATTTCAGTAACATACACATCACACTTTATTTGGTGGAAGGAGACTGATTTGTAAATTTGACTTTTACTGAGCACCTGCTGGGTGCAAGGCTGCGTGCTAAGAAGGGAGAGAATGCAGAAGTGGGTAAGCACCTTCTCCTGGCTCTGGTGATGTGGCTGTCCTAACAAGGAGGCACTCCTTTGTGGCCACAGCAAGGCCAGCTGAAAGTTTCTCCCAACTTCCTTCATGTGGAAATGCACAAATGGTTCTACTAGTGTTTTCAGTTTTAAATACTCTGGCTTGGTATTAATTGAAGACCTTTCTATCAAGAGGAAGAAACCCATTAATGCACTGATTCTCCCAAGATGTTCTCCATCCCTTTGAGAAAATGTGAAGGATACATTTTTATTCCCACTGAATTAATGAAAAAAATCAGTGGGATGGTTTGGGGAAAATGAGCTAAACATTCTTTAAAATGGAGTTAAATTTTCTTTATACCAAATGAAATTCCAAATGGAATAAAGATTTAATTTTTCAAAAAGGAAGTGGAAGAAAAAAGAAAGAACAAGAATAGCACTGTAAGAAAATATAGGTCAAGTTATATAATCCTGGTTGGGGAAGAGAAAAAGAATGTCTAAGCAGGACCCCAAAGTCAAAAACCTCTAAATAAATAACTAAATTTTATTCCTTGAAAAAGGTAAACTTGAATATCCTGATTTCTTTTTTTATTAACTTTTTTTATTTATATATATTTGACATCAATTGTAACCCCCATGTATTCCCCATATCCTGATTTCTTAATGTTGCTCTTCACCAACTTCTTTTTCTCTGAGAGGTTCACCTTGATGTTGAATCTAATAACACTATTGTTTCATTCAAAAGTATTTATAGAACACCTAACGTAAAGGTGCAGGATGTTGGGCAAGCACTGAGGAGCAAAAGGTCCTGCCCTGGGGGTGAAGCTGGTGAGAAAAGAGCCTGTATGGCAGCAGTGCCCCATGAAGGAAGCCCTAGACTTTGCTTTGCTTGATGTCTACTTTAGTTAATTAAATTTTCAAGCAGTCAGGACAGGGATGGAGCTAAATGATGACGGTGATACAGTCCTGGCCCCCTGGCTGTTGTGGAGAGATGATCCATCATGCAGGTGAATATACGTATTCGGCATTTGAAGTCCAGTGAAGAAAAAGTATAGAAGTCAGGAGGGAGAATAAAGGACTCTTGATTTAGACTCAAAGGGAAATGAATGACTTCTTTGAGAAAGTGACATTTACTTATTTATTTTTTACATTTTAAAAGAACATTTTTTTTAGGAAGCAGAGAAAGAAAAAGAGACCCCTACATAGTCACAGGTGGGCAGGAGAGATGCTGCTGCTGCTGCTTTGCAAAGGGGAAAGGTTGGTGAAAAGTGAAGAGTGACATTTAAGTGGAAGCCTGAAGGATAAAGAGAGAGTAGGCCCTGAAGCAGGAGGGAGAGGATCCCAGGCATCAGAAGGACCCGTTGGCACACTCTGGGTTATCTTATTGGGAATGGAATGGAAGGCCCTTGCCTGTCCCACAGGGAATTATAAGACTTAGAGTCACAGAGTGATGAGACTCGCTTTACATTTAAGAATGATTTCTTACTCTAAATTCGTATCCCTGGTTTTGCAATTGAAGCCTGTTTCTGGAGATTAAGCCATGACATGTTTCCATGATACTGCTAAGGATTTGCAATCCGAGATTTGGCCCAATAAGAATGACGAGAGTGAAAAAATGGCTTGGCGTGAAGAACAGTGTCTGTAATAAGGGAACAAACACCACGGCCTGGATGTGGCAATTGCATTCTTCAGGGATTCTGCTTCAGAAGCCTCAGAGTGACTGGTGGAATCCAGCTGCCCCCTTATTGAAATGCTTGTAAACACACTTGTCCTCAATAACAGGATGCTTTGTGTTCTTGAAGATGAAATCATAATTTAAGGTTTAAATTGGAAAGAATTGTCTTCCTAAAGATAAAAACATCCTGAGAATTTTTGATTAACTTTAATTATTGAGAGGACTTATTTTAGTAACAGAAGCAATCTAGATAACATACCACCTAAAAAACCCTGGAGAAAATTTAAAGTGTTCAGTGGAAATAAGTCATATATAAATTTGTAAATGGCAGTGAGTTTGCATTCTTTTTCTCAAAGGCCTAATATTCCAGGGAAAAGAGAACTCATAATGCTAACATAATGTCTTTTTATGGTCTCTTTGCATATTCAGGGTATTGTGGAAAGGCAGTTATAAAATACCATTGCAAAGATTTTCCTTAATCTGACTTTGCATGGATTCTAAGGCAGTTTGGGGACTTAAGGAACATATTTATAATGTTATTGCATCTGTAAGCTTTCCTTTTATTAACCTTTTCATGACCACCCCATAAGAAAGAATTAAACTCAGTCATTTAGAATTCAAAACTCTGGATTTGTACTTTTGTTTTAACTTCCTCCGACATCATTATTCACCTTTTTTTCTCTCTCTTACTTCCAAATAGAAACATTCAGTACAAATTCTGTGTGTCTGTTAAATTTTCTACAAATGTAGAGACCGAAGCTTTCTGTTGGAATAAATTGCCGATCCCTGACAAGGACTCCGGAGATATATAAGGATTAAAGCGGAATCAACTTTCTGTCAATATACAGGTTTAACAGAACCTGAGGTCAAAAACTTGGAGTTGGTGGTCTCTAGGACTTTCTCTCTGTCATTCCTAATACTTATGTTAACTCCCTCTTCACACCCTTTCTTCCCCTACTTTGGCTAGATGCTGTATTGAACACCAGTGAGTAAAACCATACCATGGGGTGATCTTTACCTAAGATGTTTTTCGCTTAATATGGAAAGTGTATACCTGCATTTGCTGTGTGTGCAGATAGTATAAAATGCATTCACTGTCCTCTCCTCTAGAGATTCAGAATTAATCAGTGGAAAGCATGTGGGACCTTCTGTGTCACATTTTGATGTCATTGACTGTCACTTTCATTTCCCTTGTAGCACACCAAGTAGTAAATTGAGGCTGAATTATTCAGTACAGACTAGCTTCCAGCTCAGTCTCTTGTAATGTGACTTTTGTTTACATGATACTGCTAAGGATTTTGCAATCTGAAATTTGGCCCAATAAGAATGATGAGAGTGACTCTAAGGATGCTATTTTTTTTTTTTTTAGTAAAGGTTTTTGTAACTTATGAATTAATTGGTTTCTAGTTTCCTAGAAGTTCTTTTTATCCTTCAAAAGTCTGGCATAGAACTCCTTAGTATCTTTCATTTTGCTTTCCTTTTAACTAGAGACATGGTTGTTATATTTTAAATATGCAGGTCTTAACTGTTCAGGCATGTCATTGTTGCCACATTGAATGCATGAACAGTGAACACACTACTGCAAAGTTAGACAAAAGGATGGTGTTACAACCTAAGACTTCCTAGAGTTTAAATGTCTTGCCCCATCCATAAAAGTGCACCTGTGCTATAGTTTCAGCACACACACACACACACACCAGGTGCCACAGAGGGTTAAAGTCTTACCCCATAAGTACTTTCACTCTAAAATATTTGGAAAGACATGGATAATGAATTTTAAACTTATCAGTGAATATAGAATTCAGTGACTTCTGTATTATTTGAAATTCATTGCTTTGTGTGTGTCTGGGGTGGATTTACTGAAATTCCCAGGGCAAGCCATATTTATTATCATTGTTTGCAGTAAAGCCTTGTAGATGGCAATAGGGATTGTGTCCCTGCACTGACATCAGCTTTATCCTCACTCACTGGAAAATATCATTTTCTGAATGTAAATGTGACAAGCATTTGAAAGTCTAGTTCACACACCCCCAGCCAAATGGTATCCAGGTCACCGTACAATGATGAGCCACTCAGACATTTTTTTCAAATTCAGGTATTTCTCTAACAGCACTGCAGGATGAAGCTGGCTTATATTTCTTTGAACTTACATATTTTTGCAGGAACCTCGCTAAGGTTGTCATGTTTCTCTGAATTGATGACAAATGTTGATAGAACTCTGCAAATGTATTTTTATGAAAAGGCTGAATGGCATTTGATGTGACAGCCTCAATCTGACACTGTTGATCTCCTATAAATTGAGAAATCAGAAAAAAATAATTTGTGTAGAAGGAAACCTAACTGTAACAGATTGCATTTTATGAAGAACTAAAACCAAAAATGTTGTCTAATGTGTTAGAGTCAGAAAGCTTTTTGTTTTGTAATCAAAAAAGTAATTTCATGGGGCTGCTTTTTTGAATCCCTCTTTATTGAATTTAATTAAAGTTCCCACAACCACTGAAACCTCTAAGACAATAAATTAACATTTACTGAACCCTAAATCCAGTCTATGTAATCTGCTAGGCACTTGACATATTAAACTGATTAAGACTAGGGCCTGCTCTTGACAGGCTCACAATCTAGTGCCTGGCAGGTACCTAGTGAGTACTTGACTGCACCTAGTGAGTGCTGGTTGGATTATATTCAGAGTGTGGGGACATTAAACAACAAAAGAGTCCAGTTCTAAGGAAATTTCATTGGTCTACATAAGAAATAGTGATAGTGACTTGGACCAAGGGATTAGAAGCACAGGAGGAGAAATTTGGCTGACTGTGGAAGAGCTACTCATCACTGACTTGGCACTTATCAGTTATCTCCAGATGTACTGTGTAGTTACTGATTCATTAGGCTGATTGTTGTCTCTGCTAGAATGCAAGCTTCATGAGGGCAGAGTTTTTTTTCATGTTGTGGGCACTAATTATCCAGTTTGCCTTGAAAAGGACACATAGTTGCTATTCAGTAATGGTTTATGGGTGGGATGAATGGTGAGAACCATGGAAGAGTAGGTTTAAGTGCAAGAACATAGAGTGAAGATCTTTGCTGAATGCACTTATTGGAAATCCATGGTATGTTGAAAAGGTAGTTGGATATACTGGTTTAGAATCCAGAAAAGAGTTTATGGATGGAATTATATCTTTTTTATTATTATTATTAGTTACATTTGACATCATTTGTAGTCCCCAGGGAGAACCCACCACCATTTCACCCATGCACCATCACCTCAGTCCCTTGTGCACCCTCTGGCCTCTTCCCCATCTTTACCCTCCCCCCTTCCCCTCCCCCCCCCATGGTCCCTTTGGTTTATCCCGGCTTTTTGGTCTTATTAAGTTTTTTTTGTTGTTGTTTACTTTTGGTTATAATTGCCCAATTCCTTGAGCT
>JAGFMF010011673.1:3479969-3514842 GCA_019455555.1 Galemys pyrenaicus
TAGTAGACTGAGGAACCTCCATACGGCCTTCCATAATGGTTGGATTAGCTTGCATTCCCACCAGCAGTATACCAGGGTTCCTTTTTCTCCACATCCTCACCAGCATTTGACATTGTTGGTTTTTACAATGTGTGCCATTCTTACCAGTGTGAGGTGGTACCTCATTGTGGTCTTGATTTGCATTTCCCTGATTCTGAGGGATGTTGAGCATTTTCTCATGTGCCTGTTGGCCATGTGTATGTCCTCTTTGGAGAAGTGTCTTTTAAGTTCTTCTGCCCATTTTTTTTTTATTGGGTTTCTTTATTTTTCTTGAGTCTTGTGAGTTCTTTGTATATCTTTGTGATCAGACCCTTGTCTGTTTTGTGGAGTGCAAAGATTTTTTTCCCATTCAGTGGGGTTTCTTTTTGTTCTGTTTAATGTTTCCTTTGCTGTACAGAGCTTTTTATCTTGATATAGTCCCACTTGCTTTGGGAACTGCCACATCAAAAGTGCTATTGAGGTGTAAGTCTTGTAGCATTTTACCTATGTTTTCTTCTATATATTTTATAGTTTCGGGTCTTACGTTTAGGTCTTTTATCCATTTTGAGTTGATTTTCGTACATGGTGTGAGATAGTGGTCCAATTTCATTTTTTACATATGGTGGACCAGTTTTGCCAACACCATTTATTGAATAAGCTGTCTTTGTCCCATTGTAGATTCTTTGCTCCTTTGTTGAAGATCGGTTGTCCATAGTTGGGCGGTTTTACTTCTGTGCTTTCATTATGGTTCCATTGGTCTGTGTGTCTGTCTTTATACCAGTACCAAGCTGTTTTAATTACTATTGCTTTGTAGTAGAGTTTGAAGTGTGTGCATAAATAAATAAAATATTTTTTTAAAAAAGAGAGAGAATTGGGGCTATCAGATGTAGAATAGCTTTTCAAGAAGCTTGACTGTCCAAGGAAAGACATCATGAGCACTAGAATGAGATGAGGATAGTTTTCAATTTGGCAAGGTTTAAATCATGTCACTTACCATTAGGAAAGAGCTATAGGTAAATCAAAGGAATGAGTATTGAACCAAGATGGCAGAAAGGATGGGACCCAGGGAATTGACCATACTATGTGGATAGAAGAGGCAAATTTCAGTTGGAGGGATGGGAAGCTTGGGGAATTTGTGCCTACTGGCCTCGATTTGTTCAAGGATGTGGGTCTCAATATCACTTTCTTGGAGGGAATGAGGATTTGTTTTCTTAATTTTCATATCTTCTCCACACCCCAGAAAAAACTTTAATATTTAAGATAGATAATAAACCTGAATTTCATTGATTATGCATCAAAAGTTTCATTCTTTATGAGGTAACCCATTTCAAAACCTATACCAGAAAACACTGTGCATTGATCATTAATACGTAAGGTCGAATGCATACCCAAGTTCCTTACCTTTTTTTTAAGATTTATTTTTATTTCTTTATTTACACATACAAGGACTGGAGTGTAGGTCAGAGGTGCATCCTGAGGCAGGGATACTGTGCTTTCCCCACCAAACTTCTCTCCAGAGAGAAAATTAGTAAGAGAAAAGAGCAAGGGGTACTGTGAGCTTACAATCTACACCATCCATGATAGGGGGCTGCAGGAATGGGTAGGACATCAAAACTGAGCCTCAGAAAGATGAAGTGAATCCTTCACAGTCATTAATAATTGGAGAGTCTGAATATAAACCCTCATCAACCTGACTTACATCCTTTGTTAGTTCTTTTGGGAATAGACCTCACTCTAGGGCTTCCTCAGGTGGGAAGGCCCACAAAGGTGTCATACAGTCATACAGTTAGGGCTTGGGATCAATTTCCTCTGTTTGTATATGCTGCTCAAATTTTGATTGTGGATTTAAAAGGGGAGAGGAGAGTTGAGAAACTAGCCTCAACTTCAGAAGTGACTCCAACCTTACCATGGGAATTTCTTCGGCCTTCACTTTCCCTGGGCCTTACTCTGAGATGCTTGATGGTTCATGACTACCTCATTTTATTGATAATAACTAGATGTAAAAAAATTAATTGACTTAAACAATTAGGATACTTGACTATGATAGTAAATATTATTTACCAACTGTGTAAGAAGCAAAGCCAAGAACTGCTACCTGGGAAGAAAATTGGTAGATCATGTCTAGTATTTAGAGTTTTGAATCATCACCTTTTGAATTACAGGATATTATTTATTGTTACATGTGCTGAAAGAAAAATAATTTGACCAGCTTCTGTCCTAAGTGGTTTTTGTGTTTCTTTCAGGTGTTGCCCATTTAATGTGGTTTGAAAGACTTTATGTTTGGCTTCAGTATTTTGAAAAATATCTCTTGTACCCAGCAATAATTTTGAATGCCCTCACTATTGATGCATTTTCAATAAGCAATTACCGGAGACTTGGTACCCAGTAAGTAGATACGGGTTTTATTCTCATAATGATTTGCATCACAGTGTTTTCAAATTTTAGAAAATCTTTTTTAAACAGACCACAGCAGAAGCCAGTTCATGTCTACCCACTAACAACCATAGCAAAGGAAGTCATGGTCTTTTACTCAAACTCACTAGAATCAGATAATTATCATAGAGTAACTGCGGTGCAAATGAAATTAGATCTGCTTCAAGTGATGTTGGGAATAGATGTCAGTAGATTTGAAAATCATCCTCCAAAAGCTTATTCACTGAGCCTTCATTAGGTGACAGAAGCACAGTGTGAGTCTGGGATTCCTGGAGTTTGTGCCATAGTGCTAAGAGCTTGATCAGCTGCCTTACATAATTTCATTTAGCAAATACTCTGGTTCTGTACTTGAGGGCTGGGAAGTAATCACTGTCTTTGCTCTATCTGCATTTATCAGGCAGAGGCTCATAATTGAAAAAATGGAGCACAGAGACTCCATGCCACCAAGATGGCCATGTTTTTGCGAAGCATTAGTGAAGTATAGTTATTAGTTTCACATGAAAATTAACTCTAATTATACAAATGGAAATCTACTTGATAATTTGTAGACTGGTCATTGTGACAAAAGCTTGCTTCTGTTCAAGTAAGTTGTTAGAGTAGGAAGTTGTGAAAGGTTCTTTCCCAGATTTACTTACTAGTCATGTGGCTTCAAGATCACCATGTGCCCAAGTATGTCAACCCTGATACGTAATGTTGAGCATCTTAATCCCAGCCTGCTTCTCCCTTTAGGGTGTCATGAAGACAATTAATAAATATTTGCCAATTAATAAAAAATATTGCCAGACTGAGCTAGCTAAGATAGAAAGTATTTGAATAGTTTGTTAGGCTTTAAATAGATTCACAAAAAGACATTATGAAATGATCCTCTAACTTTCCTTTCTTTATCAGACTCTGCTTTCTTTCTAGTCCTGATCTGTGTCAGATCGGGGCAAAAAGTCCATGCCTTTTGTCATTTAAGATGCTAGACTTCCCAGTCAGATTGAAAATCAGTCCCACTGAGGCACGAGATTCCAGACCTCTTACCTAGTTTGGGTATGTGTAAAACCAGACGATGACTCTCTAGACAGCAAGTGCTCCCCCAGGACTGGTGTTTCTAGTCTAATACAATCCTGGCTGCCCTCACGAAGACATCCCAGAATAAGGCAGATTCTTTAGAATATAAACATGTAGTCAGGACCAGTGTAGCAAAGAAGGTGCCAGTGCTGCAGAGCTGAAGAATGTAAAGCTCCTCCTGTGCAAAATTAGGAATAGGACCTTGAACTAAGTTTGCAGGTTGAGGTCAAATAGTTCTCGCTGTTGGCCAAAGATCGATGCAAAGACTCGGAATCAGGCAAAGTCAGATAAATAATTCGAAGAGATGTAATATTGTTCTCTAGCCCTTGTAATTGTTTCCAGACACTAAAATCATCTCACCTATGTACAGCCAAATATTTTCAAATCCCAGGTGACACAAAAATAATTACATGGAGCCCAAAGTTGACAATGTCTTTATATTCTTGAGGAATCCATCTGAACACTAAAAAATATTCTTTCAAGATTTCAAGCACCCCACCAGACCAATTGTTTATTTTCAAACAGGGCAGCATAAGATCCTATATTAGTATCACCTAGAGGTCTGTTTTAAACTATATAAGCCTAACCCTCTCCATCCCTTCTTTGAGAATCACTGTCTGTACAATCAAATAAGGAACTCCTTAATGTCTAGCACTATTTCTCCTTTAACACCAAAGTCCTAGCAAATGTTAGAACTATGATTAGATGAACACTAGTGGAGGATTGGTAAATGGAAGAGTGAATTGTGATGTCTTGTAAGTATTTCTGTTTTCTAGTCCCATTTGAATGGATGCTTTGTGTCTGTCCCAGGCACTGTTCATTCATTACTACCTAAGCCTTTATAAAATCTCAAGCTAACCTGACAAGGATCTATTAACATGAACATTATTATTATATTGTTATAAAACCATAACATCAAGACCTCCCTGGTGGCACAGCAGGTTGAGTGCCACACTGTGAAGTATCCTCAGCACGAGTTTGATCCCTGGCCAAGGAGGGGACCCACATGGCACAGCAGACCTCTCCTGCTTCTCCCACTGCTCCCCTCAGCAGTGTACTTCAGTCGATCTGCCTGTTCTGCTCCCTACTTTGTCTCTGATGAATCCTCTCACCTCCTGTGACTCTGGCCTGTACCCCTGTTCTTATATGCATAAATAAATCTTAAAAAAAATAAAAACATAACATCAGCCCTTAAGATTTCTTGTAGCTTCAACCAGTCATCCTTAATAAGCATAAAATAAACGCTGTCCATTTTAACCACAGTAACAGAAGAAAGATAGTTAAAGAGTTGACCATCATGTAGATTTGGCCTGAAAAATCCAGAGTATGTCACCTGGAAACCAAATTATTCCTGGTTTTGAGACACCCTGACAACAGGGCCCCTCTGAGGGTTATGTCTAGCTCACTGGCATTTTTGTGCTCTGGGCTGTTGTCAGAGGCACTTCGAAAGATTTTCTAGACAGTTTTCATCAATGGCATTAGTTGTCTTCTGGAAAAGGAAGGCAGGTTATGGAGTAATGTGCAAGGACTTTGAGGACTTGGTTGTCTCCCCTCTCTCCCCAAATCTGCACGTAATCAAGGGCTGTTCTTTTTCAGAGGTCAAATCTGAGCTTATCCTACGGGGCCTTGCTCAAATGTCACCCCATTCATCTAGAGCAGAGTGGAAAACAATTGCAGACATAGTTCAGAAGGTTTATAAATACCAGACTAATGCAAACAGTATTGCCAATATCATCTGACTGTAAACATGACAAGTTTGTCCTGGACAGATAACAGAGACTTCGGAAGCACTTTTTTTCCCTCAAATATTGTTAGTTTTGCCCCCAATCTGGGAGAAGAGATTAATAATCCTCATGAGGGTCTAGGCTTACGGCAATGGGACGTGGACTTAGTTTTTTGTGCTTAGCCAGAAAAAGGAAACCTTTCTCTGTCTTTCTCTCACATGCAATCATTCTCTGCAAAATATTCCTACCTTTTTTTGTTTTGTGTTCCCAAATAGGATGCTATAACTGGGGAAAGCATGATTAAACTGTCCAAAGGCTTCCTTCAGAAAGGTAGACTCTGCAAGGAAGTACTTGTTTGCTCTGCTGGGCTGCTCTGAGATGTCAGCTGCCTTCCCAGCTGAAAGTAGGGGGTTTGGGCTATTGACCTCATTATCTGGTAGAACTGTGCACATACACATATTCCCTGCACCGGTAAATAATATGACTCCCCAGCAAAGAGCATTAAGGAATTCAGCCCTCAAAGCAAAGCCCTGCTATGTCTTTGCTGGTTAGCTCTGGTGAGCTCCTTAACTGAAAAATCTTATGCCATGCAGGAAAAAAAAGTGATATAATTTTCAACAGAAACAAAAGGGAGGCCAGAGAACTTATACTCACTGGAGAACAAATATGCTGGAAAACATTGGAAGTTAATATGTAAAAGTAAAATGACTTTAGTTAGCTATTGCATTTTCCCTTCTCAGAATTTAATAGTAGCTATTATTATGTCAGAGCTTCAGTAAGATTCTTTTATAACAAAAGACATGACAGATGTCAACAGGGACAGAATGCTCTCTGACTAAGTTTTCCATGAACCCTACAGTAGTCCTTGAGATAAACCCCAAGGCAGCTTGGGAACTGATTTTTTTTTTTTTAATATATGCAGGTTTTTTTTTAAAAGATTTACTTATTTATGCATACAAGAGCTGGGGTACAGGCCAGAGTCACAGGAGGTAAGAGGATTCATGAGAGACAGAGTGGGTAGCAGAACAGGCAGATGGACTGAAATACACTGTTGAGGGGAGCAGTGGGAGAAGCAGGAGAGGTCTGCTGTGCCATGTGGGTCCCCTCCCTGGCCAGGGATTGAACTTGCACTTCTGTGCCACAGATGCTTCACAGTGCGGCACTCAACCCACTGCACCACTAGGGGAGACCTGGGGAACTGACTTTTAACCCTAGCTCTATCTCTTAAGACTTCAGATAAGTTCCTCAAAGTCTGAGAGTCAGATGGGCAGGGCAGAATAGCAGGCCTACCCTCCTGCTTGTTTTATTTATGTAAAAGTGTATGTAGCACCATTAACCTTCAAAAAACATCAGCCCCTGTATCACATCTAACTTTGCCCAACCTCATTGATTCCTTCTTTTCTGTCTTCTTTGACAGCTGGGACATCTTTCTGATGATCATTGCTGGCATGAAGCTACTGCGGACCTCGTTCTGCAACCCAGTTCACCAGTACATTCACCTGAGCTTCACCGTGATCTTTTTCCACTTTGACTATAAAGATGCTTCCGAGAGTTTCTTACTGGATTTCTTCATGGTGTCCATTTTATTTAGCAAGGCAAGTTAATGAGCTATTTTCTTCATTTAAAAAATTTGCAGGGTGCATTTCTTACCAAATGTTTTAAGAGCTTCAAACATCTTCTCTTACAAAAATATTGCTGGGAATTAAATTGAGTTACATATGCACATTATGTTCCTACTGCCATTTTAAAAGCATTCCACAAAGCATGTAAATATGACATTTATTTTCCAAAAGTCACTAATTAAAGTGAAAAAGCTATTGTTGTTGCTTAAAATGATATGATCTTTGTCTCTCTTAACAATCTCATTATAGAGCTTTCCTAGTTCTCAAATGTTATAAATTAAATATTAGTGATCAGACTAATTTTTTTTCCCTTACTTAACTAGCATTTTGCCTCTTGAGGTAAAATTTGAGACCCGATGCCCAAGAACCAGGTAACTTGAAGTATTTCAGACCTCAGTTTGCTTCACACCAAGGCTTCATCTGTTATAAATTCATACGTGGCCAATGAGAAATCCTCATTACAATTCAGACATTTATCAAGGATGGTATCTAACACTTAACATAAGGGAGATGAAATCGTTCTCTGGAGACTCGCCTGGGTGTTTGCTGCGCACCTTCCAAAGTTTCAACTTGTAAACATGCCATGAAAGGAATTTGACACAGATCTCGCTGTCAGGGGCCCTGGGCCTCTTACCACACCAGGTTTCCTCCTGCTGCTAGTACAGCCCAAACTCCTGCAGCCGACTTCACCGGCACTGTCCCCCTTTTGGCCAGTAATTTTTGAATTTTAAGATTTTTAGCCCCTGAACTTCATTTTATTTAATTCTTTTTGAATCAGCTCTTTTAATTTTTCTCTTTATTCCTTATCCTTCCCTTCTGCTGCCTCTCCCTTTGCATATTTTAGATAACAAAAATCCCAAATTCTCCTATTATTAAAGAAGTATTAGTCATTATCCTCTTGTCATGTGCGTTTCCTATTATAACTCCAGCTGAACCCCGATTTTCCAGTTGCCTAAGTCCCTCCTCTTGCCATTGTCACTCGGTCCTCCTTACTTCTGCAGCCTGCTCCAGTTTACATACCTTACTCCAGAACACTTGTTTTCTTTTTGCTTGAGTTCGGTTTGGTCTTGATAAATGTACCCCAGTTTTCTGACCACTCACATCACATATTCCGTATTCATTATGTATAAATTCCAGATATGTCACATAATCATTGTAGAATGCAACCAATGATTTGTAAAGCATTATGAAGTTATTATAAATACACTTGCTACTTACTCTCAGGGGTAAGAGCCTGTGACAGATGTGAAATGTGCTGAGAAGAGTTCAACTCCTGATTCTGGAAATACTCAGGTTTGATAGAGTGATATTTCTATTCCTTTCTGAACCTGAGTTTCTTGTAAATGGAAAAGAATGATGTGGGTCACACCTGGGAGTTGAGAGGATTAATTAACGTAACTATCAAAGAAGTTTTCTTTTTTTAAAGATTTATTTATTTATGCATACAAGCACTGGGGTACAGGCCAGAGGTGTGGTGGGTGAGAGGATTCACCATAGACAGAGCAGGGAGCAGAACAGGCAGATCAATGGAAGTACACTGCTGAGGGGAGCAGTGGGCAAGGCAGGAGAGGTCTGCCTCACCATGTGGGTCCCCTCCCTGGCCGGCAGCAGGGATCGAACTCGCGCTACAGTGGCTGCGGTTTGCTTCATAGTGTGTTACTTAACCCACTGTGCCACCAGGGAGGCCCCTCAAAGAAGTTTTTAAGTAGAGTATGCTTTCCAAACAGAAGGCGGGAGTCTTGAAGTCTTTGTAAGCAGAAAAAGAGCCGTGACATGCTGCTCAGTGTGTGAGGAGAGTGACTGGCTCCCCGCTCTGCACTGTCTGTGGCAGCACCAGCCCGTAAAGCAAGAGGCCCAAGGTAAACCACAGCATGGCAGAGAGGCACAGGGTCTCTCTGGAGAAGTCTTAAGAGCACAGCTTCTAAGTGATTCTACTTGTGTAATAGGAATACTGACTTTCCTTTTCCTGCTCACAGGTGGCCCTTCCCCTTGGGCTATTTGCCAGTCAACTCTTGGGCCAGCAGGCACACGGCAGGTTCACTGTGGGTTCAGGTAGATGGATAAAGAGAGTCCCGGAGCCCTCGGTGGATTATTCAGGCTTTCATGCTCTCTCGGGGAACCAGGCACACAGGCACACCAGGCAGAGAGGCTGGCATGGGTCAGGCAAGGGAGGCTAGGAGGCAGCCAGGTAACTGAGCCTCCCAGGCCCCATGAATCTTTACACTCTTTCTCTGGGCTCTTCTGGCATTCTCTTTCTCATATTGTCTTGTGGCCCCACCTCTTCTGTAGCCACTTATCCTCTAGAAGCCATAGTCTCTGAGTGCTGGCACCCTTATATCCCTCTAGACTCAGGTGTGCATTTACACTTCACGTGTCTACAAGGCATGCGTGCCCACACACCCAAGACCTTCTGCATTCAAGGCTGAAGGTGATAGCCACAGAGGCTAGTGGTATAAAAAGCCTGATTAGTTCATTTGCCCAACACCAACCAGGAACAGGCCTCTGCTGAATAGATGTGGTGCAGGCTCCCTGCATAGTGGCTCATGGGGATACAGAAGGAACCGTGGTTCCTATTGTAGCTGTGAGGACCCTTAGCGCAGCCATGTTCGTGACAGGGGTGGGGGCCTGACAGGACATGGTCTGAAACTAAATCCATTAAACGTTAGCTGCCGCAAGCATTTGGCTTCCACTTGTCAAAATCTTTTTGAAGCACCAATTAAGCATCAACAATTTCAGAGAGAACCACGGTAGCGACATTCTTATTTTCTCTAATTGAGGGAGCATTAGCACATGTAATTTGGATAGCCTACTTTAGAGTGGGGATAATAACAGAATCTAAAAGCAAAGAGGAAAAATGCAAAGCAAGTGAGACAAAAGCTGGAAAGATGAGCCTACTGTGCAGTGAGTCGGTCCTCACTCACCCATCTGCCACGCCTGCTTCCTCTTCATTTTCAGAGTGCACTTTCTGGAATAAGAAATAAGATCTGATTCCCTGACCAAAACAAAAATATATATAATTAAGGAAAGAGACAGCATCCAGGGGCTTCCTGGAAAAAGAGACAACAGAAATTAGTGACAGAGATGGTGGTGGCGGTGAGGAAGGCCTCAGCTGACGTTTCTCTAAGGGTTCTGCCTGCCAGTCCTAACTGATGCTTTCTGTGCAGTCTCCTCTTATTAATGTATCTTAAACTTTTTTCTCAGTTTATTTCCTGCAGTACTTTCTTTTGCAGATGGCATTGCTCCTTAGCTACTCCTTGCATACTATGCAATTTTATTTGTTCAGAAGACTAATCAGAGTTCTACTTATGAGCATTGTGGAAACCTTTTCCCAGCCCCACTCCTGTTCTGCTAAATATAGTCATTGTTAGCTGGCAGCCCACCTTATAGAAGGGCTACAGATTAACGATGAGACATTGGAAGGGCATCCAGTTTCCTCAGACAAAAAGCTGCATGAATATAGGACTTGTTATTATTAGAAGTCATCTGCCAGAATCCTTCAGACTTTATGAGTAGAAAGAGATGCAGTTAGAGAGCTGTTATTCAGAGTGAGAGCAAAGTACTGGGAGGCCAGAGAAAGACATTGATGCCTTCTAGAGGGTCTGCCTATGTGTAACCCCCTGCCTCTCTGAGTCCCAGAGTCCTCCCTGAGGTCTAGAAGATAAATGTTGTGTCATCTGCCAGAACTGGTGAAAAATGGGAAATGATGAGTTCTAGCACCAGAGTTCTCCAGGAAAGATTTGGTGCAGTCCATGCATTGACACGCCTGGTGGCACATTGATAGTTAATGGTGTCCTGGGCTGAGGGGATGAGGGAGGGGATGTGGGACAGTGGTGACAAAGGGACCCTGCATATCCCATCCTGAGAAGTGTGAGTTTCTGTGGCCACACACCCTTTGGCTTATCCTCTTTGAGAAGTTAGACCTTCCTGCCTCTCTCCCTCATTCTCTCAGTTCATTTCTTCCTTTCCAGTACCCCATTACCCACTCTTTTCGCTTAATGATTAATTAATCTAACATTTCTGGTATGCCTAGGTCACTGGGGGCCAGGTGGTACCCCAGGTGGAGATACTTGGTTGTGCGGACTATTTGGTTGTGACAGGAACAAAGGAGCAGGGCCTCTTTCTTGCCGTAGCCCTGAAACAGTTCTTAGAAACCACCTGGTCTCATAATGTTTTGTTGTGGAAGCAGGACTTGAAACTATCCTGCCAGAGGATAGTTCTGCCACCATTTCCAGAATCCATTAAATATGAAAGTCTATGGGCCATTAGTTCAACGTGGGGCTAGCACTATTACCATTTAGGAAATTAGAATTAATGGGTGAGGTTGTTTTTATATAAAGCTTTGTGAATAATAGCACTGGAGTCATGATGAGTGGCTATGTTATGAATGACTGCAATTAGCGTTCAAGTAATTTGAAATCAGAGCTTCTAAATGGCATTTTCTTTTATTTTTGGTAAGCAGGTAGAAAGCTTGCATTAAAACCAAACCACTCTTTTTTTCTGAATGCATGCTTTTTCAGAAGTATTTGTTCAAAATGCTTTTTTCACAAAGGTGATTGTTTATTTACGGAGCACCTCTTAAGTGCTAGACTTGTTATTAGGCACAAAGACTTCTAATTATGCCCATTAGGGCAAATAGTTATTTGGTGTTTTCCTTTGGCCAGCTACTATTTTCAGCACTTTCAAGATACTGGCCTGTTCCATCCTCCCGGCAGTTTGTGGGTGGTTACTCATCACTGTACAGATGAGGAAACTGAGCACAGGAACTAAGTTACTTTCTCGAAAGTCTCACATTTATAAAATGTGGAGGATTCTGCTCTGAGGTTGTACTTATGACAGATAATTTGTTGGTAAATTTAAAAAATTAAGCAGGAAATAATAATAAATGATACCTACAGGGACCCAAGGACTAAGGACTAAGAAGGAATTTAGCAGACATTGCTATTGCAGACCAACCCAAACCTAAGCATAACGTATCCCTTCAAGTTTTGAAACAAACTGGTGCCCTAATGGTGCCCTAATGGTAACCATAGCAGAAACAATAAAAAACATCCTGGCTTATCTCCTAACTAAATTAACTCACAAACCCCCATCCTCACATTAAAAATCTAGTAGAACATGGCATGCTCAGTTCCAGGTATTGAAAACTATTTACTTTCTTCTCCATGTCCTTCACAAGATGTCCACCTTTCAGTAAAAAAGGTGTAAGACATACAAAGGCAGGGAAAAATATGCTCTTAAAAGACAAAGCAACAATTAGAGTAAGACTCAGATACGACCTACATGAAATAGTTGGGTGTGTTATTTATTTCTAACTTCAGCAACATCCAAAATGCAGGGTCACAGTGAATCCTCTATACATTGTCATTGAATTCATTTGAGAGCTCAAAGATGGGAAAATTGGTGTTTGAGTAATGAACTCTTTGCTTGGGTTTGATATGCGGTTGGATGACATTTTTATTATTCTAGAGGAATGATGATTCACAGTGGAAGGGCAGGGGAGTGGGTGGTAGGAAGGAAGGCTTTAGATTGAGCGTGTGTGTCACTGAGAGTTCCCTCCTTAGTCTCTTCATGGTGTGTGTTTTGGTTTTCTTGGCCTCCCATAAATCTATATCTATATAGTTGTTTAGCTGCCTCACTGCTGCCTGGTGTCCTGTTCGCAGAGGGACAGATGACACATGGCCAGCAGAGCTGCCTGATCCCCTCTGAGTGTGGTGCTCTGTGCCCTGTAGTCCACGGAGTCCTTTTGCAAAGCTGAGAGGGGACACACATCTGCTTCTCGCTGTGGTTCCACTCCAGTGGTGACAAGCTGATGTCATCTGACTGGGCAGCTCACTACATGTGGTCGCAACATGACTTCACTCTCAGCTGGTCACGTGACTGTTGGGGAGCAACCTGAACCACCCAGCTATCCTCTCATCAAGATTTATAGCCTAGCACACAACTTTCTTGTCTTCTCCTCCTCAGTACAATATCCACAGAGTAGGAGGATGGCTTTCCTTTAACGCAAACCATGCACATTACTGTAATTCATCTGGAAAGGGATGTAGGGCTGAAATAAATATTAGCAGGTCCTGCAAACCTCAGCCTTCCAAGGAAGGGTGAGTTTTTCTACTTCATTTGTGACATCAAGTCTAGGATTCAAGAGTTCTGCCATTTTTATCCCTGTCATTTTCCCTTTATTCTCATACTAAAGCATACTATAATACATGGATTCAGTTATATTGTTCAAATATCTACATAGTTACAGTAAAACAGCAATAGCAGTGTGTCCTTGCTAATACCAAGGAAATATTATTGACTTCCATTTTTTAAAAATTTTTGCTTAAGTGTATAGAACTTAATTTTTTAAATTATATATATTTTTTACATCATTCTTCATTTTTGTACAGTGTCTGCTTTTCCTCTCAAGTGTAGTCCCCATTAATTCGCATACCAGTTCACCTGTATCCCATCACCATGGTGTCTTGTGCTCTTCCCACCCCTGTTTTGAGCCTCCACTCTCCTCCTCCCATGCAGAATGTCTCTGATGTATAGTTGCCTGTTGATTTTGATTTTTAATTTATTATAATTACCTTTTTCCCTTATTTGTTTCTTTTACACTCCATCTATAAGTGAAATCATCTAGTACTTTTCTTTTTCTTCCTGACTTATTTCACTGAGCATAATCCCTCCCAGCTCCATCCATGTTGCTGTGAATGGCATGAGTTTATCTTTTTTGATTGCTGTGTAATATTCCCTTGCATATATATACCATATCTTCTCAATCCAGTCATCTCTTTGGGGGGCATTTGAGTTTCCATAGCTTACCTATTGTGAAAAATACTGCAATAAACAGAGCGATGACTCTAACTTTTTAGGAAAAGTCTACAACTTATTTTACTGAAGGAGGCCATTCACTGACTAAACATGGCAGCCCCTCCCAAGAGCACTCTGGTGATCTGCCCTCATGAAAACAGAATTGAAGAGCCACAGCTGATAAATCATCATAGGAATGTGTTTTAGAAAAAAATCTGCTTGAGTGTCTTCAGGGGACGCAGGAAAGGTGACAACTCTAGACTTCCTTTACTGAAAGAATTTTAACTAAATCATTTCAGGGATTAACCCATTTAATCTTCACAATAAATTTCTGAGCTAGATACCATCACTATACTTCCTTTGTAGCTGAGATAGCAAAGGTTTAGTTGAGTGAAAATTGTCCAAGATCACACAGCTAGTGAGAGACTGAGTTAAGAATCCAGGCTTGTCTAACTTAAAGTTGAGGGGGTTGAAGGTGGAGGACACAGAATTCTGTACCTAGTAAAAATGTCTTTTAAAAATGAAAGCAAAATACTTTCTCTGACAAATGAAACTGACAGAATTCAATTCACTAGTTCTTGTGTCAGTGACCATTCTGGTCACTAGAGGCTATACTACTTACGATGGGATGTGGAATGAGAAGCCATATATTGTGGGGGCCTCCCAAGGGAGCAACTAATTAGTCTTGGGAGGTAGGTAGGGAGAATAGCTGGAAAAATTTTGGAGGAGATGTTATGGTGAATTACTTTTTAATGGCATTTTATTTTCTGTATTAGCTTTTTAATATTGATGCCTCTTTCTTCAAAAGCTAAAGCTGTTGTACTGTAAGTATAAAAAGTTAATTTATCAGTCTCTCCCTTCAAATATTATACCACTTCATATATAGTGAAATTACAATACATCCTCCCTCCCACCTTTTGTGCTATTGTCAGATATTTTGTTTTTATTCATGCTGTAAACACATGACATATTGTTATTATTTTGCTTTAGAACAAAGTTGCTATTGCAGAGCGAAGAAAAAAAGAATAAAATGGTTTTGTCACTCACCCCATTTTTGATGCTGTTTTTTTGTGTAGAACCTGATTTCCAACATTTATCTTATTTCTTCCTTCAGTAGTTCTTGTATCAGTGTGTTGGCATTGAATTATGTCAGTTTTATTTGTTGGGGAAAGTATTTTGCTTTCATTTTCAAGTGATATTTTTACTGGGTGCAGAATTGTGTGTCCTCGTACTTCAACCCCCCTCAACTTTAAAAATGTCACTCCATTATCTTCAGAGCTACATGCTTTCTGGTGTCTTCTGTGTGTTTTTTTTTTTTTTTTTCTTGTTCTTCTCAGCACACTGTGTCCTTTTTTGTTCTTTCTGGCTGCTTTGGAGTTTTCCTCTTAGTCTGGTTTTCAGGAGTTTGTGATTAGGACACGCCTCACTGTGGTGTAGGGTATGCCACTGTCGTCTGTTTGTTCATTTGTGTGTGGGGTGTTTATCCTTCGTGGTGTTAACTGAACCTTCTTGATTCTGCAGTTTGATATCTGTCATATTTTGGAAATTTTTTCACCATTAGTTCTTCAAATACTTCTTTTCGCTAGTTCTTTTTCTGAGGATCAAAATATGCATACGTTAATAATGAGAATTATGCAGTTCTTGGATACTTGGTAATCTTTTTTAATCCCTCAATTTTATCTTTCTGTTTCAGTTTAGGTCATTTCTGTTATACTAATTTCAAGGTCATTGAATATTTTCTCAACTGTATTAGTGTGATGAGTCACCCAAAATCATTCTGTATCACATTTATATAATTCCCATTTTAGTCCTCTCTAACTTCCACCTCTCTGCTGAAAATTGCTCATCTATTCTTTCCTATGGCATATCTTTTCCACTAGAGGCCCTAACATATTAATCATAGTTCTTTTAATTTTCCTGCCAAATAGTTCCAATTATTTCTTGTATGTCGTATCTGAGTCTTACTCTAATTGTTGCTTTGTCTTTTAAGAGCATATTTTTCCCTGCCTTTGTATGTCTTACACCTTTTTTACTGAAAGGTGGACATCTTGTGAAGGACATGGAGAAGAAAGTAAATAGTTTTCAATACCTGGAACTGAGCATGCCATGTTCTACTAGATTTTTAATGTGAGGATGGGGGTTTGTGAGTTAATTTAGTTAGGAGATAAGCCAGGATGTTTTTTATTGTTTCTGCTATGGTTACCATTAGGGCACCAGTTTGTTTCAAAACTCTTGAAGGGATACATTATGTTTAGGTTTGGGTTGGTCTGCAAAACAATGTCTGCTTAATTCCTACTCAGTTAGTAGTCCTTGGGTCCCTGTTGCATCTTAGCATTTTCTGTGTGCATGCTCTTGTGCCCTCACCTGTCAGTATCTGCTTTTACATTTTACTTGAAATTAGTTAGTGGTTGGGAGAAAGAATGACAGGAGCTGTGGGTTTTTTTTTTTTTAAGATATATTTTTATTTATTTATGCATATGAGAGCTGGGGTGTAGGCCAAAGATATGGGGGAGGACGAAAAGATTCACTACAGACAGAGTGGGGGACAGAACAGGTGAATTTACCAAAATACACTGCTGAGAGGAAAAACAGGTGAGATAGGAGAGGTCTGCTGTGCCATGTGGCTCAGCTCCCTGGCCCTGGATCAAACTCACGCTGATAGCTTGATAGTGCTGAGACTTTAACCTCTGTACCACCAGAGAGGTCCAGAAGCTGTGGTTTTAATTAAGTTTTTCAACCTAAATGTCTATCAGTGGCATGATTCACATATTGTCTCTAACCAAACAATGGAGTACTATACAGCTAATTAGAAATGAGTTAGGCCATTTTATTCCAGCATTGAAAAATGCTCATAATATAAAAAAAATCAAGTTGCAAGACAGTATATGTAGATAATTCAATTTAAATGAGGATACATGCACACATGCATGCATGTTGTACATATACAGGCGCAGAAAATTCCAGGTTCTCAATCAGTTCCTAACTGTGGCTAGTGTAGGAATGAGGAAGATTACAGGATCATTTTGCTTATGATCTGTGCAATTTCAAACTATTTGTTATTTTTAATATGAGTCTGTATTTTATTAAAATTTTCATATCTTCTCCAGTTCAATTGATGTTGTCACAAATGGCAAGATTTTCTCTTTTCATGGCTAAGTAGTATTCCATTGTGTAGCTAAACCTCATCTTTACCCACTCACTTGTCACTGGGCACTTGGTTGTCTTTAATGTGCCTTTTGTAAATAGTACTACAGTGAATAGATATGCATATGTTCTTTTCAATTGGTGTTTCTGTATTCTTTGAGTAGATTATGCTGAGGAAAATAAATCAGAAGGAGACAAACAAGTACTGGGCAATTTTATTTATATTTAGCGTAGAAATAAGACACAGGGACAGACCAAGCTAAGAAAAAACAAGTCCTAGAGATATAACTGCAGAATTGAGGCTACCAGTGTCAGAGGGTAGAGGTGGATGAAATGGGGGAGGGAGCCCTAAAACCATGGTAACTGAAGAGATGTGAACCTAAATCCTGGGTGATGTTATATTCCAGCAGTTAGTTACCTGGTAACTTTTAAATAGTTTGAAAATAAAAAATTATTTCCAATCATAATAAATATTCACATATCCTAAAAAAACCTTATTTTGAAAGTTTCAGTGCTTAAAGCAGAACATATCTGTCATATGAAACATCACTTCTTATATGTATTCTTATATGTATTAGATTGATGAAATGTTATTGTCAGTATACAATCTAAGAAGCATATATGAGTTAGATATCCAAGAGGTATTCAGAAGATGAAATGAGCAGGAGGGCATCCAAAGAAGATGGAGAAAGAGCTGCCTTATAGGTGTGTAAGTTTGCATTGTTTCCCTTAAAATAAAATGGTATTTTGGTAAAAGCATCAGTGTGTGTCCTACTGAGGCTTAAGAACTTGACTCTCAAGCCCTCTCCCTAAAGGCATTTTTTCTCATCTGTAGTATTATAATGGACATTTCAAGAGAGCTGGAAGCCTCCCAAAAGAGAATCCAGAGATCAGCCTTTTCTTTAGGAAAATCCAAAACAAAGACTTGGAAATTGTATCCTGTATAGAGCAGTTTGATGAGGCCTAACATGAAATGCATAAAGTTAAGGAATTGAAAAGGAAGGCAGAGTATATCCTGGACTGTGTTACTTCTACCACTTTACTCCGAGTCATTTCGGGCAGTACGTTTAAAAAATCAGAGTAACTGTCTCTCACCAGTTACTTTCATTATCTGTTTCTTCTGTGATTAAGTCCACCCTGTCTCCTTTCTCAGTAATCTCTTCCCCACACACCTGAACTCCCATTGTCCAGCAAAGTGAGTGCAAAACACACACTGATTACATTTAATTCCTGATTATTAGTTTTGTGCAATCTTACTTCTTGGTAGATTGTAAAATTTCCACATGCATGGTGACTTCATTTGCATTTATAGGTTCACTCATTAGCAGTTGTGAAATATGAACTTAACTAATATTTTCTACCATGTTCTCCTAGGGGTCTGAATTTGTCTGGCTGCATAAGGTCGGCTAATCAAAGAATCAGGGCTTGTGAATTTTCCTTTATTAGTTCCACATTCATTTGCCTAAGTAGCCTACCCCTGCTGAGTACACTCATCCCACCATTATTCCTATGTCTCTTCTTAGCTACAGTTTTCCAAACTGCAATTCACAGATGATAAAATATTACCCCTGGTTCTGTCTGCCTTCCTTCAATTTTTGTCTCCATTTAAAGTTCCATTTTCATTTTCCTGTTGTAGGTTAATCAGAACCATCTTGCTTAATACTTCTTGCCTTGAATAATCCCAATATTTTACTATTAAATGTGGTGTCTACTGTAACGTAGTATTGATATCCTTTATCAGGTTTAAAATGACTCTTACAATACTAGATCACAGAGACTTTCATTAATAAGTATTGAATTTATTTTTCAACATCTTATCTGCATCAACTGCATATATATGGTCTTTCCCTTTTTAATTTCATAATTTTATGAATTATATTGACTTTTGTATATTTAACCACTATGAAGTGAACCAAATTTGATCATGATGTATTTTTATATATTTATAGATTCATTTTGTAAATATTTAGTTGAGGAGTTCTGCATTTATATTAATACATAAGAATAAATGTATTTTCCTTTCTCATAATATTCTGTTGATTTTTTAATTGAAAATAGCTTCCTAATGTAAACTATCAATTTTTTCTAAGATGCACATTTCAAGGCTCTATCTTTTCCCTTACAAATAGTTTTAGTTGCCCCTTGGAAGGTATGACTGGTCCTATTGTTTTTAATTGCCATTCATTTTAAAATACTTTGCAATTTTGATTATAACCTATTCATACTGAAATCAGTGGTGTTTTTGTTGTTGGTATTATACCAAAATGCAAAATTTATGGTAGCTGTCCTTTTTTTTTAATGGTTTATGATATTGCTTTCACTTTACCACATTTTTAAACACCTAATTCAACTACAATGCATTTTACCTGACACCAATTCTTAGCACTGATTAATAATTCTTTTGTAGTTTAGTAAGTCATCAATTCTTGTAAATGCACAATGCTTGAAAATAAGTTCTTTTTCTATTGTTTAGTTGTAAGATTCTATACACACATCTCCTAGATAAAGCTTACTAATTCTGTTAGTTAAATATTTTATGTGCTTATGTATTTATTGTTGAATTAAGCTATCATTTTTTGAAGTGGTTGTCTTAAATTATAGATTTGTAACCTTGCTTTGTAATTCTGTTCCTATTTACTGCAAATATTTAGAAACTGTTATCTCCTGATGATGCTTTCCTTTTATTATTTTGTATTGCTTTTTACACTTTTTTTGAGTAAAAGTTTATTTTGTCTAAAAGTAATATAGATAAGTGAGCTTTCTTTTAATTAAGATTTTCCTGGTACCTTTTCTTTTTTCACTCTCTAATCAAAACTTTCTAAGCCACTTTAATATTTCCTGTAAAAGAATCTGGGAACATTTTTCCTTTCAATAGAGAGACTGTCTATGTTTTAGTAGGTAAATTTTATCCATTTATATTTATTGGGTTTACTGGTATTCTGTTTTTTTCTGATTTTCTTGGGGGGAGCTTTATATTGATGATGCTTTTTCTTTTTCCTCACTCCTCCCCTTCAACAAGTGGGAGTCACAATGCTTGTTGCACAAGCACATTAAAGTTTGAAACATTAGAGGTTAATGACTACTCTTATCAATAAGCACACTTGATTAGCATATGAAGTTAAGATAACTCCTCTCTTCTCATACAATCCAAACACACAACACATTAGCTCCTATTCCTTCCCTGCTTAGATCTTAAATATTTATGATATCTAGTACTAGTACCTGGTTCCACCTTCAGATGAGTCACTCTCTTTATGCAGTTAATCCTCTTGTTGGGATTCTAACATTTTAACTGCTTCTTTTCTCATCATTATGCTTGTCTCGTTCTCTTTCAGGAGTAATTTCCCTACATCTTGAAGTACATTCTTTAATTGTTCTTTCTGAAAAATTCTATGAGTAATAAATTTAGTCTTTGTCTGAAAAGGTCTTCAATTTTACCTCACATCTATGTGTTACTGGAATTCTGTAGAAAATTCACAAACTTGATAGATATTTTTTTCTTATAAGCATTGTTTCCTTGTCTTATGGCATGTATTTTGCTAATGAGAAGCTTTTCCCATCCATAATAGCTTTGTAGGCAAACTGTAAAAAAGATTTTTCTCTATGACGTTACACATTTTCACTACAACATGCAATAAGATGTGGATTTGTATTTCTGTTAGGTAGGACTTGATAGGCTTCTTCAACTCACTCATGCTTTCCTCAAATCTGGAACATTCTGAACCATTTGTCCTTCAAATATTTTCTCTCTGTACTTTCCTTTCCAGTCAGATATATGTCGTGTTTCTTTTTTCTGTTTTTCTTTTCCTCTCAGAACTATTTTTACCTTTTTGTCTTTCTGTGCTGTGTTTTAAATAATTTGCTCAGACCTTCTATTTCTGTATTTTTTCTGTTTTGCTATAACTAGTCTGCTTTTAAACCAGCTCTTACAGGAACTTATTTTAATGATGTCATTTTCTCCTTCTAGAGTTGGTCCTCCTTTCCATTTGTTTATTTTTCATGTTATGTTCATTAATGTTTCTTTTTTATGTTAGTTCTTTCCTAATTTATTAAATTCATTTGTTTCTTTGTACTACTGCCCATTTTTAGAATGTTAGTTATCCTGTGTGTTGTGTCTATTGATTGTCTTCTCCTTTGCACATTTGCTAGTTTAATTTGTAGTTTTTAACTATACACCAATCTTGAGTTGGAGATTATCGGGCTCCTTTCAGAATTAAATGCTTCTTCAGTGGGAGATTGCTGTAGAAGACCTATCCATTCTGGTTGTAGAATTGCCTCTGAAGTCTAATGGTTTGAAACTTTAGTGTATTGTGGGTGATCAATTTTTTTTAAAGATTTTTAAAAATGTATTTCTGCATACAAGAGCTGGAGTACATGCCAGAGGCATGAAGGGTGAGAGGATCCACCAGAGACAGAGTGGGGAGCAAAACAGGCAGATCCACTGAAATATACTGCTGAGGGGAGCAGCAGGAAAGGCAGGAGAGGTTTGCTGTGCCATGTGGGTCTCCCCTCCCAGGCTGAGGATCAAACTTGCACTGCAATAGCTACGGAAGCCCCACAGTGTGGTGCTCAACCCCTTGAGGCACCAGGGAGGTCCCTGACCAATTTTTTATCTACCCTAACCCAAGCAGAAAACAAAACCTTTGCTTATCTCTAGCTCTGGGAGGTAGGGTTTTTTTCTAATTCACTTTGTGTAGGCAGTGGCTGCCCTTCAAGTTCATTAGATCCAAGTCCTCATCTTCTACATTCCATATTCATGTTGTATGCTCTTGGGATTGCCATAGTTAGTGTCAGATGAAGTTAACCATTCTCATTTCAAATTCCTTCTTTGGTTCTGATTGCTGGAAGTATTCCTTTCTTTTTAATTTGACTATTTATTTCCTTTTTTTCTTACAACCTTTTAAAATTACTTACATTATTTTTGCTGTGTGATAGTAGCCTTTCTGTATTACTATGCTCCCCAAAGTCCGTGCATTTTCTAAACTATGTGTTCTTTAATAGGCTCCCAAAGCACATTGTTTATTGAGGTAGAACCTGTTTCTGTTCCACTAAAATTCAGCCTTGTTTCAAATTATAAACCGCTACTTAAAAATGTTTATTTAACTTATACATGTCTAGCTCATGTTGTCAGTCCTTATTTGGAGATATTTATGTTTCAAAATAATATCCAAAAATTCAATTATGTGCTGTTATGAATCTTTTATTCTTTAAAAGTGGTATTACCCTTCACCAAAAAAAGTTGTGTCCCACAATTGAGATGTTACTAGCTTTGCAATGCTTCTTGAACATTTTTCTATTCCTCACATCACCTTCTGTGTCTCAAAATATCTGATAGTTTTCTTCAATTCTTTTTTTCCAGGCTTTTTAATCCCTCAACTGGTGTCCTACCTGAATTCATTTGCTTGTTTCCCCTTGAACTTCCAACTTTCTCCCCATTTGTTACTGCCTTTCCAAGCACTTAAGAGGCTCTGCTCGCTCGGTGTGCTCTCCTTTCTGGGAATTCTTTCAGACTTGTATGCCTCTTCCAGTTCTAATACTGAGAATCAAAAATTTGGTGTGATATTAACTGAAGTGCATGCCTTTTTGAGAAAGAAATTAGCTGAAACTGACTACAAAGTATAAAAATAATAGTAAATTCTAGAATTACTCTGGGAGGTTAGTAAGCTCGAAGCCATAAGAGTAAAGGTGGTCATTTGTGTTGGAAGGGGTAATTACACTTTAATCAAGTGTGTGTAAGGGCAGGTCCCTAAGTTAATACCCTACATAAGAGTGTTCAATAAATGGTCAGCTTTTTCAATGGGGAGAGACTGGGGGAGTAGATGGAATCTCCAAAGAAGATATTTACCTTAGTTCAGAATATACTAGCAAGGAAATGTTTGGTGAGAGTTTTCTTGAGGTGGTTTGTGGAAACTATAGATCTGAGGCATACAGCAGGGGAGGATGAGGCAGAGGGATCAAAATGGAAGGGAAGAGCACAAGAGACTATGGTGACGCATCATGCATCATTCACGAGTGATGTGTTGGTGGGAGATTTATGGGCACCACACCTGAGGGGAGAAATCAAATATTGTGCAGAAATGAATGATAATGTAAGAAAATTTTTAAAAAATCAATAAGAAAAAGATTTTTAAAAACAGTGGTATATAAGTAATAAACTGTATTATTACTTAAAAAATGATGGTTTGTGGATTTATGCAAATTGGGTTTCTTATCTGTAGCAGAGCTATAACAGATGCCTAATTGAATAGCTATTTCCAAAAAGGTAATTTAAGATGAGAACATTTATGGTGTCTTTTGGCAAATAGCCAAAATTACTCCACTGTGACTTTCTTTACTCTTGTCCAAGAGTTTTCAGTTGAAAAGACCCAAATGATTTTGTTCTTTCATACTGATGTACTTGTGAAGTTTATTATACTTTAATGGGGCTGAGATTTAAGATCTTGGCAGTAACCATTATGATTGTGATAAGCTTCATAAAAACAGAGCCCTCAGACTATCTAAGGAGATGCAAGTTCACAGTTGATTTAAATGGGATTTTTATTTCAAGTGCTACAAAGCCATGTTTTACCGTGGGTGGCAGTGCTTTCTCGAAGGTGCTGCTGTTGCAGTTTCCACTAACTCTTCTCTTAAAGGTCTTACTATTTTATACACAATGGCCTAATATGACATGCAAATTGCTTCTTATTACACTCTTCTCATTATTGGCTGATATTTAGGTTTCACTTTGTGCCTACACATAACTTTTTCCGTATCTACAATTTTTTCACCTGACTTCACCCTGAAAAAGAAGGGCAAAGTTAAGTCCTTTTAACCTGGATCACACCTGTTCATACTTACAGAGATGATAAAATATGTGAGCCTCATCATTCTTCTTGGAGCTGTGCATTCAAGTCAAACAGACAACCCAGTGAGTCAGTCTGTTTCTGACTGAGAGTCACCAAGCTTGCGGGGTGTATTTTATTCATTGGGCATTTATACAGAAAAGGGCTTTCTAGGCCAGATCAGAATCCTCGCTCACTGTGCACATGAAGAAAGCCCTTTGTTGCCTGCAGCCAGCATCTATCCTGCCCCGGTTGTGATACTGCACTTTTGCTGTGAGTGGGAAGACCTCGGCAGAGGATTCCGCTCACTGGCTACAGTAGACCGGGCAGGTTGCCCTGCTGTTCTCCTGCAGACAAAGCTGATGTTCTTGTGTGCGTGGTGAGGCATGGTGATCACTAGAGAGAGACAGGATTCTAGTTCTGGTTTCACATGCACCAGTGACTTCCTGCCTGACCTAAGAAGCCCACCTAGCCATTTGAGTCTGTGTGCCACCTCTGAAAAATAAGGGGACCTAGCTTGGTAAGCTTTTATTGTTTTGGAGTGGGTCCCCAGAATTTCCTGATTGTGAGCTAAGTACATCCTTATAATATCATAGCCACTTGTCCTAACATTTGTTTATCAAACTTTCCTGCTCACTTAGAGTTGCCAGGAACTGTTTTAATTCCTTAACAAAATGAAGTACTTTAGGCCCCAAACAGTGCCATGTGGAGGTACCATTATCACAGCCATGATAGGTGTGAGTTGGGACTCCATCTACTTGGCATGCCTTCAAGACCACACACTTAAATACAGCTCTGTGTGTACCTCTGACACCTCCATGGCTCATCTTTTTTATGTTGGGTTTCATGGAAGAATATTAATTAAATTTCTGTGCTGTGCCATCAAAAAGATAAACTCATGCCATTCACAGCAACATGGATGGAGCTGGAAGGGATTATGCTCAGTGAGATAAGTCAGAAGAAAAAAGAAAAATACTTAATGGTTTCACTTATAGGTGGACTATAGGGAAAACAAAGGGCCAGGAAAAAGGCAGAATTTGTGGACAGACCATAGATCTGAGGGATACAGCAGGGGAGGAAGACGGGGGAGAGGGGTCAAAATAGAGGAGGGAAGAGCACAAGGGACAATGATGATGGATCACAGGTGCCGTGGTGGATGGAGAACTACAGTGACTACACCAGAGGGGAGAAATCAAACAACAATGTAAGAAAATATAAGTGAATAAATAAAAATAGTTATTAACTGTGGAGGAATCATCACTTTATAAAGGACTGGCACAGGAGCATTGGCTTTATCAGTGGGTAAGAACAGCAGAGTCTGTTTTATGTGCTCCATATTGAAAAATCTTTTACAAAGCTTGTATTATATTCTTTACGATATGCATGAAAAAGAAAGGCATATAGAGACACAGGAAGAGTGAAGATACCTGGGGCCTTGGCTGCAATTAGCTCCTGAGAGCGCATGTGTCTGATTGCTGGTTTTGCTTGTGTGTAAATACAAGTTGCTGTGCTAAGCAAAAAATAATTGTAATAGATTCATTTAATCATAATGCAGCAAAGTTTAACCTGTTAGAGCTTTAAACTTGCAGATGAGGCTTTCCCTGGGGCTGCCTGTCTGATTGTAGTTGCTAAGCCTGACCTACTTATCAGCTTTTTGAGAAGATGGCTGAAATGCCTCACAGGATATAGTCATATACTGGAAGATCCAACAGGAGTAACTTTCCGTAGCCCATGATTTATTTTTAGGGCATTAGGTGGGGGGTGGGAGGGGCTGTTATACATCACATAAGGTAATCTTGTCCTTGCTTGCAGTTTTCACTTAGACATGAGTCATAAGTTTAATTTTAATAACTAGACGAAACATTCTTAACGGTGGGGTGACTAGAGGGCTTCAGATTCAGAGTCACTTTGATAGTTACCAATGAGCAAGTTCATACAATAGAGCCCACTATCTCAAATTTTTAGTACTTTTGCTTCTGATGTAATCTAGTCTCTTACGTGAATGCCTTCTCTTTGGTAATTAGTGCATTCTTCCTCTGGTTGATTTGATGGTAGGAATAAAAGAACATTATATTGAGGGGCCTCCCTGGTGGCCTAGGGGTTTAGTCTCATTGCTGTCACTGCCATGACCTGAGTTCAACCCTGACCAGGGAGCTACCCCACATATGGCTCAGCAGACCTCTCCTGACTGGCCTGGTGCTCCCCTTAGCAGTATTTTTCGGTAGATCTGCCTGTTCTGCTCCCCGCTCTGGTGAACACTCTCTCTCCCAACACCTCTGGCCTAAACCCTAGTTCTTCTACACACACACACACACACACACACGAAGAAAACGACCTTCAAAGGAAATCATATATTTTAACACCAGTTAGTCATGAGTTTGAACTTCAGTTTCTTAGTCTGTAGTAGTCATCTGTTGACTCATAGAAAATAAGGTGATGGGGACAAGACTTTTTTATGTGAACCTGAGAGATGTGACCTCAAGCCACACAATAGAGTAATTGACTTTCTCTCAATTACCAGACTCTCAAAGGCACTGGGAGCTGTGATGTCCCATCCAGAATGGATTCTGAAAGCTTAAACCAAACCCAGGCTTAACAACTAAGATGACCTTTCTAAAAGAACTTGGAAGCTAGTTGAAATGAGTGTTATGTAGTTGATGGAAGTAAGCAATGGTAAAGAAAGTGAGACTTTAGTGAAAAACAGCTGTTTCTCTATCCAGAATTTGTATTCCTAAACAGTTTAACTCCATTTTCCTTCCATTTCATCTTAATCCTCTTTGTTCTCCAGACTATTATTTCTTTATACCCTTCTCACTCTCCTCCTTCTCTCCCTCTCTCTTCTCTCTCTCCAGCTACATCTGTAACAAGAGTCCCTAATGGACACATTTAGATCCATGAGTTCTATACATAACCAGAAATCTGTGCTTAAGAATTCCTCGTTTGTTGTACTGTTGAGAGAACTTTTATATTCAGTTCATCTTCTGTGGCCTGTGTGATGATGTTTAATTATATGTTAACATTTTTTTCCCAAATCCAGATATTTTTGAGAATTTCTTTGGATAGAAAAGAAAACTGAGAGGAAGACTTGGAGAGGATTCTAGTTAACTTCATTTGCCTCAGTATACCTTCATGGACAATGAGAGTAACCTCATCTTTTGGTTCCAAACTCACAAGACTGACTTTTACTGAAGGGCTCGGTTATCTCGTTTCCTTGAACCCTTCCTCTGGCCCTTTTTCCCAGCTTCTACCTTCTTTTCATTGTGGTCTTCTGATGTTTCATGTAGCACCTTTTGAGCCTAATGAAGAATGCTGTTTGTTCCTCTCTTTTCACACCCAGGGTCGTGGTGAATGTATTTTATTGTCTCATATGCTAGTCAGTCAATCTAGGGACAAACACATCTGGCCATTTGCAGTTTCCATATGGATGAAGAGTGTGTGTAAGGTTGTGAGCATCCTGGTAGGAACTCACTGACTACATGGACAAGTAACAGCAGAAGAATTTCCCTTCTTGGTTTCACTGACCACTTCTTACCACAAAGCAGAAGTCTGCAACCAGGCCAGTCATTCTTCTCCAGCCTGCTCAGTACATACAAGTTCTGTATTTCCATGTCCTTGTTCATCCTTAGTTTATAGAAGGTCTTTTTTTCTCTACCTCCTATTTCTCCCCATAATTCACCTTTTTTCCTGTACTGTTTTATCTAGTAAATGCAAGAAGTTTCATATCTTAGCTTTATAACTTGCAAGTCAAAGGTAAGGTACTGTTTTTGCTGGTAAGCAAATGAGCAGATGAAGAGGTATGATAGATTTAATATACAAGAACTTGACATTGTCACCAATGATGGGTTGGTGTGACTCTCCCTCTGGAAGACACAAATGAAGATGGGAAGACCACACTGTGAGTGTTACTCTAAGAAAAGCAAAAGGATACAGCCTTGCAGGGGACTGAAATAGTCTACCTGGTAATAGTGACCACACTAATAAAAGGTTTCTCTTACTCATTTTAAAAGTAGTTTTAAAATATCTCTACAGAGCTGTTTTTCAGGTAGGACAAAGGAAGGTAAGAATATGCAAATGGGCAAATAGTTTCCCTGTCCCTGCCTAACAGCCACACGTGTGTCTGGAATGACCTTGACATAGCTACCACTGGTTGCCATCTCTGATGAATCTTTTTCTTCTTTTGCTTTCAGCTCGGGGACCTGCTTCACAAATTACAGTTCGTCATGACATATGTGGCTCCTTGGCAGATGGCTTGGGGTTCTTCATTTCACGTGTTTGCTCAGCTCTTTGCAATCCCTCGTATCCTTTGTGCTTATATTTTCACCCGAGAGCTGAGATTCACATTTTACAGATGTAAGCTTTTCATTGAACCCTGGCAATAAAAATATTTTAAAGTCTTTAAGATTACATTTTAATGGGGACACGGGGAGGCACTTTGGATTCCCTTTAGGCCACTTAGCCTTAAAAGATGTTTCTTAATTTTGAACTCTTCCTGCTTCTTAATGCATATTCAGGAGTTACTTTATTTTTTTCTGATTCTTTCATGCCCCATGCTCAGATCTGCATTTAGCTACCCTGTTTTTTGAATGGAAAGTTTCTGTTTAAATGATTTGGTTGACTTGTGCAAAAAAAAAGAGTAAGTGACTTGTTGTTATTAAACATGTGGATAGTGTTTGTGTTTTTAATATACTATATCTTATATAACATTATGATATAGTGTAGTTATCATATACTAGAGAAATATTCAGAAACCCAGAACCAAATAGAACAGAAATCACCAAATATTTTTGAAAACTAAAAAGATAATTTATAGTTTTTGTTTTGTAATTGCTATTCACCAATTGTTAGTCCTATCACTCGTAGTTTCATTTAATTTCCTGGTATGGTTTTAAGGTGTTTTCGTAATGATAATAAGTTCTAATTTACTTCAAAACAATCGAGCTGCTCCTTGCAAAGACCACATTGACACAGAAAGCTGACCTGTGCATGTGGAGAGATTAATCCTTTAAAATAATATCTTGAAAAGCAAAATTAAGTCAAATTATTCTTGACTGAAGCTGTACTTTGTCTTTAAAAAGGTTTTCTTTTAGGAAATGTATACTTTCCCACTGAATTTTTACTTTATAAGTTAGTTTCTCCCAAGAAGCGGTTCAGGAACCTCTTGCATGAGAGTGCCCAGAAGGGCTTGTGGACCCCTGACCCGGCACATACCTTTACGGCCACATTTCAGTGGGTAGATCCTGCACCCTAAAGTTCTCGAGCCTCCCTGGTCATTTTTATGCCACTGGTAAAAATGGTGCAGGAGCTGCTGGCCTTCTAAGGGGTACGTGAGCCAGTTTTAGTTACCACTCAGAGTTTTCATACAAAGGTCACATAGGCGCCTAAGACAATTCATAAGGAATCTCTGGGCTCTAAACTTTTTGTACTGTAGTTGGACTGGTCATTAAGTGATAACAGATTCTGTGTTTTATAAATGCTCTTCTCTACACTCATTTCAAACACACGCACACACACACACACACACACACTTTAAGCATACCAAGAACTGGCCTCACAATGCTCATTGTTCTGTGTTCCTATTCTTAAACCTGCATTGGTATTTCCAAAGTGTTCAAGGTTATTTGGCAGAACAAGCTAAAGAAAAAAACTGTGAAAGTGTGAGCTTGGCCCCACCTTTTTCTTTTAACTGCAACCATTTTCTATAATGCCAGTAATTTTAGTCTTTCTAAACTGAGTCCTCTAAAAACAGTAAGGTGAAAGATTGAGGTCATTTATTTCTGATGTGTTCTCTACGGTATCCTGTCTAGAATCTAAAGCCTGTTAGTTAACAGTAAATTATTAGATTGATGCAAATTTGTGGTTGAGGAGTGGCACTAAAATTTTTATTTTTTTTTTAGATTTATTTAATTATATTTGACATCATTTGTAGTCCCCAGGGAATTCCCACCACCATTTCACCTGTGCACTAAAATTTTTGAATTTGAAATTATGGTGCTCAGTTTTATCCTGACCTTATTTTTACATAGACTCATAGTATTTCTTTGGACTTTCTATGCCTTGTTAGGAGAGTTCTGTAATACTCATTATTCCATAGCTGAATTAACCCCATTCTGGGAGCTATACCTTTTAATTGCCTTACCTACACGTGTGTTGAGGGTTCATGCACAAGGGTAGTATATGTGGCATTTAATATCTCCTACAAGAATAGAAGCAACATTAGCAGCTATTTGAGATTGCACAGTGTTAATTCTAAGAACTTTCATGAAGGGTGGACTCATTCTCTTAAGAAATTGGACACATTTGAGATGTAGATTTTATTGGGCATTTGGTAGTTCTGTTTTAGAACACTCAAAGGATCCCCTTGGTTTGTTCCTAAAACTTGTCCTGTTAGCGACACATTTACTTCCTCCCTCTGGTCAGGTGCAGAGCCTTCAATGTGACCATGGAGCTGGCCACTCGGGACCATGGAGTTGTGTTAGAATTCATGGGGCCTGAAGGCCCCCTATCTGTTGTCCAGGGACATCCTCCCATCTTCAGTTAGTTGTAAGGTAGATATTTGCCATTTGGAGTCCAGCATCTTCCCATTCAGAATAGAATGAAATAGAAAAACAGTTTAGGAAACTGAATGTAGATGCCATCAAGACAAAGTTATCAGGTTCCTGAACACCAGCCCTGGATCTTGACTAATTTTGAAATGTTAATTATTTTATCACTCTATTAAGAAGCTGTGGGTTCCATCCTAGCGCTGAGAAGGGACTAATTTGCTCCATTTTGGAATTGAATTAGCTTTCAGGCCAGCGGGGCACTGTTTAGTAAATTGCTTTTTCCAGTACTGGCATGTTTTCTCCCTCGGTAGCCTCTGTTAGTTTCTAAGCGTGTAACCTCCAGGGAAAGATGAGAATGTTCACCCTTTTAATATGTGTAGAGACCATGCAAGACCATTGTCTTCTAATAATTAGACAGACTTAGCCAGATCATCTGTTAAATGTATATATTAGGAAGGCTGTTTGCTAGTTGAGCTCCTTTTGAGCTTCTAATGATGTTTTGTAACTTAAAGTACTGATGCTGATGTTATATTTTAAATGGCCTCAAATAAAACTGAAACTTTTAAAGGAGTCACCACCTCCCTCTAACCTCTCAGGTCTCTTAATTTCTGGGTAATTGCTGTGACATTTATGAAATTTGTATCTGGCATTCAGTAAAATACAAACAACAAAATCTTCAGGGAAATGTTTAGACTCAAAGAAGGGCGATAACAGGCCCTCTAGCATCACAGCCTCACTTGGCTCTGTCTTTGTTCTTCCTCAAACCCCAGAATCCTCTGTCACCTGATAGTGTGGACAAGCCCCTTCTCCTGACACCTCCCTTCATGGACCCTCTGGTGATGCCACTTTACCTTCTCACATTTCTCCAGTACCTTTCTTTACCTTTCTTTACCTTTTACCTTTCTTTACCTTTCTTTACGCCATCTTCCGTGACGTTCCCTTTTCTTCCAGTGACCAGGGGCATTGTTAATTGGGTGTGTTTTGTGGCAGAAACTTAGATATTTTCAGGTTTCAGACCAAGAGGAAATTGGTGAGTGATAGACACCACAGTAGCTCATTGTTCTGTAGTTCTAGTTTGAACCTTGGTCAAAATAAAAGGAATTCGGTTTAAACTGTAACACAATAAAGATGTTTTTGATAGTCAAACAATTCAACACCAGAAAGGATTATTAAAAGGAGGATGTATCATTTCCCTAAAGAACCTGATTGGAAGGAAATAAGTTAAAAATCAGAAAGGACCATCACTCCTGAAGCAAAACTCTGAAATCTGTAAAAATGCTTGACAAGTGTCTGTGGCTGGCTCAAAACTCCCTCCCTCCCCATATGTGCATGTAAAGTGGGGCTTGCGAGGTTCCTGTCTCTAAGCCGCCCCTCCTCCATAACTACAGCCAATAGGACAATATACAATATGTGCAGGCACTTAGAAGCCTGATGTGCTTCCCTTTGTCCTAATGGTAATGAAACAAGTCCTCTGAGAGGTGCCAGTCATTGCTTTGTAAACTTTCTGCTGGAGTCTTTTGAAACCAACTAGAGAGACAAGCCCTCCATTTGTGCTGTAGTAAGGAAGAAACATGTGCACCTTTGCACATGGGAAGATTAGACCTGCCGTAGAGCACGCCATGCCTTTCAACTGTGGGCCAAGCAATGGGATGTGGACGTAGGGCCTGGGCACTCTGGCTCCCCATAGACCTCTGCCAGCCCCAGGGACCTCTGCCTTCAGTTGGCTCTTGCTCTTCCAGCTCTAGGTCCCACACCATCCTTGCACCATAGCGGCACAGCGTGATTGTCAGCCAGAAGTTCTCCAATGATGGAGAGCTGGGAGGGGCCAGCTCTCTGGCATCTTCCCTAGATTTCCAGAGATCAGCTGAACTTAAGCTAAAAGTTACAACTGTACTTATTTTAAAATCGAGCACTTACATTTCCGATCAACAAAGTTCATAAAGATGAGGCATACCAGAAAGTGAGAAACTCACACAGCACTGAAGATGCAGCTGGGTCGACCAGACGCCATGTCTGCCTGTGCCTGTCTTTAGCTTATAACCCAGACCTTGAACTGAGCCATTGGTGTTCGGTGTATGAGAGAAGACATATGTTTTTGAATAGTGGGGAAGGATTCTTGGAGAAACAAAGATGTCACCTTCCCAAGCAAAGCTATGATTTCTTTCCAAAAGTATAGTTTAATTTTAACTATTTATAAAGCTACGTGATACTTCAGCAGATGTACCGCAGTGCATTTTGTTCAGCTAATGGTAGCTGAGCAAAAAGATGCAGTTCTTTTCAAACCTTAGATATTAAATCTTTGCCGAGAAGCAGACTGAGACTGCTGGGATGTTTATGAGAATCATTTGGTGTTCTTGGTGGTGGAATGGAACCTAGCAGGATACTACTGAAAGTTTTATATTTCCAAATAAGTACATAGAACAAGTATGTGCCCAGCTTTCTTTCCTTGGTGAGAAAATGGCTTTAATGTTGTTAAAAAACAAGTCATTCGGATAAATTTAGAGATCTAATTGCCTTTATTAAATGATTCGTGAATGGGGCCGCATCCTGTCTAGCAAGCAGAAAGGTGCTGCGAGAGTTGGCAAAATGGGAGGTTTCTATCATCCGAGCTAGGCTAGGCTGAGATTATAAGGAAAAGAAAGATTATTTCAGGCAAAGCCATCTTGTCTCAAGGAAGAAAGGGGTCGAGTGATGACCTTGCTCATGCAGAGCAGGAGATACAGGTTGGTTCAGAATTTACTTTGGGGAGGCAGAAACTTCCCTTCGGCGCGGCGTCTATCATGATGGGGCTTGGCAAGCACGAGTCCATTTTGGGCAAATTTCTTTTTGGAACAATGTAAACTAGTCAAAACCTGAAACACTATTTAGAAATATAAAGATGAAAAATGCGTTTGCCTTAACTCAGAAGTCAGATTCTGCCATGCTTTTCTTCCAGACGGTCGCCACGTCTGTCTTTTCTACTCCGTTGAGCCCATTTCTCGGGAGCGTCATTTTCATCACCTCTTACGTCAGGCCAGTGAAATTCTGGGAGAAAAACTACAAGTAAGACCTGAAAACCGATGTTAGTTTCCTTCATTAAGATTTGTGCTTCAGGAAGTTTGATCTCCTGTCTGTAAAGTTCCAGGCTTCCTGCCTCGCCCAGTGCCAGGCCCTGGGGACTCAGCTCAGGGACAAACCCTGGGGGCTTCCAGGCTCTGGATCTCAAATTTGCAATCAGATCACACCATTAGTGAAGGGAAAATGAGTAATCACTGCTCAATTTTCCATTTGTCCTAAGAAAGCCTGTCCTGTCAGTTGAGCCTGAGATTTGCTCCTCAGTGGCACATGTGTTCCTCTCTGTCGTGTCCCTTCTGTGAGCTTTGTACATTCGTGTGTGTGGGTATCCAAGGGTACACGCATCACAGCTCAACACGAAAGAGCAGGCAATTTCTCTGCATGCCGTTAAGCAACTCGGAGATGATTTATGCACTCTTTCTTACTATCTGGACTGGCCAATCATAAATTTCCTCGAGCAGTGATGGAGTGGGGACAGTTATTTCTGAAGGAAGGTGAGAAGAGGGGAGTAATGGTTTGCTAAGTAATTTTCAAGCACACTCAGCTACCGATTGTGGCGGGGGCAGGTTCTGAGAACAGGGAGAGGAGGAGAGCTTGGTGCACCAGTCCGCATCCAGCCTGGGGCGGGGGACTCACTGTGCACGAAGCACAGCACTTCATCCCAGGTCTTCTTTGCCCCAGCTTACAAGCCATGCCCATGCTCTTTCATATGAACCTAATCCATCTTCCATAATAGGGCCACATCTTGCACCGCAACACATCTGGCACTTTACAACACACCCTTCATGCCTCACAGAGGCCAGTGTGGAGGTAGGAGATCTGTGTTTTCTGCTTCTCTCGTTACCTGGATTATGTGACCATAAAATGCCCATCCTTCTGGGACAGGCAAGTAGGTTCTGGTGATTAAAACAAGGCCTGGGCTGCAGCCCACCAGGGCTCACACCTCTCCCTTCTCACTTCAGGCTGCTCTCTTCTTTTCTGACAATGGAGGCAAAATAAAAGAATCTACTTCACACAGTTGTTGTGAAGAGGTAATGAGTTAATACACAGGAAGCTCCTGGAAGATGTGGAGTGAGCCTGAAAAAGTGTGATTCTCTGCTCTGCACAGAGGTCCCCAAGCCACTGCCCATCTTGACCGAGTGAGTGGCATCCTGGCAAGCTCACATCCAAGCAAGGTAGGCCAGGGACAGCACAGAACGGGAAGAGGTCCCTTGTATTCCTGGCAGAGCTGCATATGCTGAGATAGGTGAGCTTTTGGCAATACCAGTAAAGTAATCTTGAAGCTTATACATAAACAAGAGTCTTCTTGCATGTGTCGAAGGAAATATCAGAAATACCATACCTGTTTACAGAGCCCAGAGAAAAAGAAAATTACTAGCACTGTTTTTTCTTGAAGCTTTTTAAGAGAAAGCAGTTTGGGGAACCTTATTTAGAGTTCTGAAAATCGCATTTCTGGAAAGTACAAATGCTTGTAAATAAAGAGTGGCTTTCCCTTATGTTCCTCCTAAGGGAGGAACCATCTGGTATTTTCTTTTGCCTTCTGACTTGCTTCGCTAAGCATAATCCCCTCCAGATCCATCCATGTTCCTATGAATGCGTCTAGTTTTTCTTTTTTGATTGCTGAGTAGTATTCCATCGTGTATATGTACCACAGCTTCCCGATCCAC
>JAGFMF010011673.1:3515088-3538349 GCA_019455555.1 Galemys pyrenaicus
GACTGAGGTGATGGTGCACTGGTGAGGTGGTGATGGGGAATACATGGGGATTACAATTAATGGCAAGTATATGTAAATTTTAAAATATTTTAATAAAATTAAAAAAATAAAGAGTGGCTTTGGGGAGTACAAGATATTCAAAACTTGATCCTCAATACAAAAGATTCTTTTTTTTCTTTTTGTCTCCTACTCTCAGGTAGGTTAGGAACCAGTCTTTCTGGCAGGGAAGGATTTGATAGCAGTGAGATCTATCTGGTGAACTGGAAAGGACTTTAAGCATCCCCAATAGAAAGGGAACTGGAGAAATCTGGGGGGGTGGGGGCAGTGACTTCATTGTGGCAAGGCTCGCTGACACCTGCATGGAGTTAAGTCTCTTCACTTCCAGAAGCCAGCCACCCTGGCAGGCTCTAAATTGCCAGTTATGTCAGTTACTGAAGAACTTGGGCTGCTAGCACAGGATTTACGTCCCCTTCAGTCTCACGAAGACTTGGCTCTGTGGTGCTCCATCCTTTCCCCCCATTTGGCACTCTGTTCACGTGGGAGGGTCCACCTTTGCTCAGCTTGTCTTGAATGGGAAGGAGGCTCTGGATATCCAGTCTTTACAAGGCTTCTCTGAAGAAGCCAAGTTAAAGAAAATGTTCAGTCCAGATGGGGAAAAAGTTCCCAATGCAAAACTCAGTCAGTGAAGTTCTGTTGTCGCCTCAAGTTAAGGTATCAGAATATAGATCCCATGGTCCATCTGCTTAAAAGATCAGTGATGGAACTCAGGACGGCAAGAGTGGTGGGTACCAGGAAAGGAGGTGGCAGGAAATCTCATCCGATCTCTGTAAATGCTCTGGAAAGCTCATTTTTTCTATTTTATATGTGGGTTTTATTTCAAACACTCCTGACTTCTGTTGTTTCACTTCAGAGTGTATGTCTCTGGTCCTGCTTCCTTCTCCAGCTAGCTACAGAGGAGTAATCTGCTAGTGACTGGTTCTGCTTCATTGACTAGCTGTTCTGTCACTTTAAAAGTCCTTCTAAAAGATACTGGGGTTTTAGTGAGAACCTTTGCCACCCTCAAACTGGGAGTGTGGTGGGGGGCACTCCCAGCCCCCTCTTCTGTGCCTTTTCCCACCCCTGCTGTCTCACTTTTCAGTCCTCTGGTTTGCCTTTCAAAACTTCCAAAGCCAGCTTTGGTGTTGTAAGTCCCAGGTTAGTCCTGCTCTGCAGTGAAAACACTTAATACTCTAAGCAACAAATAAGTAAATCGTCAGCCACCCAATAACTACAGCTAGTCTTTTTGCCCCAAGCCAGGCGTCTTGAAATCTGCAGACTCCCTCTTCCTCAGAGCTGCTTCTCACTGCCTTCCTGTCTAACCTGCCTTCCACTACCCACACATAGCACCAGCTTATGGCCTGCCTCTAAAGCCTGAGTGGCTCCTTGCTGCCTGAGGAGCAAGAACACATAGCACACAGCCCCGTGCCGTCTGTCCTCGTCCCCACACACGCAGTGAGCGAGCTCTGCCTGGTGTCTCATTTAAATGGGCTGGCTGATAAGACGTGCCCCACTGATGGCAGCACTCTGTATCCGCCTTGTGCAGCATGGAAGCCCCATCAGCCACATGTGGTTACTCAGCACATGAAATGAGGCTAGCGTGACTGAGGAACTGGATTTTCTATCTAATTTTAACTGATTTAAATTTAAATAGCCGCATGTGCCAAAAAGCTACTATATTGGACAACACAGATGGGAGTCTTCCTCTTTCTTAATCTCATTATTAGTCCATCTCCCACTTTTCACACATCACTTATTGTGGATTTATCATTCCAAGCATTTCCTTGGGCTATGCCCTTCACCTTGGCTGCCCTTCCCTCCCACCACCTCACCATTCCTATCCACAGCCCTCCCCCGAGTTGCAACAGGAGGAGAATTATGGTCTGCCTCTGAATGGATTTGTGGTAAGATTCCTAAAAGACCTGTAGAATGAGAGGTATTGTAGCAGTCATCTTTGGAAAATAAATTTGCTCTGCAACCAGCAGCGACTTCTATGTGAGACTGGTACATACTGTATTTACCTCCAATTCTGGACTTGTTTCTTTTCCATTTTGTGTCTGTCTGGGGCCATTCACATAGCAGTATAACTACAAACCCAAGGGATGCTCAGGGGCTCCAAATGATTGTGAAGGGGTTTGTATTCTGCAAGGGTTTGCCATCTGAGTGCACAAAGGCAGAGAAAGCAAACTCTTAATGTGAAAGGTCTTTAATTAGTCATACAGAGAAAGAAGAGAAGAAAGGATTTCATATCACATTCCCAGTAAAATTATCCATGCCCTCATGAGCGCCCAGCCAAGCAGATTTAGCCCATCGTGGGGAAACTGAGGCCCCCAAACATGCCACAATCTAAGATGTCTTCTGGCGGGGAGCCACAAGAAAGGGATTAGGCAGCAACCCGAAAGCTGGGACAGAAGAGGCCCTATATCCACCATGAGGTCAAGATAATGAGGCCATTGTCTCTGCCCAAATGCGAAAACCCCAGGAGTAGCCACTTCATGTGTCTCTCCTTTAGGTGTCTTTTCTCCAGGATTCTCCCTTTCTTTCCTTCCACCTCCATTATCAGCCTCTCTCCTCCCCAGACCCTCCCTCCCCCATTCAGACCTGCATGCTGGGAACTGTAGTCTGGTCTGAGGTGACTGCAATTTAAGTGGGGACGAGGACAGATGGCACTGTTCACTGCTGAAGTGCTCTTCCCTGTGTCACAGAGGTGCTTTCTGTGACAGTAGGTGTTCTGGAACTATTTCTTAAGTGAATTACATCTAATAGCATTATGGAAAGGAGGAAGAAAATCTCAATTTGGGTTTCATTTCCTGTTGTTAGAAAATTCACTCTTATGCTGATGTGCCCTTGACTAATGATATCTTTAAAAATCTGTCTTGATGAGCTCTGCCTGGCGCCCCATTTAAATGGGCAACAATAGCAAATGCACTGAAGTGATAATACCGCGTGTTTATCAATCCCCTTATGTCAGAGTATTTTTAAAAGACTTTAGAAATACATTCTAAGATTATGATGTATCATCCTCTTCATATGTAAACAGCCATTAAATAACAAACTTTGTCATTAAAATGAAGCAAATGTTTAGGCTAGAGAGTATTTGACTCTCGTCCCTGGTTACCTCAGCAAATATCTTGGCCCTAAGGAAGTAGACTGTCTTCAGCCCTAAAATAATGAAATTTTGTTATTGTGTGTCAGAAATCTTATATAAAATGCAAAATACCACAACTATAAGGAGACACATTGTAGTGGCGGGAAGGCGAGGGGCAGGTTTCCTGTGATTCAGGCAGATGGGTAAAGGAGGAGTCCTCAAGCTTTTGATGCCCTTTTCAGGCTTTTATTGATCTTTCTGCGTCATCTATAGTGAGGCAACCAGGTACACAGCCAGCGGGGAGGCGGGGGGCAGGAGGGTAGCAGGCCTCTTAGTCCCCAGCGAATCTTCACTCTCTCTGGGCTCTCTAGTCTCTGCTTCTCTGCTATCCCTGCTGCTTCCACCACTGCTGGCACCCCCATGACGCCGCCCTTATATGCCCAATGTCTCAGTCCAGGTGCACCCACCTGCACATGCCCACATGGTACCTGCCATCAGGTGTCTATCATTGATGCTAATGGTAGGAGGATGGAAAAGCCTGGTAAGTCTCATTTACCCTTCACATATATAACAGCTGTCTGAAAAGTAAACATAGCTTTAATTGTTGTTAAATTTCTATCGTTTTCTCCATATTGGTTTTAAAGTGTTATATCATTCTGGGCATTCTCCTTGCCCACAAATATATAGTAAGAATCTAAGTGAGCACACAGTTAATTCCATTAACTGATAGGAATCACTCGTGGTGAGTGGTCTGCAAAAACACCAACTCTGCATTTTGTGTCCTTGGTTCCACCCTAGTTAGCAAGAAGATAATCAGTGCTACTTACTCCTTAGCTCCTGCTGAGGCAGTGACACTATGCTTGGTTAGGAATTTGACTTTGGAAAATTGCTCAGCTAACATCTGTAAAGTGGGTTGATTGTCTCTATATACCTCCTGGAAGTCATAAACATGAAATAAGACACAGTTTACCATGGTAAATGTGCAGGTTGCTTCTATGCACAGTATTTCTATCCTAATCCTGCCCTCTTAGTTTGTTCTCCTCCCCATATGTTGACCCTCTCTTATTCAACTTGTATTTCAATCACATCTAGACTTGCTTGATGCATCTTGCAACCTACCCACAGTTCTTTCTGAAAAACCAGAACATCGTCACGTCAACCAATGAAAGGACATGTGTCAGCCACATCACATCACCCCTCAGTCAGCATGCTGTGAGACACCCCGTAAACATCAGCTTTTACCTTGGGCATGGTATTTATTTTAATGTCTCAGTCACTCACACAACCCTGGTTATGTTCTTTGAGCATCACAGCCGACTTGGTGGAAAAAGAAGACGTCAGAAGTGCCAGTATTCTGTGGTTTATCAGACAACAAAATATGCGACCAAATGTTTCACCTTGTCTCAGTGGACTCATGAGTCTTACTGGGTCATTGCCCAGTGCCTGCTTGGGTTTGCAAGTAGGAGAGATGCTAGCACGATGCTTGGATGACAGAATCCCCTCTGCACTGTCTTCACAAAGGAGTCCCAGGCTGGCCTCCTCCCACACCGGGTAGGACAGGCCTTGTGCCTCACTGGGCAGCCCTTGTGAGCTGTGGGCTCTCCACCCACTACAGCGGCACGGGGGTTTCATCGGATACCACAGTCACCTGGAGGCATCTGCTGATGCAGCAGCCAGCATCCTTGTATGTGGCCCTGCCCATCCTTCGCGCTTTTCAAGGCAGCTCTCCTTCCCTTCACTGCCTCTTCTTCAGGTCAGACAGTCGAACTTCTGTGTGTTAAGTGGGTTAGTCTTGCCACTGCCGCTGCAGGGACTCTCTTGGCTGCCTGCTGTCCACCACTGCCAGAGCTGTGAATGTGGGACCTCTCAGACTGGGGAAATTGTGATCATCAACAATGTGGAGGGCCTTTTACTTCCTGAACTTTCCAGGTCTGTACCAGGTGATTGAATTAGGAATGAAACTTTGGTGATCTTCATAGGCAACAAGTGACTTCCTGAGGTCCTTAATAGATTCCCAGGCGCAGAAGGGAATCGGTCCAATTAATTCAGAGGCAATTTTCTTTATAACTGGGCACTCTGAGAAATTCCTGTTTGAGGTCATCACTATTTGAGGCCTTCCACTTTTTGCATGTCTGTGAAAGGGATCAAGCAATGCCCTTCCTCTTCCTTGGAGCTAATAGCAAGACTCTGAGTCCTCCTCCCCAGAAGAGACTCAGAGATGTATAGGTGACATATAAATGTGGGTCTGAGATTGCATGTGTTTGTATGCTGATGACAGGCATGTGATGAATTAACATGGGTTAGCTAGCACAGGGCTACATTTTGGGAGGCAGTGAGTCCTGGAACTTACAGGTACAGCCAAGGTAGGACTATGGCTCAAATCTCAAACTTTCCCAAAGAAAGAGCAGTAAGGAAAAAGCAGGAAATATCCCTCGTTACATATAATAAAAGGGAGATGTGAAGACAGACTGAGGGACTGAACAGAGCTGAAGGGTTTAGAATCAGTAAAACTCAGCCAAGGGGCTGGGGTCATATAGGCTGGATCTGTGAACTTAGAGGAGGCCAGTCTCTGCCTCCTGTTTTGCTCCACTGCAGTAGGACAGCTCTGAATAAAACATTTTCCTCGACATTTGGCCACAGGTAAGCAGGAAGTAGCCAAACATGCGAGACTGTGACCAAAAATGCAGAAGCAGTAAAGAGACCGTAAATGAAACCCGACCCAGAGAGTGATAGTTTCTGCCCAGCCTGGGTGAGTTCTAGAACTTTGTGGATGGAAGATGTCTAGAAAAAGCAATCTCCCCTTTCTGCTGGACTTGGTGGTGTGGGCCGCAAACTTACCGATGCTCGAAGCCTTCTGGTCTTTCACGAGGCAAGAACCGTCCTGAGAGCCCAGCAAACACAGAGGACGCAGTGCCCGGGATGTGGGCGTCACTCCTGTTGATGACACCGATCGTGACGCCAGCTCAGCCCCTCAGTGAACTCCATATTGTGCCTGTCATTTCCATTTGGATTTTCCATCATCTGAAATCAAAAGATCCCTCATTTAAAGCAAGGGGTGGATTTTTTTTCAAGACATCCTACCTTTTTTGGGGGGGACAGTGACAGCAAAAAGATAGAACTTTTATCCACATCATCCTGTGGGTCTTAAGAGTAAAAAGTGCCAGAGGAGGTGCCCTTGTCCCCGCTGGGCCTCGGTGGCAGGTGCCAGAGCAGAGGCTGAACCCTCTATGGCTGCTGTGCCCTGTGTCTCAGGCCGGACCTTCCATGTCCCTTCCCTGTCTCTGACTTCGTCACCTGGAATTCCAGATCCTTGTCTGAATGCTGTTATGTCTAAGAGACGAAATAATGAGTCTGGCCCCCTCCCCGGTTTCACTCTCTCACACCCCCACAGGACAACGCTTGACACTCCAGGTGTGGTGATGAGCTATCATGCAAATGTATTCTAGAAGGATAATGCTTTTGAGGCAATGCATTGCATTTCCTCAGTTTGCGTTTATTATTCATTATGCTGTGGCACATCATTTTTCTCAGGGCCCTGTTATATTTTGCTGAGCAGTTCAAGAATTTGAAAAGTGCAGAGTTGTGAAACTGACCATGTGCCTGCAGGACGGAGTCCAGCCTGCCACCTGCTTCCCGGCTGTCTACTGCTGCTGACTCCACACTTCAAGGTCACCCAGGGCAAGGCATGTGACTGAGTCAGGCTAATGAAGGGTGGCAGGAGTGTAGGTCTGGTACAGCATGAGGACAGAAAAACCTTTCTCAGTCACTGCAGTAAGTGAGGGAGGAAGGGCCTCGGTTTTTTCAGTCTTTAGGTCACTGTGGGAGATGGGGTTGATTTACTCTAAACCAAGGAAGGCAGGAAGTGTTTAACTTTTAAATCTACATTGTCTCAAGCCATTTTACTATAAGGCTCAAAGATTCATGGTGCAGGAATGTGTTGGGCATTCCTAAGGCATCTGCCCAGCCAGAGCTTACTTCCCAGTACACAAAATCTGAGCTTTTTCAAGGGTCTTCTCTGGGATTGGCAACACTCAAAGAGGGTGCTGCCAGCCTTGCAGTGTGTTCTCATCTCCCCTTACTGAGAGATGGAAGAGGAAGGACCACTTTGGACCCTGCAGGACTTGTTTATTTAAGCCTCTAGGTTAAAATTCCTTCCTTAGTGTTCTAGTAATTAAGATGAGTTTCTTTAATCTTGTTACCCTGAGCCTATTTCCAGGATAGACTTTAATCCTACTTTATTGCAAACGAAGACTTCGCATGCGTTTCTAGAAGGCTGTAGGAGTATTGATTGATTGTAAGAGTAATACCTGATAGGAACACTGGAAGTTGTATATCTTTTTCCATGTTTGGGAACCTGATCACCACTCTGTAGAGTGTATAACACCAGGCTAGGTGTCAAGACCTTGTTCCTATATAGGGATAGAGCTTGAAATGAGACTTCTGCATTAAGTTGAAAACTTTGAAGTTCTTCTCCCTCACTAGAGGAGTGTAACAGCCAACACAGAGAAATGGAAAAGAAGCTCAACTATGTCAGTTAGAGATCAGGATGATAACTTTCCATTATGAGTGTACAGTGCCGAACCTGTCACACGTAGACTTGGAGTTCAAACCTCTACTACCAATACCAAGAAATCTTCAAGTTGAGGAAGGAACATAAAAGTGGTACTGGTTTATAATAGTCCTAAACTAACTGACAATGACATGACGATAAAAGTCATATAGAAAAACATAAAAGGAAATCTGATAAGAAACAGTAGTGTTAGGAAATATAATTCACTTTTCTTAGTTCATGACCATTCAATTACATAGAAATTATGTAGAAATAAAGATGTAAATAACATACTCAATGATGCTGTCTAAATACATATTACAGAACACATGCACACATGCTGTGTGTGTACACAAAATGGGATGTACTGATTGAAGTAGCCACAGGACATTGACAAATGCTGATTATAATATAGTCAATTTAAAAAGTTCCCTCCCTTTCCATAATCTCTACAGTCTGTTACAGTAGTTCAATTTCTGTATAACATGCTTGGTAATCAAAACCTTCCCTATGAAGAGTAACTAAGGAAAATTTGGTAAAATATAAATAAATAAAACCCTATAAATTTCTTAAAACCGTCAAGATAGGGAGGGATTGAGGTTAAAATTCAGGAAAGCAAATACCCAAAACTTACACCTATATTCTCCCTATGAGTATTGACTGACCTGGAAGAAGGACAGCCAGATCGAGCTATGCTTTGTGGGCTTGAAGGGCCAAAGGACAGGAAGTCAAACTCAGATTTGTCGTGAATGGTTGTGTTGACAAAGACCCCCTACCTTTGATTTAGGGCACCAAACCCTTAAGATAACAAAACCGAACTAAACCAGGCCTCCAAGATGGTAGCAAGACTAGTGGACACCTGAATATCTGACCTCAGACAGGTCACTCAGTCCTCTGTACAACCTTGTGTCCTGTGTTCTCAGGAAATTTTCTCATGTCAAGTCACTATGAAGCACATCACCAGAAAAAGGTCACTGGCTTTAAGAGAACTAATATGGTTGTCAGTGGCAAAAATTAAAGATGAAAAACAGACCTGTGTTTATATCCCACTTACAAGGTTACAGTGCTCTGCTAGTAACTTCTGAGTGCTTTCTCATTGTCTGCATTTCTCTAAGGTTGACCTGTCCCATGAATAGCTAGATCTAGAGTCTACCAGTAATTCCATCTTGGGTTTGCTGTACAAATGAATCCCATCAAAGTGCTCATTCCAGCTAGTCAGGCATCCCCATCAGAAATGACATTACTTCTATGATAAATAGTCTCAAAAAATGGGAATTTGAAGTAGTATATATATTTTTTTAAATCACTATTGAATTATTAAGTTCCTCTCATGAAACCATGTAAGAGAGAGGTTACCTGACTTAGGGAGACATCGCAGGTGGTGGAAGGCACAGTTTGAAGGGAAAAAGCTACCTTTGCTATATGTAAGGGAGGGACTTGATTTCAGATCAAGTCAAATTCTCTGGAAAGCCCAATTATTAGGCTTTTCACAGGAACGTGTGCATAGCAATGACGAGTGACTTGGCCAGGCAAGTGCTGAAAAGAGATACATGCAGATGTACACCTGACACACACCAGCATTCTGTACTCCTCTTGAGAGAGAGGAGTGAGATACAGGCCCCATTTTCTCCTTGAGCAACAGAATTGATATTCATGCAATAGGACAGTTAAGGCAGAAATCCAATTACTGAGCTAATTAGCACCTTTGAATGGTAAGCACCAAATTTACAGAAGGAAAGCACTGGAGACAAGCTCAAATTACCTGGTATGGCTGACAGTTCACCTTCTTCAAGAGTGTGGTAGAGAGCCAGAGGCCCTGGGGTACGCGAGCAGATTGGCTTAGCTACTGCAGATCAGAATTTAGCCCTCTGCATTCCTTAGCCTTTCAGAAAGATGGCTTTCCAGTTAACATAGTTTTAGAAGGTGTTTTAATTCCCTAAAGAGTTTGGTAAATGACTTTCTTTTGGTTTAATCCCACTTTAAAAATTGTTTATTCTGCTTCTGAAAATTCCATTTGTCCTAGGTCTTAAGGTGAAATTAAAATTCCATTTAGGAACTAACTATGCCAACGAGGGATTCAGCCTTCATTAGAAAAAACTTTGTTGTTTGCTTTATTTTCTGCCACCCTAGGCTCTTTTATTTTCAAAACCAATCTGAGGGTATTTGGAAGGAAAATTGAGGTAACAACAGAACAGCTTGCTCAGGTTAGCTGCCTCTTTGAGATGTAACAGAGTATTGTATTCCTTCTCCCCAATGCAACTGTGGAATCTATTCCACAAACCTCAAATATGATCTTGCTTAGATGATTCTCAAATAGCTAAGAAGTGAGGAGAAGGGATTTTTTTTTTTTTGAAAACACATTCTTCATTCAAATTATGGGTCTATCTGTCTTTTTTTTTAATCTGTTGATTCCCAACAGATAAGTTCATAAAAGAAGTCTGCATCCTGAGATTTCTCTATAAGCACCATTACCAACACGTGCTCTTCCTTTATCAAATCCTTCTTGATATGCCAACGATCACGTGTAGCCTTGTAATAGCAACAGAATCTTTGACTCATTTATTCATTCAACAAATAGAGTGACTGCCACATGACAGCTATGAGCAAAAAGCTTAACTCACAGATCTGGTGTAGGAGAGAGATATCATCAAATAGTTGCATAAAGAAATGTCAGATGTGATGTGGATTAAAGATACCAGAGCCAGAATACTTGGGTTCAGATACTGACTCTACCACCTATTAGCTTTGACCTTGGGCACTTGAATTAACCTCACTTTGTTTTAGATACCCGTCCGTGAGAAAGGGCATAATAGAACCTACCTGAGCTCGTAGGTGTGGGGATACAATGAATAAATACATGTAAAGTACTTGCACAGGTAAGTACTACCTAAATGTTAGCCACCATCATTATTAGTAATATTAATTATGAGAAATTCTCCAGAGGGGATGTGCAGTATATGCCAGAGCACAAGATGTGTGAATGCCATGAGCAGATTCCTCCAGAAAGTGGTGCTTAAGCTGAACTTGAAGGATGAGCGGAATTGACAAGCAAAAATGGGTGGCACTGGAAAGGGTACACTCCAAGTGGAGAATACAGGAGGTGAATGAGTGATGGGGAGAGAAGAGTGACACATATAGGAGATGGGATGTACTGAAGACAAGGCTAGTATGGCTGGAGGATAGAAAATAAAAGGCAAGAGATAGCAAGGCCAGGGCCAGACATGCTAAAGATTAGGTTTTCACACTTATTAGGACCCTCATTATGTTCAATGATATATTTCAAGTGAAAGTCTGTTCTTAATGGCTTCATTTTAGACGTGAAATTGTCATTTGTGTGGGTCATAAACAGTAAAATAGCATTGATGGGATTTCATATTTCACCCTGCAAAGGATGAGGAGCCCACTACTCAATATCTGAACTAAAAAGCACACAGTCTTTTTGGTCAGGCACAGTCTTTCTGAGCAGAGCAGACTGGCACACTTTGGACAGGTTTTTGGTAATGTGAAACTCAGGGGCTCAAGAATTTTAGAAGCACAAGTGGGTTGATATCATCTACACAGGCAATTACTCAGGGAGACTTGCTGTCACCACAGAAGTCTGCAGTGAGACTGTGTCTCACTGACTGATTTCCAGAGGCAGGGAGCCACCAGGGATTGACTGGCTTGCAAAAGCTGTGAACTGAAGATAGTTGTCAAAATTGAAGAGATTTAAAACTGGTGCTGGTGACCCTTTGTTACCAGAGCAACTGATGATCTGTCTTCTTCTAAGTGTGAGGAGTGTTTTTATTCTTGTGGTTCAACCCAAGAAAGGCCTATGAGAATGAACCCAACAGGTGCAAAGCAAATGGTGGAAACATTGACTGTTCACCACAATTTCCTGGGATCAGTTTGAGAAGAAAGGTACCTGTGGGTCACTGCTCAGATTCTGAAAGTGAGTGCTGGACATTGGCATTCAAGTGCTTGCTTTATTTTGTCAGTCTGATGCTAAAATGGGTAAGGCACATCATCAGTCTTCCAAATCCTTAGACCTAGTCATCTCTTCCCCCACACTGGCTTCTTGTAGTTTGCCCTGCCTTCTTTCCCATCCCTTTTCCTGTAACATTGTTAAATAATATGCAAACTCGCTGTCTCTGCATTTCCCACTCACAAAACTGATTCTATAAACCAACCTCATTGGTAGTTTCTAATCATGACCTTTTGCCCTTTTGTGGTTCCTTCTAGTACAAGGCGTGTGGATAATTCCAACACGAGGCTAGTGGTCCAAATTGAAAAGGACCCAGGTAAGAAGACCGCTTCATTCTCTCTTTTAAAAGTATTGATAGTTATTATATTATCTAGATGAAGTCTTTTAGTCCAAAAAAGGGGAATTAATACTCACACTTTTTAATCATTATGGAGATAATGCATGCCTTGGTAAACAGGCTGACTATAAAAATGAAACTGCAAGTAGCTCCATCAAGCATCCTGATTTGGTTTGAAATGCATTGATTTATTAGATTGATTAGGTGCCTGTTCATTAACGAATGATTCTGTCAATTAAGATATTTTAGTTTGTGTATGTTAAATGTCAAATATAGATGACAAACCTTGGTATTAGTCTTTTAAATTTTTTTTACATCATTCTTCATTTTTGTAGTGTATACTTTCTCCTCTCAGGTGTGGCTCCCGTGAAATTCTTTCCACCACCACTTCACCTGTGCACCATCACCATAGCTCCTTGTGCTCTTCCCACTCGTTTCATTCCTTCTCCCGCCTCCTCCCCTGAAGAATGTCTCTGATTTATAGTTGTCTGTTAATTTTAACTTTTAATTTGTCATAATTATTTTTCCCTTATCCCTTATTTGTTTCCTCTAAATTCCTCCTATAAGTGAAACCATCTAATATTTTTCTTTTTCTTCTGGCTTATTTCACTGAGCATAATCCCTTCCAGCTCCATCCATGTTGCTGCAAATGGCATGAAGTATTTGTCTTTTAGGAAAAACTTATTTGGAAAAATATCAGCATTATAATGCCCTTGAGAGCAACCCACCCAGGATCCAACATCCAGAAACTTCATTGAATGTCAAGCTATACAAGGAGTTACCTGCTAGGAAATTATTTTCCTCTTTTCTTTCCATAATCTATCTCTTCAGCTCTCCTTTCCCCCACAAATCACAGGGTAAATTTTAACTGTTTCCTATTGTTATCCACCTCACTCTCTCCTCTGGGCCAAAAAATTTTCTAGGAAAAATTGTATCATGCTCTTATCTACATTTGAACTGCATATACATGATTAATTTGAAATTATAATTTGAAAATAATTGGCAAGAGGTTGACCTTGTTTTTCTGTTGAGTTTTATGTCAGTACAACCTGGTGCAGCTCTGGGGCTCTATGACATTACAGAGTGTGGAATATGAAGCATGTGGACAGTTTCCCAAGTGCATCCTCTGCCTTTAGTTATCTGTAATTGTTATCTCATTTTAATCTGATTGTGCAGGTACTGGTCAGTGTGTTCTAAGAAAATTTCCACTTTTAGTGGTTTAAACTGTTTTGTTTTATTTAAGCATCAAGCAGGTTAAACAATGAAGCAAAAGTTAATTCCTTCATTCGGGTCCTTCTGATAAAGTGCCAGAGATTCAAAGTCATCTCTAATTAGTCAGGATGTGTGCTGATTTATCATAGAAAATGAATCTATTGGCAGGTCAAGCAGGCTTCATCTACATAGAAGATTAAGTATACTGATGCTTTATTAGATGACATGACTCAGTGCCTAGGACCACTTCTGTCCATTAATCCTAATCAGGCTATAAATGCTCTAGTTTCATTTCCACTTTTAGCTTTCATGGATGTCCAACAAAGACATTCATAATTTAATAAAATTATAAGTTTCTTAGAAGTAGATCATGTAGGTACACTAGGGGTCAATCTTTACTCTCCTGCACCTTCATGCCCAGGGTCCTATGGGTACAGGTGGGAGCTCTAGTCAACTCTGTAGTTTTTATTTCCTGCCTCCCTACACCCACTCCAGTCGATTGTCTCAGAGGGAGCCTTGGGTTTGCTATATACATTTTTTTCTTTGGATATTTCTATGCATCTCTGACTTTCCAGGGCCATGATTTAATCCTCAAAGAAAAGGTATTCCTAAAATAAAAGTATAGATTGCAGACTTCTCTCCAGGCTCCCTCAGCACTCCCTCTATCCCAAGCACATCAACAAAGAGGACTTCCCGGTTTGCCTGGTCTTCTCTTCAATGGTTTTTATTCTTAGTCATGAAAGCCCCAATAGAGGGAGTGAAAAGTAGGGGTAGATTAAAAAGAAATACACCTTTAACCCCATTCCCCAGTTCTATGCCCCCCGAAATGCACGCCTTCTTTTGTGAAGCAGAGGATACCATCCATTCATCCCCTTCACTGTATCCTTCCTTCACTCTTCCTTTAGTGTACTCACCCACTCAGTTATAATGAGTAAAGTCAAGTGAGCAAGCAATAGCTGACAATACTAAGTCGTGGCAAGGAAGCACTGGAAGTCTCGCTCACCGCAAGGGCCGTGGAAACAGTGCAGCCACTTGGGACATTAGCAGTCCCACTCCTGGGTATTGGCTTGAGAGAAACAAAAACTTGTAAACTTCTGTTTGTGAATATTTTTAGTAGATTTACTCAGAATCACCAAATCAGGAAAGAAGCTCAGTGGCTAAACAAACTGGTACACGAACACACAGACATGCTGCTCAACAGTGAGACGAAACCAACTGATCTGTGTGCAAAGGTATTGGGTAACCTCAGACGCACTATTTGAAGCAGTGGTTGCAAGACTAAATGGATTTTTTAAGACTCAGGATTACACACTAAAAAGGGTGAATTTTACTCTACATAAATTACTCCTCAGTGCATCTGAGCTCTATACACGTATGATATTTTAAAACAATAAGTGGCACCTATATATAATATAAAATGTATATCTATGTATATATGACATAATATATAAAATATATATTTGTATATGACATAGAATACTCCCAAAATGTTCATATGATAGAATATATTCATAAATTGATGCTGTATAATGTCTGTCATTTATACTCAGTGACTGATTTCAGTATCACGCTTGGAGTTACTTGACAGGTGCATTACAGTCTATAGTATAATCTGTTGTTCAACAGGTATTTACTTAGTCCCTACTACTACTAAGCATTCTGGCAGCACTGGGATATATAAAAAAAGAAAGAAAGTTTGGATATTGATCTGTTTTCCCACACTTCATGGTACATTGGAGAAATTAGAACTAGATCTCCATCCAGTAACCATATACCTATATTCACACGCACGAATGAAAGTCAAATTCCAACAGTGGCTCGGTACCACAGAGCAGACAGGCATAGGCTGAAGACCAGCTGGAGTGGATTTGGTCTGCAAAGTGGTCAGGGACGGTTTCCCTGAAGTGGTGACTGAGTTGACATCGATAGAGTTAGTAGGAGAGAGAGGAGTGGAAAAGAAACCCAGGCAACCTCCATTCTCACTCAGCTGGAACGATTTCTGCATTGCTGAGCATAAAGGGTGAAGAGGGAGTTAGTGTGAGGTGAGGATGGAGACTGAAGTTGGGAGCAGATGGCAGTGCCCCTGGTGTGACCGTATATCCTAAGTGTGCTTAGAACCATCCTCACTGATACCTGTGAATGCTATGGCACCCTAATATAGGTGGTCTTAAAAAGTCTTGTCTCTATTTTAGGAGTGTTGACAAATCATTAGTTTCTAGGTAATGAACTTGGGTCCTGTGTAGCACATTTAACTCTTACATTTGAAATGTTCATTCAGCAGGTCCCCATGAAGAAACATCAGGGAGTCACATGACCCTTGCGGTCATCCACTTGGGAAACAATGTGGCTTGGAGAAGGGTAGGAGTGACAGACATGGAGAAGAGCAAAGAGGCATGGAGGCCCTCAGCTACAAGCTTGCCCAGTTCTCGATGGCAGCAGAAAAGAAAGCGAGTTGCAAAGCCCATGTGTGGGACCAGGAATAAGTCTTTCTTATGAGGCAGCAAGGGGTACACAGGTAGCAACAGTGGCAGCATCTAGTAGTGGCAGTCCCCGGGCTCCAGTACTGCAGTGGCCCCATGAAAGGCCAGTGTGTGGCCAGCAAGTGCCCCCCCTAGTGGAGCCTGTTAGCTTTATATGATTGACACACATCGCTGGCACAGGGCCAAATTTAGACTTAGTCTATAGAAGTATGTTTCATGCATGCAAACTATACATCAAGGTTCCATTATTATTTGCTGCTTCCCACTGATGCAGACTACATCTGAAGGCTACATGTTATCTACTAGGCCACCTGTGCTGGAAGGTCACAGTGAAAAGCAGTCTGAGGAAACTGTTTTCCCATGAGCCCTACAATGCCCCCCAAAAATTTTTTTAATAAAGTAAAATTGAGAATCTTGAGTATGAAGGACAGGGAATAAGGGCTCCTGCAGTTATGACTGACTGTAGGATAGTATCATTCATAAAGGGAGAACAGAGACGGAGACCATATTTGGACATGTTGAAATGGGAGTGTGTTCTAGGCATGGAAGAGATGTAATGTGGACGAGTAAGTACACAGGTCTAGAGTTTAGACAAGAGGCCACAGCTGGAGTTATAAAATTGTGTGTTAGACAGTAACTCAGTTCATTTATGCAGGTGAAATTGCCCAAAAAGAGTATGGATGGAAAAATAGGAAGAGCTCACACAGTTCACTAAAATGGGTAAAGGATCTGAAAAGTCTGATTTACCCTTAATCAATGACTGTTTCATCAACCTGAGTACATGGGGAGTCAGGATTCACTGATCACATTTCTTGTTCTGTCTATAGGGAATGATGACAACAATCTCAATTCCATCTTTTATGAGCATTTGACCCGGGCCCTCCAGGAGTCCCTCTGTGGAGACTTGGTCCTTGGTCGATGGGGTAACTACAGCACCGGAGATTGCTTTATTTTGGCTTCAGATTATCTCAATGCTTTTGTTCATCTGATTGAAATCGGCAATGGTCTTGTTACCTTTCAACTTCGGGGACTGGAATTCCGAGGTAAGAATCCTGTCATTGTGAAAGTCATTTAACTGAGTTAATTAGCATGCAAATCTCTAACTAGAAATCACCATTATAAAAGAATATGATGCCTATCCTATAGAATGAGAATTAGGGAACTTGTTGCAACCACTTTATTTTTTTTTTAAATCTATTTTATGCATTCAAGAGCTAGGGTGTAGGCCAGAGGTGGGGGGGGGTGTTGTGGGGTAAAGGGAAGGCAGGGTGAGAGGGTTCATCAGAGACAGAGTGGGGAGCAGAACAGAAAGATCTACTGAAATATCCTGCTGAGGGGAGCAGTGGGTGAGATAGGAGAGGTCTGCTGTACCATGGGGGTCAGCTCCCTGGCTGTGCATCAAACTCATGCTGCAGTGGTTGTAGACTGACTCAGAGTGCTTAACCTTAACCCTTTGCACCACCAGGGAGGCCCCCTTTGTTTGCTTTTATCAACCATTATTTTGATACATGTAAACCCCAGTCATCTGAGGGAATAATGAAGTAAAGCATGTAATCTGTTGGAAACCTTTGAAACAGCAAGTCAGGATTTAGGTTTCAATCTTCCTGGGGAAACCCAAGCAACAGGAAGTGGTGGAAATGCATGGGTTCTATGTGGAAACAGCAGACGTAAAACAGAACCGAGTTCTGGGGATTACCGGCATTTTGGTCTACTGCTGACAAGTCATTCTGAGTCTGTGAGCTCTTTTTTTCCTGACTGTGTGACAATAAGAAAATTGACTGCTTCATAAAGTTGTGCGTTATTTAAATGAGGTCATGTAATTGAATGCACATCACTTAGTGGTAACTCAGTCAGTTTGAATCTTGGAAGTGCGACCCCAGTCACACTTAGGTGCTGGACTTGTGTGGTGAAGCATGTCGGGATGAGCATAACAGAGGTCCTCATGTTCCTTTCTCCTCCTCTGGACCGAGCAATTCTAATACCGGAGACATGTGACTTGAAAAGGTCCTTCTTCCCTTAAAGATGTTTGATGTTTGATTTCAGTGGGAGAAGTGGAAAATGAACAAATGAAAATGTAAGAGAACTGATTATGGCTTGGAGAAGTGTTGGGAGGGAACTTAATCAAGGTCTGTGACCAAATTCACTGAAGAGGGTGAGGGTGAGTGGTGCCACGTTGGACGGGTTGGTCAGGGAAATCTCTAGAGGAGAACAGGAAGAGATGTCCTAGGTTAGGCGCTGCACAGTGCTAAACTTATGAGTTGGGAGCAACAGGGAGCATCCCGGCCCTCGAGAGGACCACAGTGATGAGCTCTAATGAGCAAGGTGCCAACAACATGACAGAAGACAACGTGTGAGCAGGTCACGTGGGTCCTCACAGCCAGGTTGTGGGTGTTGCATTTTATTCTGTGCATAGTGGAGACCTATGTGTGCAGTCTGGAAGGGGAATGACTAATTCACACTTTAAGAAATTGTTTTGGTATCTGTGTGGAGAATGTTCTAGAAGAGGACAAAAGCAGACATGGGAAGGTCTTTTGGGAATGATTGTCGTTACCCAAGCAGGAGCCAGGTCATCCAGAACCTCATAGTGACAAAAGGACACCTTTTCACACATCTTTAACCTAACAAGTCTTTTGGTTCCTTAGATGATACTTAGTAACCATTAGTTTTATGATTATCCAGTCCTTTGAATAGCATTCCTAAATAAATTTGTACAAAAGGTTTGTTTTTCTAGAGGATTGGGTTCTATGATTTAGGTGTGTATCCTGTGCATCTTTACATGTTTTAGGAATGTAATTTAGGGAGATTATTTTGGAAACAGTTATTGGACCATGAGAATAATGCTTTCATTCCATAGTACAATCCAAAAAATAATGTGTCCTTGAAATTTTGCACAAATGTCAAAAAATGTCACAGGAAGTGGCAGAAATCAAGTATCTCCCATGCAAAATGCAACAGAATTGTTTATCTTGTGAATTTTCATTTTTTCCTAGAATTCAAAGGAAGAACTTTTAAAGTTAACCTTATGGAATCTGAGTTACAGTTTCTATCACAAGTTTTCTGTGACTGGCTGTTTCTTTAGGAAACTTAACTAGACTTTGAGTTAGAAGATTCAAGTCAATTAGCTTTTGGAAGTTTGCAATAATTTACCTTTCTGTCCACTTCTTTCTCCTCATAAACAGGTTCTTTTTAATCTACCAAATTCAATGTTTTGATTTCACCTCATATACACTTTTTTAGGGGATGGGGATGGGGGGAAGAAATCCAATAGTAATGAAGTTTGGCATCCGAAGATGACAAGGGTGTATTCCTTTTCACCTTATGTGGTTGACTGGGAGTTCTGCCCCTTTTGGCCCACGTTACTCACACAGCTACATTCAGTTGGCAGATGAGCCAAGCTGGACGGCCCAAGGGGCCACATCTGGAGCCATTTCCAGTCCTGCTACATTGACCCTCCAGTTGCTGCTCAGCCTCCAGTGGCTAGATGAGGCATGTTCACAGCGGGTGGTCTCAGGGTTCCCATAGGGAGAACACAGTTCCTTGGAGACCTCTTATTGGCTAGTTGCCAGGACAGGCACCATGGGCCAATGTCATTACCCAGGACAGCTCAGATTTGAGTGGCAGAAAAGGGACCTTGTCACATTACATGACTCACTGGAAGCCAATCTCATAATAATCTAGCAGACTCTTGAAAATTCATCAGGTAAAATGTGGAAGGAGACTCAGAACTGACATGCATGCATGTGGTGGCAGGAGACAGAGGCCGTGGAGATGTTCCTGCTTCCTGCTGACCGCAGCTGAAATGGCAGCTGGCTGTCAGGGTGGAGTAAGCACAAAATGACATCTTGAGTCAAAAAGGCCAGTTAACATTCCTAATACTATTGACTCTGGTAGACCACGTTTTCTTTGACCTCCTTTTACTGTAGTTTGGAACACAGAACTATTAAGAGAGCATGTAGCTTGACAAAATCTAAATTATGCTTTTGTTGCAGGAAGAATCCAGCTGACTTAAAACGAATGTTCTGTTTCATATCTTTTCATGGCATATAATATATATTCCCAGGGAAGATCTGCTTTTTTTCACTTCCTTGGATATTGTCCTAAGATTGCTCTTCAGCATTTCACTTTTTTGTCCAATTCCCTATTTTTTCAAAGAGTAGGCTTTATTTTGGTCACATTTAACCTACTTTGGCACATATGCAGTCATCAGTGGGGAAGTGACTGGCTCACAGCGTGGGCTGACTCAGGAATGGGCAATACACCTTGAAGGAAGCCAGCCTCCCCCAGGCCAGGGAGCAAGAAGGTCTACCTGTAATCTCTCTCTCCCTGGGAAAGATGCATTTGTGTCAAGAGGAATTCTTAGCTGCAAGCAACAGAAATCAACTCTAACTAAGTTAAGTAGGAGACGGATTTATTGAAAGATAATATTACACAGAGCAGACTTTCTGAGAAGACTGGAGAAGCAGGCCAGGTGGCTGTCAGACAAGGGTCATGTCTATACTGACCAATGAAGCAGTTATACCTGATTGGTGAACCTGAGCTCTACCCTCACTTCATGGACACTAGGACCTTGGGTACTGGACTCTGCTGCTACAGGTGCTGCCTCTGGAAACTGGATGAACAGCCTCTGGATGAACAATTCCCTTCTAGAATCCTTCCATGCAATCCTTACTTCTTTGGGTCACCAGCTCATTATTCTCTGTCTGTCAATAAAGCTGAGATCATGCTTTATTTACAAAATAAGAGAGCATGCTTTATCGACACATTTATATACGTGCTGGAAATGCAAGGGAGAATGGAAGAGAGAGCTTCTGACTTGTCAGCTGCTGTTATGGGAGGTGATCTCTGCCTCACACCAAGAGTCATTATCTGGCTGCTTTCATTGGAATCATGATAACTGCTCTAATAGTTGAGTTTCAACTATCAGTGGTCACAGCATATATTTATTTTGTACTCACATAGAGTCCAATCATTGAGAGATAGGGAGTGGTGAAGTAATTCTGGCTAATGAAATCATTGCTTACTCCTTAGCACACTGCTTCTGAGGTCTCCCTAAGCTTCCATATCAAACTGACAGAGAATAGAGGATTGCATGGAAGATTCTTATAGGTCAGGCCTGAGCCTGATTTATCACTGGTTTTTACATTTTGTGGTCCAGAATTGACACAACTGCAAGAGAAACTGGGGACTTTGGTCTGCATGCCAGGAGGAAAAGTAAAAGGGTTTCTATTTCAAAAGTTAGCTTGTCTCTGCCATAGTGGTTAATTTTCCAAATATAGAATGGGGGTTAGATCCTGGGTAACCCAAAGATTAATAAAGGTCCAAGGCTCATGAAGTTTCTATTGATCAGTAATACAATGAAGAAGTGATATAAATTTCTTTATTTATTATTATCATTTTTAAGATGTATTTATTTATGCATGGAAGAGGAAGACCTGGGTTATAGGCCAAAGGTATAGGGGGTTGAGAGGTCTCATCAGAGACAGAACGGGGAGCAGAACAGGCAGATCTACTGAAATACCCTACTAAGGGGACCAGTGGGTGAAACAAGAGAGATCTGCTGTACCATGTGGGTCAGCTCCCTGGTTGGGGATTGAACTCAGGCTATAGCAGTGATAGTGCTGAGACTTAGCCCTAGGCCACCAGGGAGATCCTGTTACAAATTTATATCACTACCAATAAGAAAGTCATGTCTTTCTATTCTACTTCTTTTGTCCCATGTGTCCCTGAATATAGCAAACTCCTTTCTTGCTAATTGTACCCTTGATGCCCTTGGGGTTTTCAGTGTTAATTTCATCTGCCTAACCGAAGAACCTTCAAGGAAGCCACTCAAGAGTAGACAATTAGTCATCAGCTTTAAAAAATACATCAGTGTAGCAGATAATGCACTTTAGAAGGCTAACAGTGTAGAGGGGATCAAGTTCAAGGTTTTTAAAAAGAAATGGAATATGTTGGATCATAACTCCTACTTAACCATCGTTTGAGTAGGTGGACACAGAAAAATGGAAAAGCAGGGGTTGATTATCTGTTCAATCCATTTATGTTCTCCTTTAGTTATCCCAGTAAGTTAGGGTGATGGGTTAGCTTATTTCTAAGAAGACAAGAAAAATGAATGAGTCACAGTACCACTGGCAAGGGGAGCCAGGCAACCTTGAAAATACTGTCTGAAGAGGCGGAGAGCCAAGAACAGGATCAAGAAAAAGACATGGGAGGGAGTCTCCTAAGAGATGCGTGTGAGCCCTGCACTAAGAGAGCATGCTGGCCTGGGGAGGTGCATCCACCCACCCTCCAGGCGGCTAGGATCCCATCTCACCAACGGGAAAAGCAAGGCCCCAGAAGAGAACACTTTCCTGAGGGACTCGGAACCAGTGCATGCAAGCGAGGCAAGCCCATATGTTCTTCTGCCATTTTGAACTAAAATTTCTCTTTCTACCTGACCATGTTACCTTCTTTCATTCTTCCTTTTGGGTGAAAGCTTGAAGTTTGTACACAGTGTTTATCTGGTTTGATAAACACTAACTGGAGCTAATGCCTTTGGTCACTTGCAGTTTTTCCACAGCTCTATATCATTTTTCTAGTTACAGAAGTGAATACCCAACTCTTTCTGTCAGGATAGTCAACAGACTATCACAGGTGACATGGACTTGTCAGGACCATTTCTTCATCAGGGCCTTGGTGTGATCTCTAAGTTCCTTCCAGCTCTGATGAAGATATAAAATGCTTCAGCTGTAGGGTAAACTATGAGGAAGGTTGTTCTTCTCATCCCTGATAAAGTTTGAGTGTAATTCCCTTTCAGGGAGTAGGTGCTGTGGGTGGATATCCCAATGCTCGGGACCACAGCTGGTGTCAAGGGGAGTGCTGAACAGCTGCTGAGTTCCTCCAATTCAGTGCCACAGCAGAGACGATGGCATGTCTACATGTGACTCCCCTGGCTGATGGCAGGATGGGGCACCAGAAGCAGTACCATGGCAATGAGGCAAAGTGGGGGAGTGTTAGGCAAAGGGAAGATGAGAGCTTGCTCTGGTGGCATGTGGTGGAATGGTAGAGCTAGGAAGATGAACGCATGGTAATCTGTCCATAGAAGCCAGTGAAAAGGGAGATCGTATTGCACAGAGGCAGGTAGGAGGACAGTGCCAAAGAGAAAGTGTGAGAATGGGAGGAATGGAGTGGGGCAATCTAGCTGGGTGGCATGAAGAGCTCACTTGAGGTTAGTGACCATGGATATTTTTTCTTTATTTATATATATTTGACATCAATTATAATCCCCATGTATCTGCACTCAACCCTCTCCCTCCCCACTCCCCACCAAGTGTTCCCAATTTGTCCTTGTCTTTTTGGTTTTGTTGTGTTATTGTTATTATTGTTGTTGTTGTTATTCTTTTCCTTGATCCTTATTTGGTTCCCTTATATTCCTCCTAGGGGGGGAACCATCTGGTATTTGTCTTTTGCCTTCTGGCTTATTTTGCTGAGCATAATCCCTTACAGCTCCAACCATGTTCCTATGAATGACTCTAGTTTATCTTTTTTGATTGCTGAATAGTATTCCATCGTGTATATGTACCACAGCTTCCCGATCCACTCATCTGTTTTTGGGCATT
>JAGFMF010011673.1:3540513-3740522 GCA_019455555.1 Galemys pyrenaicus
CTCTGGCCGGCAGCAGGGATCGAACTCGTGCTGCAGTGGTTGCGGTTTGCTTCATAGTGCGTTGCTTAACCCACTGCGCCACCAGGGAGGCCCCGGTATTCTATATCTTCTTTATCTAACTTTGGGTGATTGTAAAGTTGTAGAAATTTGTTCCTCTCTTCTAGGTTGTTGAACTTGTTTGCATATAGCTTTTCATAGTATTCTCTAATTATTCTTTTGATTTCTGCTGAGTCTGTTGTGATCTGTCCTCTTTCATTTGTTTTCCTGTTTGTGTATTCTCCCGTTTTTTCTTTGTTAGCCTAGCTAAGGGTTTCTCTATTCGGTTTATTTTTCCAAAGAACTAGCTTTTGGTTTCATTGACCTTTTGGATCATTTTCTTAACTTCTAGTTCATTTAATTATGCTTTGATTTTTATTGTTTCCTTTCTTCTACTGGCCTTTGGGTTTTCCTGTTGTTCTTTTTCCAGTTCTTTCAGGTGTGAGATTAGGTTGTTTCTTTGTGTTCTTTCTTGTTTCTCAATGTGTGCCTATATTGCTATATATTTTTCTCTTATAACTGCTTTTGCTGTGTCCCAGTGATCATGAATTTAAATAAAGACCTGCTAAGATTGTTCCTGTTTTCTGTCCAAACTATGCTCAGCTTCATGGGGGTATATATAGAAGGGCAGAGTTAGAGTTAATGAGGGCTGGGATTGAGGTAAATGGGTATCATGAAGTAAGACAAGGACAAAAGAACTGACAGTGTGTGCAATGATTATAACATCTTGCCATGGAATGTAAGCTGAAACAGGAGGGCAGTGAGGGGTGGGAAATGAGGCCTGGAGACAGGACTTGCTGGATCCTGGAAGGGTACAGGGCTGTCGAAGTTCAAATATAATCAGCAATAAGCTGGAAAGATAGGAGGTAGTTCCTGGAGCCGAGAATACTGGAAACTGATATTTTTAGAGGGGAAGTAGTTTTGGTACTCAGAGTCTAGAGTTGTGGCCATGGAAATGAGTGGCTGAGGTTGAGTAGAAGATGAGATCTTTGGAAGAATAGGGTCAAGTGGAAAGTTGTTGGAAGGAACATCTCTGTGGATACTGAAATTCTAGGAGTGATAAAAGAGGTATGGTGGAGATAATAGTAAATCAGACCCAGAATCTTCATGGAAGGACTGGGAAGAACCCACAGGAACCCATTGAAGAAGGCAAGGACAGATTGGTGTAGGGGTATAGTGAGAGAATGGCTTGAAAGTATCAATGAGAAATGACATTTTCTACTCACCTCAGCCTGGTGGTGAAAGGAGTGTGTGAAAGTATTCAGCTCTGTTTGGGGGAGCTGTAGGGGGAACAAGGAGATCTGGGTGTCCAGTAGAGCACCAAGAAGAGGAGGGGAGCATTCAGAGAAATTGAGGAATAGATCAGGAATTTCAGAGGGCACAATCCAAAAGATTTTAAGAGTTCCTGGTCGCTCCCAGTAGGGTTGGGGTGGGGGCTTAAGGTGGAGTCAGGAAATGTGATTTATAAAACAGTATGGAATTAGACTGCAGGGCTCCCGGACTGCCCATGGCAAACTGCTTGAATTACAATGAAGCAGCATTTTCTCCTGGGATGATGAAGCGGATCTGTCAGCTAAGGCTGGGTCACATGCTCAGCAAGTTTTGAGGTTGCCAAAATGAAATTTTCTTATTCATATAGGTATGTATGCAGCTTTTATGCTCCTCAGTAGGGTAGGACCATGCTATTCTTATCACAGCAAAATCTGTTTACCTGAAATATTCTTAAGAGAGAATTCTTTGGAAATATGAGTCATTTGATAAAGTGGGGTTTTGAAAAGCTCAAAACAAAAAGCAAAAAAGCAATACCAGCATGAATGGTGTTTTATGTCTACTTACCTTTTCCATTATTTATGTAACTGCATTTTTCTCTGTAAATTTATTAATTTCTCATTGTTTCCTTGCAATGGATATACATGTATTTTCTACATTCCTTTGTGGCCACATATTTCCAGGTTTTGGTCATAAATTAGTTCAAACAAGAAAACATAACCAACACAGATTAACATGCCCTTTTATTTAAAACAAAGTTGTAAAGAAAGTTATGTTTGTTTTTAGATATTTGTATGTGTGGATCATGAATCCTTGAGATTAAGATCCCTGTTGCTGCTGTGGGGAACGGGATGGGATAGCCAGTAAATATTTCTGGAAATCAAATACTAAATAAGAATCAGAGAACTAAAGCCAGTTTATTTTTAATATTCTTGCAAAGTACATATTCGGTTCTTTGTTCCTGCAGGCTATGAAAAATGATATTAAACCAGGCTCCATTACACTGTGACTCCCTCGAAGACAGGGACTCCTTGCCTTATTCATGTCCCTCCTTTAGTTAACTGGTTCATAGTCCAATGCCCAGTATATTCTGGTTGAATGAGAAAGTAGAGACAGCCTAAATGTTCCTGAGTGTTACAAATTTACCATAGGAAGCACTTTATCAGAAATTCCTTTTGTAAAAATTTTTTAAAGATTTTATTTATTTGTGGCTACAAGAGCTGGGGTATAGGCCAACAGTGTCGGGGGTGAGGATCCAGCAGAGACAGAATGGGGAGCAGAACAGGCAGAGCTACTGAAATACTGTTGAGGGGAGCAGCAGGTGAGACAGAAGAGGTCTGCTGTGCCTTGTGGGTTAGGTCCCTGGCTGGGGATTGAACTCATGCTGCAGTGACGGCCAATAGCTTGTTAGTGCTGAGACTTAACCCCTTGTGCCATCAGGGAGGCTCTCAGAAATTCCTTATAGGAACCCTAGAAAATAAATAGTATTATTCCTATTTTAGATGTGAGAAGTTCGGGTAAATGAGACTCATATCAGTAAGTTGTCCAAGGCCTCACAGTAGGAGGAGGGCTAAGCCCCTAGATGTGGTTGACTTCAGTGTCCTCGACCTCTGCAGTAAGACCCACTGTCCTGGAGGGAGGGAGACAGGTGGAGAGGAAGAAAGACAAAAAGGACAGGAGAGAGGGAAAGGAAGGAGGGGAGAGGAAGAGAAGACAGAGGGGAAGAGGGAGGGAGAAAGAATAAAGAGAGCATATAAAAGAAAAGAAAGAGTGCACTGACCATTCTTTAAAGATTTCTTTGACTGTGGAAACTCAAAAATAAAAATTTTACCCGAATGTGCTCCAAAATGTTAATATAGCACCTCTGCTTTTAGCAGCTCAGTTTTTTAAATTACCGATTGCCTTAGCAACCACAAAACTGGGATGACTCTTGCAGAATGAATAGGAAAAACAAAGGCACAGTTTTCAGACTGTAGCTGCACATTACCATCGGGCCTGGAAAATATCAAAAAAGTTGGAGGGGATTTATGTTGCTGTCTGTGAAATGTTATCAGCTATCTCATAGATTGGCTAACACCCCATAATCACCAGCCTGCAGGGACATTTAAAAAAAGTATCTATGTAACCTAATCTTATCTAAAGTTAATCCAACCCAAACCTTTATCCTAGCTGGCTAATTCATGTAGAGCCATAGTTCTGCTACTAATCTTGGAGCTATCTAGAATTCTGTCTTTTCTGTAGTCACAGTTAGGGCATTAATGATTCTTTAGTTCTTATGCCTGCATAGCTCAAGTAATCTATTAAATCCCTTGGTTTCAAAGTTAACTCATAAAATAATAGTTTCTCCATTCAGAATTCCTATATACACATTCTCTTTTCATTTCCAATTATATGACGTGTTAGTGGGAGAGACAAAGCCATGTTTGTCTATTTAGCAAGACTGGAAGGAAAGGGGCTTTTCTGTGGAACATTAACCAAGTCATTGGCATTCAACATGTAAAGTTTGTGGGGAGGAAAGGAAGATACTACCACTTTGAATTAAATATGAATTAGAAGGTCTCAACTCTTCTGAGTAAAGCTCAGTGAACTGCTTTTCTCATCTGTGACGGGAGCAGGGGGGTGGAAAGCCATATTACTCAAGAGATAATTATGTATTTCAGTGTTTATGATGCTTATGCTTCAGACCTACTCAATGTCATTTACCACACTAGGTGATGGTGTTCGTTTATTTTCCCTTTCTGCTGGTAAAAAGTTAATTTCATGAAACTTTTGCTTATAATTTGTCAAGTCTTGTTAGACAATGTATGACAAGTGGGGGAAATACTGATTTTGCATTCAGAAGACCAGCCTCTTCTAGTGAACAAGTTATTTTTGAAACTCAGTTTCCTTATTTATTAAAGGGGAAATTACATCTGCATAACCAGGCTAATGTATGCTAAAATGAGATGTTTTTTGAGAAATCACTTTTTTTAGTTGATAAATGTAACAAGATAGATGATTTTTGTAGATAAAGAGAGTTGTTTATTATCATTATTATTATTATTATTATTATTACTATTTTAGTGATACAGGCTCACACTTCTTCAAATAGATGCTTCCACACCCAAAGCACAAATGACCCACCCTCAGAGCCCATGTGCTGCCTTCTCCCCATCCCCCCACCCCTCGCTTCTTTCCCTTTTGGTGACCCTGTCAGTTTTGTTGCCACGATCAAGAGCTTGTTTCAGTATAGTTTTGTCTATGTGCTTGCTTTATTTCTTTATGTTCCACACATGAGTGCGGTCCTCCTCTATCTGTCTCCTCCTGATTAATTTCACTTAGCATAATCCACTCAAAGTGTATCCATGTTGTTCCAATGGCACACTTTTATCATTTTTGACAGCTGAGTAGTATTCTGTTGTGTATAATGTCACATCGTTATCTCATCATCTATCAGTGAGCTCATCTAGGTTTTCAGACAGTGGCTATAGTAAGTAGTGTTGCAATGAACATGATGGTGCGTATATTGAATTAGTGTTCTCATATTCTTCAGATGGAAATGTAATTGCTGAATCAAAGGTAATTTTATTTTTAATTCTTTAAGGAAACACCATGCTGTTTTCCAAGGTGGCTGCACCAGGTTACATTCCCATCAACAGTGTACAGGTTTCCTTTCTCTCTACACCCTTGCCAGGTCTTGTTGTTTGTAATCTTTTTGATATAGGTCATTCCCACAGATATGAAGTGAAATCTCATTGCAGTTTTGATTTGCTAATCAAGCCTAATAATAAGTGATGATGAGCATTTTTCATGTGCCTGGTGACCATCTGTACGTCTTTGGAGTTTGAGGGGGAAGAAAATCCCACTGGGACATTTTTGGAAATGACAGTAATTCAAACACTTAAAAACCTTCTCTGGTATTATCTCATTTGGTCACAGAACATCCTGTGTTATAACCAGCTGGCAGGAGACAATGATGGTTTAAATTTCCGGCCTTAGAAAACTGTTTGGGTGCCCTCCTCCTGTTAACATCTTTCATCGTGTGTGTGGCTCACTGTTAGAAGTGGAGGCTGCATCTGCAGTAAGAGCTCGCTGGGACTGAGCCCCGTCTCACACGTCTTGTGTCCCCAGCACATGACGTGCACTCCTGGCTGTGTGAGGTCCAAATGTCTGCAGAAATGAATTGCTGTAAACCCAGCAATGACCAGATCTTATGGCCTCTTCTTTTTGTGGCCTAAGCCATTCAGGAAAGAACAATCTTAACTGCCACCTCAGAAGGGGATGCATTTTATGTAATAATCCAACACACACATATCCCAAAATGTAGCTATTAATCCCATCTGCAGCTTGAAAAGCGCTGGCTTAACTCTATGGCTGCCTAACTAAAGTCTACTCCGTGAGTAGGGGCTGATTGTATGGTAATGGAAGTACAAGCCTCTCCTGTAGGTCCCCTTCCTGGTCACCTCGCTGCTTGGCACATGGGAAATGGCAGCCCAGAGCTTGGCCTGCTGAGCCAGTGAAGGCAGTGACCATTTGAAAGCTCACCTCAAACAAATGTCCAGAAACATTAGTTTAACACAATGATGTTAATGACATTTGGGGTTTTCTTTGGAATCCAATTAGTCAGATTCATTGGAACAAGTGAGCATTGTTTCTTAAAGTACTCACATCAGATAAGGAGGAAAATGGAAGAATGCAGACTTGAAGATAGGTTGTGATTTGGGGCTTTAATGTCTTGCCGGAAGGTTGTAAAGCAAGCTGGCATTTTCTTTCAGTGCAGTCTTCCTGCTACAGGCAACCATTTTTAATGCATCCCTTTGAAGTCCCCATCACATAAAGGCCTGGAGTGTGTCCATCGTTTCCTCAACCTTCTGGTAAACAGTCCAGACCCCAGCTCCAGTCTCCATCACTGTACACCCGAAATGGGACAGTGGTGACTGATCTTCCTATCGCTGGTCTCTTCTGTTTACTCCAAGTTTGCAGAGACAGACTTCTCAAGTGCAATTTCCCTGTGTTTCCTGCCTTCAGGGTCTCCCTCACCTGCCTGTTATCTTACAGACTTAAGCTCACATGTCTCCATAGGTGTCAAGATCCCTCTCTGGCCAGCCTTCTCTGAGTGTCCCTTCCCGCTTCAGCTATCCTCTGGCTCAGGCGTCCCAGCCAGGAACGCGTTACCACCCCCACCCTCGCCATGGGGCTGTTCGGAATGGAAGGTGGGAGCACTTTTGGTTCTGTTCAGATGGCCACTCTCTTTTGACTTCCCAGCTTCCCCAGGGGATGGTCAGCTCTTCCTCTGTCCTGACTGACCGTGAAAGCTAGTGCCCACACTCACCAGCCACTCTGAGTATCTACACTCCTGTGCTTGTCAGTGAAGATATATAAAAGGTCCTGCTGCTAATTCATAGTAATTGTCAAAACTGCATGGCAAGAAATGATCCCTATCAAGGATTGCCTGAAAGGGATGAGGTTCTCCCTGTCTTCAGGAATCTCTAGAATCATCTCTTAGGTGCCCTCAGCTCTTTGGGGAACTGCATACCTAAGACCGAATTGTTTGGGATGCTTATGAAAATGTTTTTCTTTCTTGTATTTTGGCCATGTTATAGTGATTCAGCAAACTCTGTGTTTGTACTTGACTGCGCTGTGCTGTTAGGATGTTGTAACTGTACTGTGAAGTATTTTCTTTATGAGAGTCTTGGGGGCATCATGAATCTAGTGTCTTTACTAGGAAAAGCTATGAGCCTTTTGATTATTTTGTTTTCATCTTAAGGTCACAAGGAACTATTCAAGTGTTCTTTCTGCACTGGCTCCTTGAAAGTCTGATTGAAATTGGAGAACTGCCTTAGACAGGGCATCAGAGTATACTGTTAGGGTCACTTGACATTATCCCAGCTTGATCATTATTGTTCTTGTCCCCCTTGTCACTTAAATTTATCGTTTGCTTTATACTGAGTATCCCTTTTGGATTTTGCTTCATTCTCTTTTGGAACTTACTGTGCATCAATAAGTCAGAGCTGTCTGGACACTGGGAGTTTTGGCAAACAGTGCTTGAAGGGGATGCTTGCTCCTGTGGAAACAGAAAAGGGAGAAGGAGGGGCAGGTGGTCAAGAGAGAGCTGCCAGTCTTAGCTGCAATGGCTGCCCCCCCCCACCACCACCATTTGGGAGCACTCAGGAAATTGATACCCGATCTGGTAAGACATTTGGGACCTACTACATACCTGGATAAATGTTCACTTCAGATACAAAATTTCCAGTTTTAAGTAGGTGTTCTCAGCTATCAGAAGTAAAAGACCCCAAAATCCTCTTTAAATGAATTTGTAAAACATACGTGTTAAATGCCTCACTGGCTTAGACCATAGAATACAGCAACAGACAAGACACCGAGTCAGCTTCAGTGGATACACCAGACAGAGACAGCCTGCTCGTCAGTCTGTCGACAGGGTGGGAAGAGATCACAGTTGCGCACTGTGGAGTCGGAAGACAATTCAGTCTTCCACTGGAAACAGGTTTTCTGACCTGCTCTGAAAGAATATAGGCCTTTATTTGCACTTGAACAGCAAAATTAGTGCATTTGCAGAAATAATTGGGCTTCATTATTTTCACATTATTTTACAGTGGGATCTGAGTATGAGGGTTTTGTTCCCAAGACAAGCACGGAGACCCCCTGACCTGAACATTTAAACCTCGGGCAGTTAGGAAGTCTGTGTCAAGCCCAGCGCTCCTTCGCTCCTTCGTAGCAGGATTACTTCCTCACTTTCAGCAATGCAGAAATGCGGCCAGGCTTCTCACAGCATGTGGTATTAACCCATTTCATCTGAGTAGTAGAAATCCAAACTGCATTGTCCCATGTAAGATATACACGTGCCTGCATGTGCAGGTACACACGTGTGTGCACACTCACACACACACATTACAGTTTGATGTCAAGGAAAAAGCCGTTAATGCTAGCCCAGTGAAAAGGTGGAGGAATACACTAGAAAGAAACTCAATATTTGAGCCATGCCTTTTAACCAAACACATTAACTAATCTCTTTGAGGTGAGAATTCGCCTCTCTGCTTCTTTCTTGCGGAGTCCATATCTAAGAACTGTCTTTCATTAGAAGATAATTTCTTCCTAGATGGTGTTAACTTGTAGGACACTGAGTTGTTGGTGTGCCATCCTGGTGGGATGAGATGTCCCCCACCCCAGCAGTCGGTAGGTCCGTGGGAGCACATCGGTGAGGACCTGGTGGTTATGACTCAGCTGGATGCCCCAGAGCACATGGAATGAATTACTCCCTGCCAGCATACTTCTATACATCTTTACCAGACAGTATAAAAGTTTTATGATACAGAATGAGCTGAGGCCACTGATGTGTTTAAAAAAGTGATTTCAGCTAAGACCCAAAGCCATAAAGTCTTAGAGAAACAAATGGAATCATAAGACCTGGGGTAAGCCCTTCACCTTTGCTTCGTGTTACGCAACCTGCTTGCTCTCCTCTCCTGCTGTTGACCTTCCTTTCTGTTAGCCGCGCTCATGCTCCCCCTCTGTTTCTGGTCTCTGCTCAAGCAGCCCTGGGAAGCTCCTCTGATCCCACCCAGCACTGTCTTCATTTGCTTTTTTTTAACTTTTCACCATCTGACATTTTGTATTTTTCTTATTCATTTGTTTATTGTCTATTTTCTTCAAACTAAACTTACAAGCAGCACAAAACCAGATATTTTTATATTTTTCACAGCTATATCCCCAGTGCTTAGAACAGTGTCTGGTATCTGGGGTGCATATTTGGTGGGTGAATTAATTTATTTGCCAGCTCATTACTTATTTAATTAATTTCTACCCGCCAATTCTGTCCTTGTGGAACTTATAATCTGGTAAAGTAATTGTAATTTATTGAGTGGTTACTAATAAATTTACATTTGCCATTTTATGTGATCCTCATAACACTGATGAGGAAACAAACTTGGATGGGTCAGATAACTTGACCAAAGTAGCTGGTCCCTATTACCTTTCTTCAAAACCTATTTCTTAACAACTGCCTCACACTGAAATAACATTCCTCTCTGCTGAAATTATTTTTTTTCCAAAGATGTATTTATTTATGCATACAAGATCTGGGGTACAGACCAGAGGTGTGGGGAGTGAGAGGAATCACCAGAGACAGAATGGGGAACAGAATAGGAAGACTGACTGAAATGCACTGCTGAGGGGAGCAGTGGGCAAGGCAGGAGAGGTCTGCTGAGCCATGTGGGTCCCCTCCCCTGAGAGTTAAGCAAGCGTCTCTTTTAAAATGAAAGTTTTTAGGACACGCATACCTATCCTTTTTCATCCCTGCTACTCCCTACCACCTTCCATATTTTCTCTCTCTAAATGCCTATTTTATTTTCTAGTGTGAGATGCTTTCTGATTTAACATTGCTTTGATCTGACTTTATTTTCTTTCCTATATCCTATATGTCTTTACACTTCTCTTAAGTTCTGGTTTCAACCATTTCTTTTTTTTTTTTTTTTTTTTGGCTCTTTTATTCTTCACTCTGTCACTGTGTTTAGGACTTAACTATTTTGAAATAGTTTACAATAACATACAAAAATAGTATACAATAATATACAAAAATAAACAGATCACTTAATGTGTAATCACTAATAACAACTGCTTTATTTGAGCTTGCTGTTTTTTTCTATGCCTACTCTTCCTCCTGTTCTCTTCCTTGTGACATAGTTCATGTGGTTTGTACCATACTGATTAAAACTATTGCTTTTGCTTTTTTACCATCAACTGTTTCCTTAGTCTCTTATCTTCATAGGGCAGTCCATTTCATTCTCTGCTCAATACCCTGAAACTTTCCCCCACTGGTTACAACGATGCCCTCTAGAACTGCAGAGAATATCCAGTTCCTGTTTCCATATGATAACCTAACTTTACATAGTTGTTGAAGGCAACCATCATTTCCCCCAGCCTTCTTTCTGCAAATTAAAAAAAATCACTGGACTTGACAGTTATTCTTCAGTAACAGAATTAGGGTATGTTACAAATCTGTCGGTTTCTTAATGTGTAACTCACAATATTTGTAATTGCATTAAAAATCAGTACTAATGTACTATTTCTATTTAATGGGAAATGTAACTTGCTCAGATTCCCCTAGCTTTATTTCATTTTATCAGTGACTAAAAGAATAAAACCGCATATAATCTGACCCAAGCTATCCCTTTGTTTTGATGCTAGCAGGTCACAGTGGTTTTTAAATATTTTCCTACTACTGGTTCATACAATCAATGAAATCTAAAGAACTTGTTAAAATATGTTACTCCATATTAATGAATTGCATGACTGGGTTTTCAAACCTAGAGACAGGAGATTGTGCTGATTCTTATATTCTTATCAAGTTATTTTTTCAGTGTATTTGTTTCAGTTTGTCCTCTCACTACTGACTTTAGGTCACAACTCCGCTTCCCAGGTGGTAACAGTAACCTTATGTGATTAACATACTATTATTGACTTGAAATCACTGACAAAAATCTTTTAAGATTTATTTTATTTATTTATGCATACAAGAGCTGGGGTACAGGCCAGAGGTGGGATGGGTAAGAGGATTTACCAGAGACAGAATGGAGCACAGAACAGGCAGATCTACTGAAATACACTCCTAAGGGGAGCAACAGGCAACACAGGAGAGGTCTGCTGTGCCATGTGGGTCACCTCCCTGGCCAGGGTTCCAACTCATGCTGCAGTGGCTGCCATAGCTTCCTAAGTGCTGAGACTTAACCTCTTGCGCACCAGGGAAGCCACTGACAAAAATCTTAAGGAATAGATGGTATCTCGTTTTCAAAATCAGTTGACACCCATCAACTTATGCTTTTGAAATGAACTCCTTTAGAAATATGCTTAACTCTGCTGTCCTGCCCTCCTTGTGTGTGTGTGTGGGGGGGGGGGTGTCTGACAGTGGATCTTTTCTAGGGTGCTCCTGCCAGTAGCGCTTCAACATGCACTTAGATGCCCTCAGGCATCTCCGCCTGCCACCTTTCCTTAGTCACCCTGTGCTCTTCATAACCTGCTGACTCTTGGAAAAGGGAACTCAAGGCTATAACCCTCCTGCATTTCAACCATTAATGCCCATGGCTGCCATGAGGGTGTCTCCCTGCTAACACATACACACAAAGACAAAAATTATGGGAAGGAGATGAGCATCAGAATAAATACAAATGAGTAAGAGTTAATGATTATGAGAATTGTGAAATTATTTGGAGGCACTGTTTGAACTAAGAATTTTTCTGATGCCTAGACTGTCCTTAGCCTCTTCCTAAGACAGGCAGAAACGTCATTCAAAGCAAAGGTTATCCTGTGACTTCTATCATGTTTGTCCTCTGCCAGGAACTTACTGCCAGCAGAGGGAGGTGGAAGCCATCATGGAAGGTGACGAGGATGACAGAGGCTGCTGCTGCTGCAAACCAGGTCACTTGCCCCACCTGCTGTCCTGCAATGCGGCCTTCAACCTCCGCTGGCTCACCTGGGAGATCACACAGACGCAGTACATCCTGGAGGGCTACAGCATCATGGACAACAACGCAGCCACCATGCTGCAGGTGTTTGACCTCCGAAGGATCCTCATTCGCTACTACATCAAGGTACTCCTCTTGGCCCCAGACACTTGGTAACTAGGAGCACTGGGCTGCTCAGCAGACTTTTGCAGAGCTTTGTAAAGAACGAGATGGTGAAGCTTCCCCTAAGCTTCTGAATCTCAAGGAGGTTTGGGAACCATTAGTTCCATGAAAAGTCCTCAAGAGTTTTGGTTTAGCCTGAGATTGTGCCCCTCAAGATTGAATTGGGGACCTCAGGAAGCTTCTTTGAAGAAGAAATTAGTGCAGGGAACCAGAGTGTATTCTGAGGAGGGCTCCAAAGTTGGGGCTCCAGAGGCTCAGAAAACTGTCCACAGAACTGTTTAGGGACTGAGTCTAAGAAGAAAGTAAAAAGGGATTTCATGAGTCACTTGGAGAATGACTTATCAAGGGCTCAAGGGAGAACCTAGATGAGAAGCAACTGGGAAACCTGAACATGAACTTGGCAATATTAGTCACGGTACGATCCCGTTTTCTTTTTTTCTTAATTAATGTGTAGTTGACTTGCAATACTAGTTTCAGATGTATAGTATCATAATTCAATATTTGTATAAATTGTGAAATTATCACCACGATAATTTCTTAAATTCATCACCATACAGAATATTGTTTTCTTATAAGAACTTTTAAGATTTATGTTCTTAACAACCTTCAAATATGCAATATAGCATTATTAATCAGAGTTGCCACTGTTTCTTATGTCTCCCAAAATTATCTGTTTTATAACTGGCAGTTTGTGCCTTTTGACACCCATTTTGCTCACTGCAACTGCCTGTCACTGGCAACCACCAGTCTGTGCTCTATATTTATAAATTTGGTTCTTCTTTCTTTTCTAGATTCTGCATATAAGTGAGATCATATGTTATTTGTCTTTGTCTCTCTAACCTATATCACTTAACATAATACCGTCAAGTTCTATCCATACTGTTACAAACGGCAAGATTTCATTCTCGTTTATTGCTGAATAATATTCTAGTGTGTATGTGTTTGTGTGTGTGTACATGTGTGTAGATCACATTTTCTTTATCCACTCATCAATAGATGCTTAGTTTGTTTCTATCTCTTATCCAGCTTTCTTTGGTTTGCATTTGTATGAAATATCTTTTGCTATCCCTTCATTTTCAGTCCACGCGTGTTTTTACTTTTGAAATAAATCTCTTACAGGCAGCATATAGATGAGTCTTCTTTTTTCATCTGTTCAGTCACTTAGAGTCTTTTAATTAGAGGATTTTGTCCAATTACATTTAAAGTAGTTATGATAGATAGATACATAATTGCCATTCTGTTCATTGTTTTCTGGTTGCCCGGTCATACTCTAAGCCTAGGCACTAGTAAGCAATCTGTCTTCTAACGCAGGTCTGTTTCTTCACCTCTAACACAGCATAAGTTACTCATAATGTGGGGATGAGAAATGAAAGCATTCTGCAAATATTACCAAGTTTCAATGTTTACAAGTTACAGATGTCAATTTAGATGCTTTGCAAATGCTCTGCTTTAGAACGAGTATCATTTTTTTTAAGCTCCTGACAAAAATTCAAAACTATAACTCAGTGATACAATCAGGATTAATAATGACAGCCTTTTCTCCTCATTCATGTGGAGGCTAATAATATGTTTTTCCAGTTACTTAGTTCCCACGTCGTCTTAAACTATATTCAACTTCAGGAAATGTGCAGATTTGGAATAAGTCTCCTAGAGAACAAATGAGAAACTTGTCCAAGGAGGCAGAACTATAATTGGGGAAAGGGACAGGCGAGGGCAGCCATGGCTGAGGAGATATATGTGGTGGCTCCTATCTTGAAGGAACACTTTGTATGGTGGAAGTCCTAAATGGTGGGGGGGGGAGGGGGTAGTGGTGGTGATGAGGGTCCCAAAGCCAGCTGAGTCTGACATAAGGAGTCCAGCAAATATAAAAGGACAACATGGGTTCCAATCAACTAAAAAGGAAGATATTTAGAAATCTGAAATAGCAACCAAGTTGTAGGGAGCCCTAATGTCTTCAACAATAAAGGGTAAATTCTACAGAAGACAGACTATAAAAGTCAACTTTAAATAACTTTTAATTATCACATCCCAAGATAACTGTAACAAGAAATGTTTCTGAAACTCTCTTCTGTATCAGAACATTCATAACAGATTTAGTGGTTCATATGCACCACCTTGGTGTATGCTAGAGAGAGTCAAAACGTTACATCCAAATCTCACACAAAACTACAGATGTTTTCCCCAACCATACCTAAGTTGGGGAAGATTTGGAAGTCAATCAGGGAGTTGTGACTTTTTGCCTCACGGTTCCATGGTTTGTTCCTCAGCCATTATAAAGAGATTGCAAAATGTTCTTCATACAGAGAGCCAACTCTAGGCAAACTCAGTATATCAGGGGGCATTAGATTTGACTGCGGGTTGTTAAATAACAATGGCACACATACTCACACAGGAGAAGTGTAGTTCTCTCACACAAATGAAGGTGATATAGTAGCTCTGGTTCATGACATCTTTAGGAACCCGAGGTTCCTTCCAGCTCCCAGCACCAACATTTTAAGTGTCTTCCCCATCTTCATATTCCAAGATTGAACTCCAGGCTTAAATAGATGGGGGAAAGGGCACAGAAAAGAAAGGCCAAGGGCACACAGCAGCTGCCCCTTAAAACCTTCCTGGAGGTTGTCACAGTATGTGCCTGCTGTATCTCAGGGGCCAGAAGGTTGCCATATGGACTGGGAGTGTGATGGTGTGCTACCTAGTGGGGTACTTCTCATGAGTCAGGGCCACTTATGACATCAGGCTTCCCTATAAGCTAGATAATAACATATTTGCATTCTACTTAGAAATTCGAAGTGGGTCTAGGGAGAACCCAATCATCTATATTTTTAAATAAGTTTCCTAAGTGATTTGCTATACAACTGAGTTTAGGAACCACCACAGACATATTTGTGTTCCATGGAAACAGAGTATTCTTAAGAGCATTCAGGAAGGGCTGAGATTTGGGGCCAGATGGGAACTCACTTGTTATTTCACTGTTCAGACTTAGTCTTGTGAGGTTTTCTCTAAACTCAATACTTTCCTACCCTTTGGTGAGGAATAGCTCAGAATTTCTATTCATTCCCCTGGTGTAGTTAAAGGAAATTTTATGAGTGCTGAACAGCTATTGGAGGAGAAGAAACAGGTTTTTTCTTTAGGTTAAAACAAATGAATATTTTCTTCTTTGGCTCTATTCAAGAATATTTTTCTTCTTGAACAAAATTGCCTGGTAGCTCCAGATTGCTTCAAGCTTCAAGAGTTCAGTTTCATCCTTTTTATTATTATTATTTTTAATGGACAACCAAATTAAAAAGGAAGAATAGCTTGGAATAATTCCTTTACAACAAAGGATTTTTTTAAAAAAATCTTCCCATAAACTGGGTCAGTTTCCCCACCCTCTATGCATATATTTGAAATCATTTCCTTCCTGACAACTTGAGGTTTTCCCTGGTGCCTCTTCCATCTCTCCTCCATTTATTAGTGCCTAAAACTCTTACAGCAGTCAAGAAATCAGCTGTCTGCAAGGGCCTGCTTTTCCTGCTGCCATTGTTTCTACCCAGTTCCTGTAGAAAAGAGATGTGCTTATCGCTGGCCTTGCAGAATGAAGAGTGAAAAACCTGGACATCTTGTTCTGCCTGCCAGGGCCCCATCCTAGAATGAGTCCTCTGATAGGATATGCTGATCTACAATTAAAATGAGAAGCCAGGAGAATCCCTGCTGGAGGAGTCAGATATGGTGAATTAATTCAGAAGTCCCTCTTTCAACACAGATCAGGTTTTATGCACACAATTCCTTCTCACTGTCCTTACTTATTAGTTTTATTTAGTGTCATAGCCATTTCATCCGGACAGAATCTGAAGGATTTCACACTGTTCGTTGAGGATGTCTCCTGACAGAATTTTTGCCTCAATAAGGTGGAAATCAGGTATTGCTTGTAACTAGTTGAACTAGTTAGGGTGGTTTCCTCCCAGGGAGGGGAGTTGGCACCTATTCTGCTCCTGCATGGGAAGCTCCATTTAGTAGGAGTCCTCCTCAGGAGTCAGCACTGCAGATTCTCTCAGACATAGGGGTGGGAGTTTTAACCTGTGGGATTCAGGGTCCACGTGAATTATTCTGGCTTCATCCTTTGAGGAATTATTTTAATTCCTCTGTAGAAATGAATGAGAAGGTAAACATTTGTCTTTCGGTTTTTGTTTGTTATTCCTAGCTAGCACACGTGATTAGGACATATTGGAGAAAACTAGACCAGATGTTTGCTAGAACCAGATGTTTAGACAGACCAAATTTCTTTTTCCCTTTCCAACAGTCAGCTGAGAAATGAGATTTTTGGCCATGGTCACTTGGGCTGATTGCATAAACTATCTACCTCAGAGAAGCTTTCAATTATCCTGCCAGCAAGTAGACAGTAGACAAGCCTCTAGATTCAGAATCTACATTTTTGGTTATTAGATGTGCCCTTTGGCGACCAGCACAGACTCATCTGTCTCCTGTCCCCCAACATCATCACCCCCGCACCAAACGTTTCTTGAGCTGCTGTTAATGCCATCTGCCTGGAGTCTCGAGCTAGCTGAGTAGGTATATCAGAGATATCAAAGGCACACACTGTACAGACCATGTACTAAGTGCTTCATACACATCATCTCATTTTAAATAAAAGTGATGGAAAGTGGGCTTCATTAGCTCTCCTGTCTTTCCCACCTCTTTTCAGCTTCCTTTGGCCTCCTCCTCCTCCCTTCCATTGAAGGGATTTCTTTTTTTTTTTTTAATTTATATATATTTGACATCAATTGTAATCCCCATGTATTCCCCATCACCATATCACCAGTGCACTGTCACCTCAGTCCCCCATGCTCCCGTCTGCCCTCAGCCCTCTCCCTAGCCCCTCCCCACCAAGTGTCCCCAATTTGTCCTTGTCTTTTCATTTTTGGTTTTTATGTCTTTATTGTTATTATTATTATTGTTCTTATTCCTTTCCTTGGTCCTTATTTGGTTCCCTTATATTCCTCCTAGGGGAGGAACCATCTGGTATTTTTCTTTTGCCTTCTGACTTACTTTGCTGAGCATAATCCTGAAGGGATTTCTTAAGGTTTGCATCAATGTCTTGGGGTGTGTGCTACAGAGGCTGGAGGAATAGGTCAACTATAGAATCCACTTACTGCCTGTGGGATAACTTTTTGCTGCTCCCCCATTTTGGGGTCAGGCACGTCATGGAATCTAATAAAAATATGCCCACGTGTCCTGAGCCACAGATTAGTTTTGACTGAGCCAGAAAGGTTGTCAGGCATTAGCTTTGTCTAGCTCCTTCCCAGCTACCAGGTGTAGGTCTACTTGGAAGAGGCAGGGGGTGGGGGAGAGGCAGTCTGCTTAGAAAAGTGCGCTTTGGTGTCATGTTTAGGTGTCAGTCACCTAACTGTGTTCATGTCCATTCCATATGTGCTACTTTCTGTCTTTTCACTTGACAAGAATGTGTTTTTATAGTCAGAGAAGCATCAGTGAAGGGTTTCATTCTCTGGGGGTAGGCATCACTGCCTCCTGGCAGCAAACGCAGTCCCTCCAGCGGCTCGTGATTCCATGAGCTACTTACTCACCACGTTCCCAGCCTGCCAATCACTGCTTGCCACATTCCCAGCCCTCCGCAGCCTCAGTGGCTCCAGTAACTCTTCCGATTTCCTGTGAGGGTGAAAGTGGTGCAGGTTGGAGGGAGCCCTCAACCACATACTGGGATCCATTTCTGCTGTGTCCACATCACACTTGAATTTCCATGGACTCTGTCACAGTTTTACTTGTCCAGGATAGGTGATAGACCTTTGGAAGGAAGCATGTTTTCAAAAACTACAAGGTGACTTTCACTGAAACTGTGACTCCAAATAATAAAGCCCAACTGTGGCACTTCGCCCAATTAGGACTTACAGGCAGAGTAGCTGATAGAAGGAAACGGGGGTTGTTTTTGAACACATCACAGATTTCTACTGTCTGGACACCTGCAAGTCGTGTGTGTGTGTGTGTGAGAGAGAGAGAGAGAGAGAGAGAGAGAGAGAGAGAGAGAGAGAGAGAGAGAGAGAGAATACATGAGAATTATGGTGATTTCATACACTGAACACTTTGGTTGGGACCCTGGATGAAGGGCTGCCCCAGTATCTTTCAGTCGGACCAATCCAGCCTGGTGTCCACGAAGATGAAGGGTGTTTTCGTGAGCTTCTCTCAGAAGGAATAGGGCTTCTGCCATTCTTTCTCATCTCAAATCATTATGATCTTCTCACTTCCCCTTTTCCTACAGTGACCCTTAAGAAAGGGCTTTTAGGAATGTCCTGTGTGAGTTCTATGCATTAAATCTAGCAGGAAATACAAATGTTACCACAGGTGGAGAATTTCATGCCTCCTATTTCCCTTGTATTGACTGACTTTATGAAATATAATAAAGAATCTTTCTCATTTTAGAAAGGTTATAAGACTGAAAATCCTGCTTTCTCTCTGTAGAGTATAATATACTACATGGTAACATCCCCCAAGCTCCTCTCTTGGATCAAGGATGAATCACTTCTGAAGTCCCTACAGCCTTTTGCCAAATGGCATTACATTGAGCGTGACCTCGCAATGTTCAACATTAACATCGATGATGACTATGTGCCGTGCCTCCAGGGCATCACGCGGGCAAGCTACTGTAATGTTTATCTGGAATGGATCCAGTACTGCGCCCGGAAAAGGCAAGAGGTGGGTAAGGGAAGCGGGGGACTGGAGGCATTCAGTGGAAGCTTCAAAGACTTAAAAAGAAGGAACTTTGTGAAGTCCATCTCTTCCTTTATCGCTATGGTAGATTCATGTAAAATAGAGGAGAGGGGAAAAGGCATTGGTATTAAGATAAATATTTATTTAACAATTAAACAGAATGGAAAGGATTATGCTAAGTAAAATAAGTGAGAAGGAGAAAGACAAATACTGGATGATTTCATTCAGATGGGGAATATAGAGAAACAAAACAAAGGAACTATCAAAACTAAACCCAAATGAGCCCTAGAAAAAAGAATGTGACTGTGGAACTGAGGCTGCTAGAAGAGAGGAGGGGGATGGGGACAAAGAAGGAGGGGCCCAGTGGTCTCTGATAAAGGGGAAGGGGTGCTTTGACGGTGGGCATGGCATGGTACCATAGCTGAGGAGGTGTGATCCTGTTCTCCCAACTCACATACAGTGTTGTGAATCAATGTTACCTTAAGATCAAAAGAAATTTTAAAAAAATGTTTATATACTATGTTTCCTCAAAAGGAAAGTTGGAGGTAGTTTCCCCCTCAACGGTGGGTGCTAGGGACAGTGCAATTTTACACCTCTATCAGCTTTAAATACTTACAGAAAAAAATTTGAAAATTAAACTAAATAAATAAATACTTCCAGACTTTGTTTCTCTGCTTAAAGTTACTTTTTGAAATTTCGGTGCCGTGAAATCTGGAGGATTTACTGGCCTCATAGTGAGTCACGACACGCAAATGCTGCTTAGCCAGCAGAGGGTCCAAGTTGCTTCCAAGTTCTTTCTCTTGCGCCGTGATGGCTTCTGTGCTGAGGACACTTCTAGAGATGAATGCAGGCTCATCGAAATGCCGCCAGGGCCAATGACAGCAAATAAAAAGAAGAGAAGAGCGGCCTAGGAGGAGGGTGGGGAGGAAGACAAGTGAGGGGAATTGGTTTACTTTGCTTCTTGGTCTCCAAAAGGCTGATTCCAAGTGGTGTTAGTGGAGATAGTAGATTCAAACTGAAAAACAACTTCCTCAGCTGCTGGTGAAGCGAGTTGTTGCACGACCTGTCGAAGGTAAACCAACTGATGGTGCTGGCTCCCATCCTTGACCTTTTCATGAGTGATTAAAAGCAAGTGGTTGCTGGAATAGCTAGCAGGCTCTGCTTTCTCCAGGTGTATCCAGGTCTTAACCCATGCTGGTGGCTGAGAGAGTCAAAGCATGTATTGATAGACAAGGCTACCAGTGAGGGCTTGTGAAATTTTTTATGTAAAAGATATTTTGACTTTAAATATCTTCTTCATGCCCCCCCTTTTGTAAGCTGACTTGGATGTCCCCCTTAATTTACTTGTTGGCTGGGACTTAGGGTCAGTTCAATGGGCTCTTCATTATGAGGAGCTTGCTGACCTTTCTCTTCTCTCTCCCTGCTAGACAGGCCTCCCTTCCCTCCCCGCTCCTCCCTCACTGGAGAGTGTTAAATGGGCCTCCACTTCACTGGAAGCTCTGACAAGCTCTGACCCCCTTCCTGACTTGAAGCACGAGATTCAAAATTCCAGGAAATTGGCCCAGCAAGTCACACGTTAGCCCCTTTCCTTCCTTAAAGTAGCTTCCGGGTTTAAGGGCCAATAGTACAAGCCTCCGGTAACTGTACATTGGTGTTTCTGTGTTGTGCGTGGCAGAACCCACGTGAAAGCTGAACACCCTTGCTCTTTCAGCCTTCCAAGAGCCTGGACAGTGACGAGGACTCTGCTTTGGTGACTCTGTCCTTTGCCCTGTGCATCCTGGGGAGGAGAGCGCTGGGGACAGCAGCTCACAATATGGGCATCAGGTACCTGGAGAAACAATTGTGATGGGCTCCAATATTTGATATTTTGGACCGATTTGTGTTACTTTATTTTAAAATTAGACTGCTCATACTTGTTTCAGATTCTTTACATAACAAATCATGTTTGATCACTGTGACCTTTTGTAATATTATAATTGGGAACAGCATTAATAGGAACAGTCAAAATCTGGGAATTTGGGGTATAGGGCTTTCTGTATTACAAAAGTCCATGTGGATTTGCTAAGAAGATTAAATGAAATCATGCATATGAAGTATCTAGCCTGATATATAGCAAAATTAATGCTCAATAAATATTAGGTCCCTTTTCCTATTTTTCCTCTCAGGGGAAAATCATCACATCTGTGCTCCATCTAAGACCCTACTCTGCCTTTATCTGTGGGTCTTTTGTTAATTGGCTAGCCCTTCTGTTTTCTCAGGCTCTCTTGTTCTCGATCTTCCTCCTCTAGATGTAAACAGTCAACTTTCCTCTTCTTAGAGAACAAAATTAAACCTTCTCTGGGCCCCTCACCCTCCTTCACCTGTTCCTCAAGTCTTGTCTTACTCATAAACAAACTCTTAAACTTTTCTTCACAAATGAAACTAATTGCCCTTGCCCCACTGCCTCCCTGCCAGCTTGCCTTCTGTTCCTGGCACTCCAGTGAAATTGCTCCTATAAATTTCATCAGTCACCTAATCATTACCAAATCCATGGTCATTTCACAAACTCTTGGGATTTAAGGATCAATGATTCTTAAGTCTCTTTAGGGATTTTGGGATCCGTGGTTCTGAACTTTGCCGGCCTACTGCTATTAGTGCATATTAAAATTTCTTAAGGGGCATTTAAATATTCTGCTTGCCGAGGCCTCTAAACCAGTCCAGACCAAGGACATCAGAAACTCTGTAGGTAAACCAGACATCAGAATATTTTGTGTATTCCTAGGGAGGTAAGCTAGATAGGACATATTGGGTAGCTGCAGGAAATGAAAAACACTGCAGCCTTGCCAAAGAGAATGCCATAAGAACTAGTGAAATCGGTCAACACCAAAATGGAACATGGGTCCCACCTAACCTGACCCCAAACCTCTTATACTCATAATGCTGGAAAAATCCACCCCAAATACAATGACACTTCCAGAAATGCCCTAATGATATTAAAAAGTATGTGTCAACTCCATTGGGGGTGGGGGAGGAGGGAAACAACTCCCTTTTCCCTAAAGTGTTGAATATTCCACCCCTTCATTAACCTCATGCCAACCCACCCATAAAAGTGGGAAACTCAGACCCAGTTGAGCATCACTCTCCTTCTCGCATTTGCGTGCACTTCCTCCCGTGTGCGCTTTTGCCTTGCTACTAACGCCTGATCCCTACAACCTCTGACTCTTTTCTGAATTCTTTCTTGGAATGAAGAATCTGCTCAACCTCAGGTGCAGATCTTCCTTCCCTCTTTTGAGGCCTCCCCTACCATATCAGTAGGGTTCAGTGTGCTCTAGGGTTGAGAATCACAGAGGCAGAGAAAGTTTTAAAAAGGGTGTTGAGGCCTCCTGGTGGTGCAAGGGGTTGAGTCTCAGCACTATGAAGCTTTCTGCAGCAGTCACTGCAGCACAAGTTTGAACCCAGCCAGGGAGGTGACCCACATAACTCAACAGACTCATCTGGTGTCACCCGCTACTCCCCTTAGCAGTGTATTTCTGCTAAGGTAGATCTGCCTGCTCTGCTCCCCACTCTGTCTCTGGTGAATCCTCTTACCACCCTACCCCCTGCACCTCTGGCCTGTACCCCAGTTCTTGTATGCATACATAAATAAATCTTTAAAAAACAAAATTAAAAAGATGTCTTCCACTGAGCCTCCTCTGGCTCCTCTTCTGGGTGGGGGGTGACTTTTCTTCACTTATTCTTCATTGCTTTGCTAAGCCAACACCCTGCAAACAGGGCTCATTAGAGAACTTGCGTTTAGGAGGTTGGGTTACAAGCTTCTTAAGAGTGAACCCCACTTGTATTTGCCCAACAGCCCTCCCATACCCTGGCCACTGGGTAAACCAGCCAAAGAACTTTGTTCACCATGTTCTCAAACACCCTGCTGTGGGAGGGCTGGGAGTCGTTGCTGGTGGCGGTTTGTGAAAACACATCACCATGATGAGGAGTCGTTGCTGGTGGCGGTTTGTGAAAACACATCACCATGATGAGGAGTCGTTGCTGGTGGCGGTTTGTGAAAACACATCACCATGATGAGGAGTGTTGAGGGAGTTAAGCAGGTGCTGGGCACTTTTCTTTGTGTCTCTCTGGAGCCGGTAGCCTCCAGTCACTGAGGGGAAAAGAACCAAGGTAGTTACAAAAGAACAGGCATTGACTGTTCTTTCAGCCACCACATCTTAGATTTTCTTTTCTTCATTGAGAAATGCTAACGACGTAGCCTGAAGTACTGCACTAATGGTTGTGTAGAGTAAATGAAAGTTATTAGGTTTTTCCCACCCTCCCGCCTTTAGCATCTGTGGTCGACACCTATGCTCTTATGCGCGTGCCTGAAGGCAGCACCTGGAGTGTGGTGTGGGCATGCGTGATAGGCACAGCTGAGTCCAAAGACTGAGCATATAAGGGCGGCATCATGGGATGGGGCAGCAGAGGACGGAGGGGTCAGAGAACAGTAGAGGCCAGTGGAGAGACCACGAAAACCCCAGAGAGCACAGGAGTAAAGATTCTCCAGGGGCTAGGAGCGCTGCCAGTCTCCTGGCCCCAGGCCTCCCTGCCTGCCCTGTGCCTGGTTGCCTCACTATAGTGTTGTAGAAAGATCACTGAAAGTCTGAAAAAGCCACTGAGGGCTCCAGGTCATTTACCCGGGTCCACAGAGAACTTGCTCTGTGCCTTGCTGGCACTTCAGGTTGTTACAGGAAAATACTCTTGGGGCAGGAGCGCTGGCTTCTGGGCTCTGTTGTTTCTCCCCTCTAACTCGCCCCTACATTAGACCCAGACAGTTCCCTTTGTGGTCATCTGGGAGTAATCTGAGGATTGTTTGAAAGGCTAACAATTGTCTCCGTGGCCTTCGTGCAAGGCATGTTGTGACTCCTCTAGGGGCTGCTGCTGGAAGGAGAATCTTCAGGTATTCGCAGCATCCAGGCAGATGGTCTTTTTGTTTGCTAGATTTAAAGTTTTAAGCGAATTTCAAAATTTCTTTACAAACTGCAAATTGAAATGCTCCAAAGATTTCACTCTTTTGGTTCCTCCCTAAGACCTTTTCAAAGACTTCTCCAATCCTGTTCTTTTGTAAATTGGTCAACTACTGCTGACCAGGTGTTTCTTGCTTGGTCTGCTTTATTTTTGGCTTGATTAAGCACCATGTTTACTGGCTGCTTTTTTAAACCTTGTTTAGATGGGGTTTTCTTTGTTTCCTATACCCAACATCAGCAATACTTGTTCCAAACATAGTGATGAGATAAATCTGGGAATAAACTCTTGCTGTCCTAAGAGAAGGATCTGATCATCTAGCTCTGGTTCACTTTACTGAGAGGTAAAATCCCACCACATGCTTTCATTTCAGTCTTTGACTTACAAAAGGCAATTTATTTGACATGCTACCCCAGGCCAGTAGTCAGGCCCAAAGTCCATGAAGTTCTGATTACTTAGCTGTGCTGTGGGGCGCAGAGAAGGACACGGTGTAAGAAGGTTAAAACCTGGTTGGGTCCCATCTTTGCTTCAAGCAAATAGCTATGCTCTGCGTTTACTATGCTGGATTTCAGTACATGATTTTGAGTTCAAAACATGGGTCTAGAGTTCAAAAAAAATGTATAGGATGATTTTTATAGACAGTCAAATTGCTCTCCAAAACTGCTATCCTAGTTTGTATGCCCACCAAGAATGCTTTGCCATACCCTTCACTAATGCTGGATATTTAATTTGTTTAAATTTTTCTAGTCTCGTGGGCAATTTTATCTTGTTTTGAATTTGCCTTTCTATTATGAATAGTGAAGCTTTAAAGGTCAAAATATTTTTATGTATTTTCTGGTCACATTTCATTTTCTGTGAATTGCCTGCCAGTATGTTCTTTAGCCATTTTTTGGTCAGGTACTTAGTGGTTGTTAGGAGCTATTCTCATTAAGATTTCATCGATGTTGAAAATACTTTCTATCAAGATGCCCCCTTTAGCCACAGTACACTGAGTACACTGAGACACAATTAGCTGGGACATAATCTGTTATTCCGCCTAGTCTTTATGTGATTTTTAAAAAATTTATTTTCTTACATTGTTGTTCATTTTGTACAGTTTGATTTCCCCCCTCAGGTGTAGTCCCACCACCATAGCACCTGAGCTCTATTACCAAAGTCCTTCATGCTTTTCCCTCCCCTGCTTTGTTCTCTCTCCTTCACTTTCCCCTGCTGTGTGCCTCAGATCATACAAGTTTCGCCTTTTTACTGACCCTTTGTTCGGTTTCCTTATAATTCCCCATAAGTGAGACCATCCAATAGTTTTCTTTTTCCTTTTGACTTATTTCACTAAGAATAATCCCTTCTACCTCCATCCATGCTGGTGCCAATGATATGAGTTTGGCTTTTTTATTGCTGACTAGTATTCCATTGTGTATATGTAGTACATCTTCTTGAGCTATTAATCTGTTTAGGGGCATTTAGATTGTTTCCATAGCTTGGCTATTGTGAATAGTGCTGCAATAAACATAGGAGTGCAGATTTCCTTTCAAATTAATAGTTTTGTGTCCTTTGGGTACATTTCTAGTAATCAAACCCTTGAAATATATGGTAGCTCCATTTTTAGTGTTGTGAGGAATCTCCACACAGTTTTCCTTAGTGGCTGGACCAGTTTGCACTCCCACCAGCAGTGTCTGTTGTTTCTGGATTTTTAAACATGGACTATTCTCACATGTGTGAGGTAGCATCTCATTGTGGTTTTGATTTGCCTTTCCCTGATATAAGTGATGTTGAATATTTCTTCATGTGCCTGTTGGTCATTTGAGTTTCTCCTTTGGAGTAGTTTCTCTGTTTGAGATGAATCTCCAAACTGTGACCAGTCATCATCCTGGATCACCTCACAGAAAAGATTAAGGTCCACTTGCCATGCAGGGGTTAGGAACTCAGAAGTCAGAAAACAAAAAGTAGACGAAGTTAACATGATGCAAGACCCTGCCCAAGGTGATAAAAGCAGCTCATTATGCCAAAATCAGAATCTTCTGTATAGGGAAAATATCAAAATTGAAAGCTAGAAAAATAATGGTAACCTTGAAAACAGAAGAATTTCTGGGACATTAAACAGTAACACTGTGGAGGTCACCTCCTGTCCTGGCCTTGTGTACAGGGTCTGGTGTACTGGCTCCTTGAAGCCTCTGGACATCTTTAGGAGATGTCCAGCTTTTCTGTCTTATGAGTCCCCAGCTTTATTATACCTCAGAATTACCTGGGCAATTTGATCAAAACAGAGACCTACAGGTCCCATCAGAAACCACCAATCTGAGAACTCTAGAAATTAGGCCCAGACATCTAGTTTTAATTTTGAACAAGCCTCCAGGTAAGTGAGTCCTTTGCAGCCCGACACTGGTCCTCAGGTGGCCTTGGGGAGCATTTTACAGTAGGTAATAGCAATTGTTCCGAGGGATATGGAGACTCCAAAACATGGAACTATTGGGTGTTTGGATATTTTTTTAAGACTCTTCCTCAAACCTTGCCTTTTAGTTATTTCTCACTTGGGAATTATTAGTTCAAATTTTATTGGGGATTTATTTGAAATAGTATCACTGAAATCCTTTAGCCACATGATTGCCAGTGATTATACGAGATCCTGCAATAAAAATGTCTTGGTTTATGTCCAAAGTTTATGTTGCCTGGATGGACCAGTTTAGGATGGAAATAAGAATAGCAGAGCACCTCTACAACAGGCTCACTAAGTACAGGGAATGGTGCTAAGTGCTTTTTGTGAGTTGACGCACTTTATTCTCTCTGGGGGTATGAGGGGAGAAGACAGGTCCTATTTTTGGTTCTGTTTCACAGCTGGAGAAGACATAAGCACATTGCTTTGTGCAATGTTTTTCCATTGCAGAGTCCTTCCCAGACTCTAGGTTCCTGCTCTAATTGCCACCATTCATCCCATGTGCTCTGTGGGAATTCTTCAGGTTGCCCCTGATCTCTGTGGTCATTTTCCTGGAGTGACTTGGCCACACCATCTCCTCCTCACCTACTTAAGATTCCTTCGAGAATATACTCTGTGTTGGGTTGTTTCACTGAGAATGGCCATAGGCACCTGCTAATGTCTGTGCTGTGGCTCCCAAAGCTCCCTGTGACCTGTACTCAGGGGCACTCCACCCTCTGGGCTGAGGGCAGCTTTTCCCCTCTCCTGCTGGCCCAGAGAGAGCCCTTTCCTGGGCCAGCAGGAGTTGCTGCCACCTTGCAAGCAATGCCCTAGCTCATCAGCGCATCTCTGTCTCTCAGGACCTGGCGTGGGCACTCTAGGACAGGTGAATGCTGGATGCTGGGCTGTATTTGTCCTCTCCCTCCACTGATCTGTATCCATTGTAGGAAAAGAAAAAAGTAGGGGATGATGAGGACAAGAGACTTGCCCAAATATGAACTACAAATATCAGAGCCAAAATTCTGGCTTGGGTATGGAGCTGGCTCCCACTCTTCCAGCTCTGCTGGGCCATGTGATGCCTCCCCACGTAACAGATGAACTCCAAAACCAAGTCAGGAACCTTGGAGCTTCTTGAGGGACACCATTGCTTGCTTCTAATGTTCTTTACCAGGTGGGAGAGAGCTGGTATCCAAACCAGGAGGTGCAGTGCTTTTAGAGCCAAGAGGGTAACTTCTTAGATGAAAATTACATAAAAAATGGTTACTACGTTATCAATTCAGGATGTGTGCTGAGGATATACAGCAATGCAAACATTGGAAAATTTGCTGGTGTCCAACCTCAGGAGGATGAAGTGAGGGGAACCTCAAGAACTACACGTCATCGTAGTTCTTCTTTGTGCTTGACTGAAACCTTTGAAGAGATTAGTTCTAACACAACCTCTAGCTGGTTTTTAAGATGAATCCAGTTACACATTTTTTTATATTTTATTTTTTAATTATATATTTTACATCATTGTTCATTTTTGTACAGTGTATACTTATACTTTCTCCTCTCAGGTGTAGTCCCCATGAAATTCCCATCACCAATTCACCTGTGCACCATCAACATAGTCCCTTGTGCTCTTCCCACCCATTTTGTTCCCTCTCCCTCCTCCTCCCTTGGAGAATGTCTCAGATTCACAGTCATCTGTTGATGTTGATTTTTAATTTATTATAATGAATTTTTTCCCCTTAGCCCCTTGTTTCCTCTGCATTCCTCCTGTAAGTGAAACCATCCAATATACACATTTTAAAAGCAAGTCTGTGTTTCTTGGCAAGGTGGCTGCCAGGAGGCAGCCATGCTGTGGCCCCTGTGCTTCTTCAGTGTGGTGTAAGATCTGGGATATTTGTTCTTAACTGTCTCATCCTCTTCCTTACCTCTTTCTGCCCTGCTTCCTCTTCAATGAGAGGACCATCATAATATACCTCTGTTGCGACAGGGACTTGGGACACAACAGTTGTGGAGCAGGTTTGCAAAGCAAGACTCAGCTACTTGAGCAGAAGTTCTTGTGCCATTTATTGAAAACATGCAGGCTAGTAAAAGCTGATCATGCAACACTGGTCGAGGAATAAGGTTCAGAATGGGGGCTAGGAATGGGGAACAAAGTTTTACGAGGGACAGAGAAGGGGACATCATGACTCTATGTCAAGAGACATTTGCATCAGCAAAGTAGGATGTTATCGTAGGCAGAGTTATTCCAAGACCATCATGGAGATAGATCAGCAGTGGCCGAGGCGTCTCTGGCCTGCCTTGTGATATGGGCTATGCTCCGTAGGTAGCCAAGGAATGCTCTGCTGTGATTTGCACATGGCAAATAGGTCACACTTGCCCATGCTGACCAGCTAGTAGGCAGCTCATAGGCACCCACAGACCTTATACAGGCACTCATGAGGCTGCGATGAGTTTACGGGAGAGGAAATTGTCAGTCTTCCAGAAATCATCAGAAAAATGTTTGCCCTTGCTCTCTCACTTCTAGTTGATCAGAGGTTGTCTAGTCCCCTGCATTGCTGTTTTTGTTTGGGGAACTTTAGCAGGAAAGTGTGTTCAGGAGTGATGGATTTGACCAGTGCCCAGCTGCTGGATTGGTGGTAAGGAGTGAAGCATACATGATGTATGCTGCCGTCCCCAAGGTCAGGATGCTCTGAGCTTGGGGCCCTGACTTAGGTAAATAAGCACATGCTCCTAAGCATCTCCGTTACTAATAGCACACATGGAAAATCCAGCCTGAAAATCACACTTAATACTTCACATGTGTTCTACAGACTCTCCGTTCATGGCAGCAGAAGGCTCTTTGCATTGCCTATTTGTAAACACATAGTATATGGGCCCATTTGGAAAGAAACTAAATTGGACAAACCAGTCTTTGTTCCAGAGACCCATTGTCGAGACCTACAGAATTGACCCTGGTGTGTGAGGGTCGTTTCCTTCTGAATTGTAAGATTCCCAAAGAATGGATCCAAAATAATGACTCCATTGTCAAAATATTAAAATACGTATCTCCTTATGGCATTTTTTTTCCTGAAAGGCAGGGTTTTCTAGTGGCAGAACTATTAAAATTATGGGCTATATGCTTCTTGATTATGTAGGGGGGCTTGTTCTGTGCATTGAAGCATAATCCATGCCTGGATTTTACCTATTAAATGCCAAGAGCACTGTAGGGTAAATGAAATTTGTTAGATTTTTCTGCCCTCCCACCATTACCATTAATGATAGACCACTTCGATCCTGCACGCATGCCTGATGGCGGGCGCCTGGAGTAGGGTGTGAACATGCGTAGGTGGGTGTACCTGGGCTGAGACATAGGGCATATAAGGGCGGTGTCACAGGGACACCAGCAGTAGCAGAGGCAGAAGAAATAGATGACTAGAGTAAGCAGCATGAGCCGAAGGAATACGCTCAGCAGGCAAGCAGTAAGCAGGAGAGCAGAGGCAGAAGAAGCAGAAGCAGCAGCAGCAGCAGCCTAGAGAGTGAAGGGGGCCTGTTAGCCTCCTGGCTCCCGGGCCCCCCTGCCTGCTGTGATAGCCTGGAAAAGCCCCTGAGGGCTCCAGGACCCTCTTTTACCTATCTGTGTGAATCATAGAGAACCTGCCTCGTGGCTTGCTGCACCCTCCCTAGTTGTGAAATCTAGAAATGGTCCCAAAAAATGACATTCATGACATCATTGCCAGATGTCCCCTGGCAGCCAAAACTGAGAACCAGTGAGAAAGGGTGCAGATGATAACTGAGCTGAGTTGGTCAATGATATTGAACAAAAATAGGGTTCAGAAGGGTATAGATAACCTCTGGCTAAAATAAAGCTATGTGGATAAAGAAGGTGAAATACAAGAGAGTAAATTCTTATCGCCAATGAAAGGTGGTAGATGAAGAAGATGCTGAAATAGTCTACATCTGTTAAAGCATAAGTCAAACACTAGTGTTAGCACCAGCTGTGACCACCTCTGAAAACAACAGCTAGAGTCTCAAGCCAGAAAATAGCCACTTGTCTGTACTCCTCAACAGAAGTTGAATCATCATATATAATAGGAAGCAGGGTCAAGATACAGAAAGACAAAAACAGGAGTTAGTGCAATCAGAGTCACTGGAACCCATCTTTATAGTCACTGCAGTCACCTGGGTCTACCCCAGCGAAAGTTAGGACTCTTTGCAATACACATGTGAACACATATGCACATGTACACATACACACAGACATGTACAGTCTGTTACAAAGGCAAGGTCACTACTTTTCCTGAGTCTGGATCAAGTCCTGTGAAGAAGTGATGAAAGACTAGCAAGGAAGCAATGAAGCCATGGTCCCTTTTAATGGATGCAGGTTCAGGGGCAAAGGCATAGATTTGTTTTTGGGTTGAGTAGGACAGCGTTAGAGTCTAAACAATACATACCAGCCTTTTCTATGAAAAAGAAAATATACTCAAGTATCAACTACTCATCATCATATTAAGGAGCAATGTTTTTCTAGTGCCGTTCTTATTTATTAAAATTTGAGCACATATGGGATTCCATGAGAGCCTTTGATCTGGGTGCCAATCTTCGGTTCCCTATGTGTGGGTTATTTTACACATGACAGGTTTTTTCCCCTACCCTATTCCCTATGTTAATCTCACACAGCTGGACATGGTTGTCCCTGAACTGCTGATTGCCTGGCCAACACATCGTTCTCTAGGACAGACGATTAGAGACCGCCTTCATTAACATTGTCAGTTGGAATGCTGGCTATCCCAGCAAAAGATGGGTGGGGCTGTTTTAGTCCCCATGAAGGCCAACCTTGACTGACTGAGATGTAACCCTATATCCCCACTCCAGCTGTTGACCCCAGGGTGGGAGCCTGTCATGTCGAGGTGGAGTATTAAAAAGACAAAGCCCTCTGAAGCTCTGAGTCAGACATATACTGCAGGTGTTCCAGAGACTTCTGCTCTCTGCCCCCAGCTTGTCATATCTCTCTGTCTTCCTCCTTTTCGGTCTCTGAAAAGCACATAATGAAACACCTCACTCTTAGGATGTTTTTGCCTTGAAGGTACTAGGGATAATACCCCCAATCTAGTGGAACACCACATTGAGTTTGCTATATTGAGATGCATTTTATTTAATAGAACAGCTTTGAGTGGCACAACATGTCAGTCTCTCTGAAGTAAAGCATCTATTGTTGGGGTCTTGCAGGAGAGCTCACTTGCTTCAGGGAGGCTTTGGGGAAATGTGCTTTCCCTCCTGAAAAGAAGGTGGCTGAGGTGGCCATGGAGTACTGCAGAACCACCAGTGCGCTGATACATGAATTCCTTGCTCTTCTCCTTTGCATGCAGATGTTGCGCTAAGTATTTGTGCAAATCCCTTCATCTTCCTTTACCCTAAGGGAGTATTTTCTCTTAATGTGTCTGCAAGCAGTGTGGCATTCCCCATCTTTTCCAAAAGAAACCTCACCCATTTTTAAAATTATTTATTTACTTACTTATTTTCTTTCAATTTAGCTCTTCTTTTGCTGTACTACCAATGGCAGAAACATTGCTAGATAATTCCAACTGAGAGCAGAGAGAACTTCTTTGAAAGCTTCTGCTCTAGATATTCACCCTAATGCAGCCTGCAATTCTATAACTCCCATCTAGCATGGTGGCTGATGCTCACAGCCCCCTAGAAGTCTCTGTTCTGTGATGGGAGAGCCTCTTCAGGAAGGCTACCTCCTGGAACACTTTCTGGAAGATTCCAGGCTTCTCCAGACACAGGGTCCTGTAGTCCCACCTGATTAGACCCTGGCTGTTTCCGTTTCCCACAGTCTGCTTTGACTAGAAGCCTCAGCATTTCTCTTTAGGGAGTTGTAGGTAGAAATTAATGATAGTGGTACATTTCACAAAGAAATGCTAAAATAGCAATCACTGGAACTATTTCCCTTATGTGCAGGTCTAATGTGCTATGTTGAATCAAAAGTCTTGCTCGGTGAGCCAACTCATTAAAGCCTTATGAGCAGCCATCCTTGGAGAGTCTCTTTCGCACACATTTTCCTGCTCATTCTGTCCCAGTTCAGCCCCTATCAGGATGCTGTTTCTTGTGCTTGCCTCCTAACTACCTCTCAGGGATGTTAGAGGCCAGGGTCATTCAGGCGGCTATGAGCCAGTCTATTCATGGAAATAAAAGAAAAAGAAAGAGCCCGTCTTCCTTTCTTCACAATACAGAGTGAGTCACATTCCCAAGCTATGTTTATCCAGAAATCCAAAAAATTATGCTCTCAAGATTTCCCTTGAGTGGGTCTTGTGTTCTTGATCCAGGCAATACTCAGTGACATGCAAATGAAAGCAAAGCAGGGAAAACCTAGAATCACACAAACCTGAAAAATTCTTTGGTCATTCCTTTTAATCCTCTATATCATGTCTTTTCCAGTAGTCATTTCAAAAAGGGTTGGGCTGGGGAACAGATGTTCTCTGAGACTCTAAATGACCGATTGGAGATTTCATTTTCTTTCTCCATATTATGGTAGAATCCCATGTGTGTGATGAGTAACATAACCCAAAAGTAATATCCAGAAATTTCAAAGAAGAAAAGAAGAAAAAAACTGGGCGATCCCACAGTTCACTGCACTCCTTCCTGAGAACTGGGATTATCGGAATAGAGTATGTTGTCACATGGCTCTGATTTTAGGAGTGTGCATTTTGGACCTGTTCTGACCAGAGTGTCTGTCACCTCACTTAGAGAGCAATTGCTGCAGTGGTTCTTATATTACTGAAGAAGACCACCACCCCAAGTGTGGGGAGGTGTGGATGTAGGCTGCAGGGTCAGATGTGTGGTGCAGCCCCTGGGTCAGCCTGAACATTGGACGGTTCTTCCTGCTGTGGCAAATGGGAGACGCAGACCTTGCTCAGAGAGACAGGACCATGAGCAACACGTGCTCAGTGTGAATGGCCAGTAATTCGGACTTTGCTTTGCAGCCTGGATTCCTTCCTGTACGGTCTCCACACGCTCTTCAAAGGAGACTTTCGAATCACAGCGCGAGATGAGTGGGTCTTTGCAGACATGGATCTGCTGCATAAGGTGGTCGCTCCAGCTATCAGGATGTCGCTGAAGCTTCACCAGGTAAAAGTTCATTTTTACAGAAAGACCAGGTCTGAAACATTAGGAAAGAAAGCATTTAAATGTACGTCCCTTTCTCGGCCTGACACTTGAGAGTGCATTTATTACTTAGGTAACTCAGCAGGCTGCCTGGGTAGTCTTCACATTCACCAGAGGCAGTTTCACCTCTAGAGCTGAGATGATATTCCACGTGGATAGAAGAGGGAAATTGGACACATCAGAAGTCTCCAGAATGTGACTGAAAGACATGGGCACCCGAGCCACACAGCTATCTCCCTAGGTGCATTCTAGCAGTAGGGCAATGGATAGGATAAGAGATGACTTCTCTCCAGCTCAGAATTCAGAACAAAAGCAGGGAGGAGAGTGAGACATGGACATGGATTTAGCTTTGCAGGTGACTGGTCAGGTCGCCTCCTGCACACATCCCCGAGGATCAGCTCTCGGCCTTCACTGAGGCTGCAGACTGGTGTCTTTCTCCAGGACCAGTTCACTTGCCCAGATGAGTATGAAGACCCTGTGGTCCTCTATGAGGCCATCCAGTCCGTTGAGAAGAAAGTGGTCATCTGCCACGAAGGCGATCCAGCCTGGAGGGGTGCGGTGCTCTCCAACAAGGAAGAGCTGCTCACCCTGCGGCACGTGGTAGACGAGGGCACTGATGAGTACAAGGTCATCATGCTCCACAGAAGCTTCCTGAGCTTCAAAGTCATCAAGGTACAGTGGCCATTCTTCCTGGGTTGGCTGGAAGAGTCTCCCCTATAGGGGACGTGTGATGCTCATGTCTAGCACCAGCATCTCTCTTAGGGATGTGGTCTCAGAGGAGCTGTGGCCAGCAAGCAGAGGTGGCCACGGTGCCTGTGGGGCTGCGTTCCCCTGCTAGGGTCGTTTCCCACCACGGAGAACCAGAATGTGGGCAAGGGCTTTGGCAAGAACTCTTGGCAAATGCACATGTCTATGAGAGGATCTACCTTATTTTTAAAGACTTTCTAGAGTATTTTCTGAAAAATGTATTGCATTGTCATTCTGAATTTCTCTAAAGTTCTAGACCTTTTTCTATAACCTATTTCTGGACCCCAGATTTTCCTTCCTTTCTTCTTTTCTTATAGTTTCAAGCCAATGGGCTGAAGACTAACTTGAGAAAGTCTAAGAGAGACTGACTCTCTTATTATGTTCCCTTTGTTGCCCCCATGAAAACGGCATCTTCTCCATCCTGTGGAGCTGCCTGTCTAGCTTGACTTTGTGAAAAGCTTTAGGCCAAAATGTTGTAGCCACAGATACTCAGGCCCAGAGCCCTGCTCCCTCAGCGAGGCTTAAAGCCAACAGACTGCCATCTGCTCCTCTCCCTGTTCCCTCCCTAACCTCCAGGTTAACAAAGAATGTGTCCGAGGACTTTGGGCTGGGCAGCAGCAAGAGCTCATCTTCCTCCGGAACCGCAACCCGGAGCGTGGCAGCATCCAGAACAATAAGCAGGTCCTCCGAAACTTGATTAATTCCTCCTGTGATCAGCCCCTGGGGTACCCCATGTATGTCTCCCCGCTAACCACATCCTATCTAGGGACCCACAGGCAACTGAAGAATGTCTGGAGCGGCCCTCTGACTTTGGACTGCATCAGCACATGGCTCCGAACCAAGCTGTTAAGGTCGGTCTTTACGACAGAGACCTCTGTGGGGTGCTGGGCAGGCTGAGGGCATGGGAGCATGCTGCTTCGGCTTAGAACTTCATATTTTTTTCTTTCATCTGATTAAAACTGCCCTACCCAAGTGTCATTTAACAGATCATTTGTTTCAAGCAGCAGTTTTAGGTTGTGAATCAGTGGGGAATCTCGTGCAGAGGAGAATCTACTTCCCTCAAACTCCACACCCTGGGGGTCTGGCTTGAATTCTCCCAGGACTGTGAGGTGACAGGCCTTTAGGAGGAGCTGCTGTACATCTGTTACACAGACCCAGGCCTGAGCCCCCAGCATTCACCTCACCTGCCAAGTCTTCTTCCCTGGTTGTGATAATGTCTCTGGTTAGCTAGAATGAATTCTAAGAAGTTTTGCCAGAATATGACAAAAGTCCTCACTGGGCCTTCGAGCTCAGGGCTATTCTGGAAGGTGGAGCTTGCTACTTGGCAGTCTGGTACAGTTTATTCCTATTTATTAGACCCTGAGATTTGGGAAAGAGACACCCCCACTCTTCCATCTGCAAGCCAGGTGTGCTGCTCACCTGTGCAGTGTAGTGTGGTCTTGACCCTGATGTAGACCCAGATGTGGTGGGGCATTTAGGGGTTTTAGAAGTGTTTCGCCTCTCACAGGATGCGTAAGGACTGTGACGCTGGCCAGCAGAACAGTGGCAACATTGAAGACGTGGACGGAGGGGAGGCTCCATCCACAGGGGGGAGCAACGCCCCAAGTGGGGAGAGTCAGGAGAGCAGCACAGAACAGCCCAGAAAAGAGGGAACGCACTGCTGGTCACCCCAGGAAGGGACACAGAGGACAGGTGGGTGCCTCATGGTTCCTGATAAAATTTCCTTTGATCCCCATGACAGATGCCACGGGTTAAGCTGCTATTCTGACCTCTGAGAACTTCTTGCTAGACAAATCAGTATCGGCCAGAGGATGCCCCAGACTTACTGACTTGTGGGTCCTGCTCAGAGAAGACCTGCTAGATTCAGTTTTTCTCCTTTCTCCATCTGTCTGTCTGTGTCCTTAGCTACCCATCCGTCTGTCTGTCCATCTGTCCTTCCCATCTCTCCCTCATTCAGCGACCACTTGATGGTGCACCTTCTGTGTCTGGCTGCTGACCCATGGCGGCATTTTGTCTGTGAGTCCATCTCACTCCTCTCTACGTCTGTGGGGTGCTCAGACAAGCCTCCTGCCTTCACTTTCTGCTTCTCTTTAGATCTCACCTTCCTCCACTTACACCTGACATTTCAGAGGATAAGGAAAGAGATGATGGTTGCCAGCAGACAGGACTGAAGGGTGTGCCTCAGTCCAAGTTAGTCTGACATTACCGCTTAAAATCACACTTAAGCACCCAGCTAGTTAGACTTAACCAGATGGATGAAGTTCCAAAACGCTGCTCCACTGTGGGGGGAGGAAGGGTGTGGCCCCTGGGTTAGACATGGGACCCTGAGGGCTTTTGGAGGACACACCCAGGCAATGCAGGGCTGACGCAAGCTCCAAGCTCTGCCCTGGCTCCCACCGGCACATCGGCGCTGGGTTTTACCCTTCAAAGCCTGGTAGGGGTTTCACCTTTTGGCTCCAGTACTTGCTTCCTCACCATGCAGAACATCCACTAAAGACCTTTGGGTACGCTCTTCCTGCCAACTCTGCACCAAATGAGTCAGCAAGGAACAGGACATGCCTCCTGGAAGCGAGCAAGGCTGAGGGCTTAACTGAAATAATTTAGATGTATCTACATATGGGGCATGGGGAGGATGGTAGTTGGATGGATGGACAGAAGAATGGATAGGCAGACAGGCTATTGTATGAGACAAGGAGGGGGAAGATGAGAGATGGTGGAGAGGCAGAAGGAAGACAGACAAAAGCAGGGAGGGAGGTGGGTAAGTAGGTAGATGGGCGAAGTAGTTGGCATTAACTGTTCACAGGGATCATAGGACCCCTCCCCCAGCTGGGTGCCATCTGTCCTGAACCCGAGCGGAGCTCCTGCCCCTGCCACAGGCCTCCAGTGTACGGCTAGTGCTCTCAGCCAGTTTCCCACTGCTTTGTCAACAGTGGTTATCATGGGAGAAATTTAAGTTTCGGGATCTAATAAGTGATCCTCCAGATAGGAAAGTGCAAAGCAGCTTCCAAATGGAGAAATGTCTCAGAGTTTGGCCTCTGCTAGTCCAGTGCTGTCCAGGTGACTTGTCCGAACCAGAGGAAAGTTGGGCTGGGGAGGCGCAGAAGTCTGGCTTGTACAGTCAGAGACTCTTGGCATGTGGGGTGAGCTTCTGACTCGGTGACCAAGGCCTGGCACTGCCCAGCCTGGAAGAAACTAGGGCTCCTTCCTCTGCCCAGAACTCAGATGCTGTGGGTACTGGACGTTCCCCCTCTGTAACCAGAGGCTTGCAGCCGGGAGCAGTCACAGATTCTTATGAAGCTGGAGTTCTGCTAGAGCCCAAAGCAGCTGTTAATTTTTCATTATTGCTCCTATAAAATTGCTTCTACCCAGACCACTGCTGACCTCCTGTGCTCCGCAAGGTAATGGGCATGCCTGGAGACAGCCGGTTGCTGGACTTCCCGCCCTTCTGTGGTGGCTCCCACCTGCAGCCCGAGGTGGTCCTGGCACCAGTGGTCCTCCCCCCCAGGGACTTTGAGCGGCTCTGACACAAACCCTCCATGCTGCTGCCCGGCTTGTTCTGTGCGCGTGGCTTGTGTTCACGACAGCTCGGTGGCAGTGAACGTGTCAAGCTACCGAGCAGCTCTCCAGCGTTACTGTGCACCAGACCTGTCTGGAGTGGCTTGCAAGCGCGAATTTACTTCGTCTTCACCACGATGCTAGGAGATGGGCACTCACTCTCATCATCTTGCAGCTGGAAGGACTGGGGCATGGAGAAGTTAAATCACTACCCAGAGCACCCCAGCTAATAAGTGGTCGAAGTGGGATTTGTACACAGGCAAGGAGAACCGAGTCACCACGCCATGCCACCTCACCCTGGCCTGGGAAGCCACCTCTCTTCATCAAGGGCTGTCCTTGTCCCCAAGCTTGGGAATGAGCTAGTGCAGCCACTGCCCTCGCTCCCAGCGTGCCATCTGTGCCGCTGGCGTGTCGCTGCTGTGCCTGACTTTGTCCTGTCTCCTGGCTGGCAGGGACTCTTCTTGCCACTCGTTTTCCTTCTGGCCCATGGGTAGGCAAAGAGGGCTTCCAACTCTTCCTGAGGCAGCGAGCCAGGGGTCCTTTGGGTCATCATGGTGGGCAGGGAGAAGCGAGATGGCAAGGTGCAGACAGCGGTGCCCTGTGCTCAGCCAACTGGCCTGCCTGCAGAGAGTTTCCTGAACTCCCACAGAGGGCAGGGAGCTGGAAGGAGAGCGGGAAATGGGCCAGGGCCTGCCACCCTCCCACCTCAAATAAAGGAAGAGCTTCTCTCTTGCTGTCTTGCTTTCCCTGTCTGTCCACGCAGCCCTGACAAACGCACAAACTCAGAAATCTCTCCATGTAACAGCCAGAGTGATCTCCCTTTAACTTAATTCATTTCAAGCCATTCTTCTATTGGATTACAGTTTCCCATCTCAGAATCAACCTGTGTGCATTTGCAGGGCAAGCTGTAACCCCGCAGCACAGCTTATGAGGCGGGGACCCACTGGCTCACAGTTCTGGAGGCCAGAAGTCTCAGGTCGAGGTGTGGCCAGAGTTGATTACTCCTAAGGGTCAGTCCCAGGCCTCTCCCTTAGCTTCTGGCTTCTGGGGATCCTCGGCGTTCTTGCCTTGTGATTGCGTCCCCCGTCTCTGCCTTCATCTTCACATGGTGTTCTCCCTGCGTGCAGGTCTGTGTCCAAACTCCCCCTTTTAACAAGGACACCAGTCAGCCTGAATTAGGGCCTGCCCTCCCAGTAGATGCTCATCTTAACTAGTAATACCTGCAACAGCTCCATTTCCAAATAAGGTCGTATTCGGAGGTCCCGGAAGCTCACACTTCAGCTGCTGCAAAATGGGGAGAGGAGTATAGTTCAGCCCTCACCTGGCCCTCCAGGCTCTCCATGGCCTGCTCTCTCTCTGACATCTCCCGTCCCGTTCCTGCTGGCTCAAGTTGTCCCTGTCCTCCCCTGGGACTCAGCATTGCTGCTTCCTCCCACTCTAACGTGTTTCCCCAAGTCAGCACTGTCCTTTGCTCCCTCACTCAGCCTCTGGCCAGATGCCACTTTATGAGCAAGGCCCCTGGCCAGCCGTCCACACAGCGCTCTTCCCCACCCTGCCCGGCCCCACCAATCACCGTCTCTCTCTGTCCATGGTGAGGGGCTGTGAGCTGCACCGAGGACAGCTCAGCATGCGGTGGACACTCAGTTGGGCTGGCCCTCCCTTCTGCAGGGTCTGCAGGGAACAGCATGGAGAACGTAGCCACTCAGTTCCCCTGCCCCCCTTGCTTGGGGAGGGGCCGTGTGTATGTGTGTGTGTGTGTGTGTGTGTAGCCCACCCCATCCACACCCTGTCCCTGCCCTGGACCTGGTGTACACACACCTGAGGGAGGCCCAATGTTTACCCTGGGAGAGAAGCCTGGGAAAGAGGCCTGTGCAGCCTCTGGGTGTGGGCAGGGAGTTCTGGAGCCTGGTACCCAGCACAGCCTTGCAGGAGTAGGTCGCCATGTCCCGTCTGTGGGGGACATGTGGTAGGAGCGGACCTGAGTGGGGTCTCCAAAGTGCTGGAGGCAGCACGCCTAGCTCTGTAGGTCGGGCACATGAGAAGCTTAGCCAGGTAGCAACGACTGAGGATGGACATGAACCAGACTCTAAGGACAGGCATCTTGTTTTACTCAGAGTGCCCATGGCTCCATTCTCACAATTGGGGAGCCTCCTCAGTTCTCAGCTGGCATCCCATTCCTGGGCTCTTGCCAACTCCTGGACAGCTGGGATCCTGAGCCTTCACAAGAGGACCCTGGCCTAAGGTCAGCCATCCTGTGTGTGTGCTGTCCTGGGGCCAGCACGTCACGTGGGGTTGGTGTGTTCTCGCGCCCTCTGCTGGGAGCGCACCAGGCGACCTCGGCTCTGACCTGACCACCTGGGACAGGCAGTGTCTGTCCCAGCTGGGAGGGGACCAGCCCAGTGGGGGAGGTCAGCCACCTCCCTGTGGAGAGCAGCTAGGAATTCGTGGCCGCTCTTGGTGCCAGACTGGAGAGCAGTCCTCGCTCGCGCTCCTGCTGTAAGGACTTGGAGGATGCACAGTGCAGCCGTCAGACGCCAGTCAGGGGTGCAGACAGTGCCAGGAGAGTGAACCGAGGACGGTAATTTATACGGGATTTCAACACAGGTTGAACTGAGGGAGGTTTCCCCAAGAAACACTCATAATTTGATAATGCGGTAACTGGCAGAGTAAGTTAAATTTTAAAATAATGATCCTGAGAAGCATAAATGCTCTGAACGTGGCTTGCTTTACTTGGCCCGTTGGCAAAAGTAATTGTTTTTTTTTTTAAACATCAAGAGTGACCCAAAAACCAAGAAAATCGGAAGCAATGAAATTCGAGGGGTGGGTGCCAGGGTTGTCATCGTCTTACATACAACAGACCATCCCCCTTGGACACAGACGGGTCTTTGTCCCTTTGTTTCTGGAATTAGCTGACAAGTCCCCCCACCCAGCGTGGGTGGTCTTTTACCGGCATCAGAATCGCTGCCTTGTGGATGAATGTGGAGTATTTTTGGACAGCAATCAGCGTAACAGTATAAATCACAAACAGATGTTTCGCCTTGCCAAACTCTGAATAAACTAACAAATCACCATCTCTGTTCTTAATTCTGATTCGTTAGAGCCCTCGTTTTTTTTGCTCTGTAAGAGTCATTTATTCAACTACTCAGCGGGAACGTTCAGATGGGCCCCAGCCTGAGTGAGAGCCCTTGCCCACACTCATCCCAGGGAGCAGCACAGTGGGGGCACCCTGTTGTCTCAGCAGACAGGCAGGAGGGAGCCAGGTGGTGACACCCATGCCCTCTGGGGACAGAGCTCAGCCATCAAGTGAGGAGGAAGGGCCCTTCCAGCCACTCAGCTGCTGCGGGAGAAGCAGGTCTGGAGGCAAGCCTGGAATCTCCATATTAACATTTGTTCCCTCAGGAATTATCTCTCAAAAGATATGTCACTTTTCAGGTTCTGCTGCAGACACACATAAATAGTTTAGACTCAGAGGATGTGCTGTTATAATTTGAGCCTGTGGTGTGAGGTAGAACATGAGAAAATGCACAGGATGGTCATTTGGGATACCCACTCTGTAGCTCCCCTATTTTTATGAATTGAATGCCTAATCGTAGCGTTCGGTAGTCAATTGACAGAACTGTGACATCACTAGCTGTTTCCTGCCAAACAGGGCTTTAAAGTTAGACCCTTGTAATTCCCAATGCTGAAGTGAAGCAATTCAGCATTCTCGCAAGCACAGCTGTCCTAACTGCTTCGTCCACAGAGCCGAACAGGTATGTGCTCTCAGGCACGCTTCTTCCAGAGATGTGCTCAGCCGCTGGTCTTCAGGGAAGTCCTCTCCTTTTCTTTAAAATCTGCATTGTCTGTACAAGTCTCAATCAGAGCTGGGGGCCAGGAGGCTCTGGAGCTACACTGGGTGCTAGACATGTAGACAGAGCCCTAGACCCGGCTGTAAGCTGGGCAAGCGTGGGGGGCTGGGGGAGGGGGGTCTGTGGCACAGCCTATTAAAGACTTTGATCTTCAGATAAAACTAGAAAACAAACAGCCCAGTGTGTAGTTCCATCCTCTTATTTTTTTTCAAGACAACTGAAAAATGATAAAAAGCTGTGCATGTTTCCTCTGTCACTGTTTATCAAATGAGGATTGAACTCAGATCCTGACACAGGAACAGAGTGGAATTTGCTTTATGAGGATCACGATTTGCAGCTGCCGTTTGCCTGGGACTGAAGCTCCCAGGGACATAGGACTTTCACTGCTAAAACCAGGGAAGTCCTAGGCCACCAGAAAACCCACCCTCCCTGCGGCCCCCCATTCTACTACCTCCTGCCTCGCCCAGGGCTGTGAGGCACCCCCGGGTCAGCTGCTCTGTTCTCAGGGCCCCGTGGTGATGCTTCCTGCTCTGGGACTGGACAGGGTCCTGACACCTGCCTCACTGCATAAACGCCGATGTCAATGACCCCCTCTATGGCAACCTGTTCTTTCTTTTAAAGGCAGGAGAAAAGGCAGGAGTCAATCGGTCCAGGCACACGGGGCGTTGAGCCAAAGGCCGCCCATCCTGAGCTCATCCGGCCCCATCCTAGAAAGCCACCAGGCCTTCCTCCAGACCTCCACATCGGTCCACGAGTTAGCTCAGCAGCTTTCAAGCAGCCGGCTTTCCTTCCACACCTCGGCCACATCCCTGCATTCCCAGCCCCCGCCTGTCACCACCACGGGCCACCTGAGCGTTCGAGAGCGGGCCGAGGCGCTGATCAGGTCCAGCCTGGGCTCGTCCACCAGCTCTACTCTGAGCTTCCTCTTTGGCAAAAGGAGCTTCTCCAGCGCACTTGTCATTTCTGGCCTCTCTGCTGCGGAGGGGGGCAACACCAGTGACACCCAGTCATCCAGCAGCGTCAACATCGTGATGGGCCCCTCAGCCAGGGCCGCCAGCCAGGCCACACGGGTAAGGGGCTCCATGGCGTGTACCAGGGCGTTTGTGGGGGCTCCGGGCCTAAGGACACCCATGCATTGCTTGCTTGACAGTCCTGCCACCTTTTCCATAGGGTTCCCAGAGTGACATATGTAACTGATAAGAGACAGCTGTTCTCTGAAACACAGATCCTAAAAGACATAACACCAAGCACATGTTATGGGGTTCCCGGATGTGAGGAAATGTTCACTCCCCCACACAGCAGGACTGAGTCATACTTCATTCTCTATCTACGCTAGTCTGCACTGAGGGACAGGAAAGTATCCACATCCTCCCTGGAAGTTGTATTATTCTCCATTCCTATGCACCAGATTTCATTTAAAGTTCTGGACAGCCTTCTGTTTGTTATGTATTTAAACATTAGAGTTTTGAAGACTTCACCCAAATAAGCTGTTACTGATGCAGAGTTCTTTGCTAGCTGACATGAGGTGTGTGCCTGAGATGGTGCATAAGTAATACCTAGCAGTTCTCTTATGTGCTCTGGTGGGGAGGGGAGAAAAATGAGGCACTAAGGCAAGACTTGGTGTCAGATTGGAGATTTCCCAGACTCTGTTTCATGGTCCACACATTCTCCTGCCCTTAGTCCATGCTTTTTAAATAGCACAAGGGTCACAGTCTGATAAACGATAAACCCTGGTTCTGGAGTAGGTGTTTGGAGGTGGGGGGTGGCTATTCTCTTCTCTCCTCCCTCAGGGAAAAGTGGGACTATACAGCAGGCACATTCAGACCCTGGGAAAATCAAGCTGGCACAAACCAGCCTAAAGAGAGTCTTGGGGTTTTCAGTAATGTGTGCCATCCTCCAGGGCAGGCTTAGGGGTGTTCCTGGAGCCCCCAGACCACATCAATCAAGAGCAAGGAAAGTGGTTACATCTGAAATTTTAACTAAGTTTAGTTAGATAACTAAAGGTCTAAATAGACTCCCCCCCCCTTTTTTTTTCCAGTTCCTTAATAAAAATATACAAAATATCACACCTTTCTCCCACCCCACTCTGTCTGTAAGACAACCCATTCTCGGATTCTGGCGAATCCTTTCTAACAAGGACAATTGAGTCCTTGCATCCAAAATAAAAATTATTACTGTTTGGGGCCAAACCTTTAGGGCTTTGCATTGGTGACAGGAGCTAAGTTTATATGAAATAACACCACCCAAACACAACAGTGCCAGGCACATAATGACTTTTTCCCCAAGGTCATCTCTTCCCAGCAGGTCCAGATTACCTGACAAAAGTTCTCCCACATTCAGAGGCACCCTCCCCCCACATGCTTCGCTGCATGTCCTCTCCTCCCAGGCCACCCTTCGGTCCTCTGTCACTTGAGCTTCCTGCAGCTCTGGCGTTAGCACCTACAGCAGTGGGGTAAGTAAACAGTGGTGACAGTGTTTGCTGAGCTGCTTGCTGCTTCTCTTTTTCCTTTGGAAGCACTTCTCCGATCCATGTGAGCCCACAGAGGCCGCTGAGCAGGGGCAGCTACGCGACCGCCGTATGGCCGAGGCCGTGGCGGGGAATGTGGGGGTGATCTGCAGAAGAGCGAGCCAGGAGGACATGGGCCTGGACGACACTGCTTCCCAGCAAAGTGCCTCCGATGAGCAATAAGGGAGCTCAGACTGGGAAGGAGCGCCATGCAATAAGGAGAGAAATGGAATCTTCAGAGATGTACCTCTTTCTCCCTTGTGCTCCCCCAAGCCAGAACAGATTCTGTGTCCCATGTGAGAATCTTCCCCTGGAAAAATGAAAGCTGTTGTAGAAATCAAAATAACTATCTCAGGTCCTTGAAAAAAATCTCACATGATTAAAAAAAATATATATATATGGACACCAGGCCTCCTCATTCCCAGCGGGGCTCGGGTGCTCGCTGCCCCAGAGCTGCAGGACGCAGGAGGCACAGAAGACTTCAGAATCTGAAAATTCGAACAAAAGCCATGTCATAGCTTAAAGCAAGTAGAGTAAGTAGAGCATATAAATCATCGCTGCCCCGATGAAATTAAGACAACTGCATGTTAACTAATGGCCGTTTTCTGCATCACTGTTACCATGAAAACGAAATGAGCAGCGGCACGTATCACACCGTCAACGCACTAAGGTTAAGTCTATGTGTAAAGAAAACCTCACTTCTTTCTAATATTTATGCAGATGCTAAAGTAAAACCAGTAACAGCTTTTCTGCAAGAAACGTGATAGTGCATGCAGTCACAGCTAAAACATTCTGTGGAAGAACCCGGCACTACCCAGCAATGCGCTGCGAAAGCTGGTCCAGGCAGACGTGGAGCCAGGCCCGAGTCTCGTGATGCGCAACCGTACTCCAAGCTTTCCTCTGTGCTGGCCCCTCGCGCGTGCTCTGTGTGCTTCTTCTCCAAGCAGCCCCTACTGTGTCACTTGCACATGCCTTGGTTTTTGGAATTAAAATGTTTATATTTATTGTTGTGTCCTGTCTTTGGAATTTGGCTGAAACTGTCATTTCTGCAAAATGTATTGTTTGCTGTGAGAATGGCAATTCTGAGCCAGCGTGTCCCTTTTTGAGGTTTGACTGGGTAAGAATCTGGCTGCTTCTGACATGAGGCCTAGGGAAGGTGCCCCAAACACAATCCGTGAAGACTATCATCACTGGCCTATTGAATCAGCCCTTTTGGAGATACAAATACTCAGTTTGGAAAGAGTTACATGAGCTTTTCAAGGAAAAGCTATGTCCCTGAAGCTTGAGCACTTTGGAAAAAGCAGTGGAAAGGTGGAGGTGGCCTGAGAGGAGAGGGTAAGCAGACAGGCACTGCATTGCACATTTTATGGGCAGGACGAAATTGGAGCACTGAGTGATTTTAGAAATGACTTGTGTCCCATCCCAGGAGGACAAGAGGATATAATTGCAAAGAATCCTTTACTCTTTGGAAGCAGACTTCACTTCTTTAGGGAAATAAGAATTAGAAGTAGGTGGGCTCTATAATCAGAGACACAGTATATTATGCTCAGGTCAGCAATCTGTGGAGACTCGGACGTGGTTATTTCTGACTGGTATGCAGGTATTAGAAGCTTCACCTTACAGGAACCTTATGGTAGTTCTCTCAGCTGGCAGCTCCTGAAATCCTCTTGGGCAATTTTACAGCCAAATCCTAAGGCCCTGAGCTGTGAGTGTGGCCTCCCCACATGGGGTGTCTCCTTAAATCAACAAAAAATTTAAAAAATGACAATTGCCCGTCAGCAGTCAGCAGTAAGCTGACGGCTCCTACAGCATTCAGAAGAAACACAGAAAGCCACCATGCTTCTCAGAAAGTAAAACCTGTTAAGAAATGGCAATGCAAATGAAAAGGCGAAGTTGCCCTGGACTCACCTCTGTCTCCCCAAGAACCAGTCCTGAGCTGTTTCTCTGGTGCTGAATCTTTTCTAGTTCTCCATGCAGCCTTTGAGGAGACAGTGGGAGAAGGAAATTTCTAGCTTATCTACAGTGAGGTGAGATTCCTCAGACACAAACACAGCTCTGCTTGTCTGTGAAGAGCAACATTTTTCGAGTGTAGGCCCTGGGAAGGCGTGCACACACACGCACCGCAGGGGTACATGTCCACCAGTGGAAAGGTCACAGTCGGGACACTCGGTGGCTGTTTGGCCAACATCAATGATGTATCACACTTTTTTAAATTGTGGTAAACAACTTTTATATTTACTACTCATGAGCTCCTTAATCTGGTCTTCTGTCAGCTGTTTACCAGAGTATTCCTTGCAAAATATTGTATTATTAGCCTCCATTTAAAGGAGATTTTCCTAACATGACATTTCTTGCCAAAGTTATTCAAATTTTTGCCAGCATACAGCTGGAGAGTTATTTTCTGTATTTGGATGCTGAACAAAATTGTTTCTCCTCTCAAGATAATATAAAAACTGTAGTGCTTGGTTTTATATAAATCATGTGGCTAATCTGGCATTATTGATTCTAAATTTTGCTCTGTGTGTTGAAACCATCTGTGTCTGGCAAGTTGTTTCTAAAATCACTCAATGCTCCAATTTCTTTTTGCCTATAAAATGTGCAATGCAATGCCTGTTTACTTACCCCTTTCCTCTCAAGCCCCCTCCACCTTCCCACTGTTTTGTCCCAAGCCTTCAAGCTTCGGGGACATAGCATCTGCTGCAACACACACACACACACACACACACAGAGTGTGCCATCTTCCCAGACACAACCCTCTAAAAATACAGAGGTAGATGGAATGAAGGGGCAAGGCTCATTACCCTCATCATCATCAACCCCTAAACCACCAATGATTTGAGAGCTGGGAATGAACTTGAACTTTACTGGAGACCTCTTCCTGTCAGCTACAATGACCAGAGAAATTATATTCTATGAATTTGAAAGACTTGTCAGCCTTCCTACATGTGTTTCTCTTATTCAGAGGTAAAAAGAAGTGATTTTTAAAATATTGTGAGTTAGTGGTTGTTGGTACCATCTGCTAACGGGGAAGAGGAAGGATTTTATAAACTCATTCTCTAAATCAGTTCTGCTTTGTCTCATCATGTTATTCTAGCAAATTCTTTATAAGGTAATACCTATGTCAATTTTGCACTTTTCAAGCTGAATTTTTTCCTTGAGTCAGTACTTCTACCTACCTATTAGGTACTGGATTTCTTTAAACAGTGGGCACTTCAAAATAATGTGTAGAAGAGAACTCCTGTTGTTTGCCTGCCCCAGCCACTGCTCCCCTTCCTCTCCATGGGTCCCCGGTCTGGCTAGTGGCACCAACACAAGTGCTGAGTCTCCACATCTAGTCCTAGCTTGTGCCCAGTGACAGAACGGATGTCAACTGGCGATTGGCCTCAGCATCTCTCCCCTTTAAGCCTCAGCAGAATGTTCTTTCTATAGGTTGTGCACACTCGGTTCTGAGTGGGAGTTCATCTTACTTGATATCATAGACTGGATGGTTTCTAAATAGATATTTATTTCTTACAGTTCTGGAAGCTGGAAAGTCCAAGATCAAGGTGCTAGCGGGTTTGGTGTCTGATGAGTCCCACTTCCTGGTTCATATACAGTAGACTTCTCCTGTGTCCTTATAGGACAGAAGGGGTGAGAGAGGTCTTTGGGGTCTATTTATAAGGGTACTAACTTCCTTAATGAGGGCCTCATCCTTGTGACCAAAACACCTCTCAAGGTACATCACACTGGTCACATTTCAGCATATGACTTCAGCAGGAATATAATCATTCAAACCATAACATTATCCTTTAGTGAATTTTAGTTCGTAAAATACAGTGATTGTATCTGACATCTTTATAATGCTCCCCGATCATTATATTTGTCAAGGTAATACAATAATTATCTCAGGCCCTTGCCACAGCTGCTACTAAATGTGCTTTGATTTACAGGCGCTCCAGTTTACCACAAGTAAATGTCCACTCTGACCTCACATGATGCACTGAAAAAGACATAGAGCTTAGACAAAGCAACCGTAGGAATACCGGGTCGAGCATGGAGCGCCAGAGCCATCAGGACTCGGGTGAATCCTACAGATGTCCCACAACTTGCTTCTTTACCATTAGTGGGTGCAGAAGCCCCAGCATCCTACGAACGTCAGGGGTCAGCCTGAATCTCAGTTCCTGAATCTCAGTTCCAATCAAGATTCTAACCTCAAACTCCTCCATTAGCACATTTGGCTTCAGCTTTACAAGCCTTCAAATGAGCTGTTTTACCTTTCTGAATAAATTTCATTAGTTTTCCTTCTAACTTGAGACAAAATCAGTCTATTAAACAGACTGAAAACACAGAACTCAAAGGAAAGCAAAGGGAAATGCCCTTTCTTACTTCTGAGATCAGTGAATCCTATACAAAACCCCTTTCTGGGTATGCCAGTGTAAGGTAAATGAAAATGATCAGGCTTTTCCGCCCTCCCCCCATTGGTGTCGACCATGGACACCTGTGGTCCTGCACACACGCCTGATGGTGGCACCTCAAGTAGGGTGTGGGTGTGCACAAGTGGGCGCACCTGGGCTGAGACACCGGGTGAATACAGGCGGTGCCAACAGAACAGAAAAAAGGAGAGAGGAAGAGAGAGCCCAGAGAGAGTGAAGATTCACCGGGGGCTAGGAGGCCCACCAGCCTTCTTGCCCCCCAGCACTCCTGCCTGTCGTGTACCTGGTCACCTCTGATATAAACAGCCACTAAATAATAACCTTAAAAAAAACCCTAAAAAAAGCCTAAAAAAATAAACCCCCCAAAAAAAGCCTCTGAGGGCTCCAGGACTCCTCTACCCATCTGCTGGAATCATTGAGAACCTGCTCAGTGCCTTGCTGGCACTATGGCCAGTAAAGGCTCCATCTTTATGGGGGTCCTACTTCAGCTGCACCAGGCTTGGGTGCTGGCCTTCAGGGAACACAAGGATGGCATTTCCCCAGCCTACTTCCCTCTTCTTCCCTCTTTCTCCTGATGGTGAGGTTCCAAGTCTTAGTAGCCTCTCCCCACGACAGAGGTGGTGCTTATCCCACATGAAGCTCACAGATTCTGGTGCTCAGTGCTCCTCTGTCCCAGTGAGTGTCACAAGGCTTACCATCATGAGCTCGGCCCCCCTGAAGAACCTAACCTGCTGGGGCAGTGGGACAGAGATGCCCTCTTTGTCATACAGGACAGGTCGCCCTTCTTAAAGGATTTGTTCATAATCTACTAGGCCTTCCTGTCAGGATTCCTCTGGATTGGCAAATCCAGATCAAGTTTCATAAACTTACCTTGGAATAAAGAGCTGAGGAGATACCTAAGAGTCTGTCAGGACCACAGCCCTTTGTATTGTGTAGAAGTGGGAGCGCTCCCTGCACTCCAGGGCCAGCCCACAGGTCCCCTCACTCCACACAGGGTAGGAACGGGCCTCAGTTACCGACAGGCATCCCAGCTGGGTTTGTAGCTACGAAGTTCCTAAAACATACTAAAGACTCACAGTTCGTCAAAATGGCCTAAAAACACTGACCTTATCACTCCAGTACCACTACCATCAACCACTAGGTCAGTTTTATCCTCTCTGAACTCTGGCGTTTTAGCAGTCTTCTCTATAGTGGCCTGCCGCGGGCTGAACCTGCCCTACCCCAAAACTCCTGACAACCTGGTCTGAGACCAGGCTTTCCCCAGGGTCATGCAGACGGCAGGTAACCACTTCCTTCCTTGTGCGGCTTCATCCCTTCTATCACGCTCATTGCCCCTTTTGATGGAAGGGAAATGAGGCATATATTTAAGTGAATGTGGCCAAAGGGGGGGCCCTTGGGTCCTGTGTGTCCAACACTGGACATTTCTAAACACTGCTTGTCCCTCCCACAAAAGAGCTCGCTGCCAGTAACCATTATCTTCCTATTTACTTTATTAGGCAATAAGCAAAGACAAACAGTGAGGGGAAGGCCTAAAATGGTGTTGGTGTTCTTTTGAAATAATAATTTCAGAAATCAAGTAACTGTTGTCACTGTCATTTGCATGCGACTACGCTGCACGTGGAGAGGGATCTCATTTTCATGACACGCAGAGCTGATTAGGTAGTGAGCTCTCTTCACCCCCTTCTCCTGACCACATGTATAAACTTCAATGGGGGCAATTCCGTCTAATACTGGGGAAAACTATTTTTCATGTTGTAATTTACCCAAATCATACGCACAACTGCAAGAGGAAATAAACAGAAATCTCTGGGCATAAATAAGCCACAATGGATTGTTGATCTTGTAGTCAATTCCACATTAAGGCTAATTTGATCTTTTAAACATTTTATGGAAACCAGCTGTCAGGCTCCCTCTGGCAAAGCCCACAAGGTTTCATAGACCCGAAGGCATGAAAGCTTGACAGGCCACTGAATGGGCACCTCTCGAACAGGCACATTTCTTCACGTGCAGGAAATCAGGACGCAAACTGTCACTTCCCGCTGCTCTGCACCCACGTCACAATGTCTGGCAAAAGGTGGTTTCTGTTTTCTTTGGTGACCTGTGGGGAAAAGCAAGAGATGGGGGTTCAGGGTTCCTTTCTTTCTCTTCCATCCACTGATGAGTAGTATTCTGAAAGAAGAGCCTGGCAGGCCAGCAGAGGGTGAGATATGCTTGGGGCCCAGGGGGAAGCCCAGCTCCTCACGAGCAGGAGCAGGATCGGGCTGGTGGAATCCCACGCCAGCTGCTGCAGAGCGACCGCTCCTCAAGTGCAAGGGGGTTTTGATGGCGGCTGTAGGGTAAATCGAAGTTAGGAGGTTTTTCCACCATCCCGCCATTCGCATTCACGATCGACCCCTGCAGTCCTACCTGCGTGCCTGAGGGTGGGCACCTGGAGCAGGGTGTGGGCAGGCATAGGTGGGCGCACCTGGGCTGAGACACGGGACATAGAAGGGCGGCAACATGGGGATGCCAGGAGCAGTGTTAGAAAAAGTGGCAGAAGAAGCAGCAGCAGCAGTAGTAGCAGCAGTGGAGCACCCAAAGGGAGTGGGGAATCGCCGGGGGCTAGGAGGCCTGCCAGCCTCCTGGGCTCCCTGTCCCCATGCCGGCCGTGTACCTGAGTACCTCACTAAAAATGATGTAAAAAGGTCAGTAAAAGCCTGAAAAATCCACAGAGGGCACCAGGACTTCTCCTTTACCCATCTGCCTGGATCACAGAAAACTTGCCGGTGTCCTTCTGCCCCTATACAGCGGATTTGTGACTTGAGTCCTGTGCGAGGCGCTGTGGGCTGAAAGATGGGGGTGCAAGGTGGGACCTGACCTGAGCAGAAGTGGCTGAGAAGCCAAGAGTAGGGCTGCCTGCAGGTGGGCTCACTAAGAGCACCCCACTCACTGACCATGAGTCACACTCAGATTTTGGGGAGACATGGGCCTGGTTCCAATGCATATCACACCTGAGTCTGACCACACCTGGCACATAGTAGGTGCCAAACAAATGTCTGTTGAGGAAAGGCACAGCACAATTCGCCACTTTTTGTTCTCAGCATCCACGCATCCTTGTAAGATTTTCTAGGGGGGCGACCAGCTAGGAAACTAGCCCCTGGGTAAGGAGTGCAAGCTGGGCCCTGGAAATCTTCCCGAGAATTTGAGTCCTGCAAGAAGTGAGCTGAGCAGCAAATGGCTGAGGCTGACACCCTCACAGCAGTGTCTGAAGACACCATCCACCAGGCACGTCACTCCCCAGGGCAGTTCTGGCTCCAGTGAAAGGAGCAACATCAGTTTTGCCTTCTGCTGGAAGAGAAACCGCACCGCCTTAGAAAGGTCTTTGCTGGAATTTTGCTTAAATTAACTGACGTCCATTTCTGATGTTCCGATGTGAAGAGGAGGAAGGAGGGAGACAAGCAGCAGTGACGGGAACCCAGCAGGCTGGCTGGGGAGTCTCATGTGCTTTCGTAGCAAGGTGGAAAAGGACATACAACAGGACCCTGAGCCTGGGTTTCCCTTCCTCCACCCTGACTTCACTAGGAAGTCACCTGGTTCTGCCTTCAGTCTGTGAGCGTGAACGGTGTTCCTCAAGAGGCGGCTTCAGAGGTGAAGGGCATTTGGAATAACCTCCTTTTCTCTAAACATATATTTTATCACCTCCTTTAAAAGGCAAAGGATGAGATGTTGAGGAGAGAGATGTAGAGGAGAGAGGGAAGAAGAACAAAAAGGAAGTGGGGGAAGGGGAGAAAGAAAAAGGGAATGAAACACCAGTTCCTTCCAGATGGAAGAACTAACCCTGAGTTTGCAAAGGGGAGTGACAAGGGAAGTACAGCACTCCTCCCAGTCACGACTGCCTCCCAGGGGAGACACTTCTCTGTCCAGCTAGGAGAAGGCACTGCCACAGGTGGCTCCTGCGCGTTCACTTGACTTCTCCAGTTTGCATGGGACCCTTCTGATGCTGCCCCACTGTCAATGCAAATTACAGCAGCTGCACTTTACAGATAACAGAATCGGCAATCTGCAGTGACCATGGGAGAAGGGAAGATCTTCTCCTAGGGGTCATTACCAAGGCTTTGTTTTTATCCTTTACCTCCCTAAATCCTGTGATGGAAGAGTTGGGGGGGGGCATATGGAGGAGAGCCCAGGGTGACAAGGCGGAAAACTCCACTACCCACAATACCAGCTATGAGCGGGGGCATAGCCAAGGCTTGCAGAGAAATCAGACTTAACAGGTGTGAGGCATCAGAGATAATAAAAATAGGACCCTAAAGAGCTCTGACACACCACGCAGCCACAGACACACACTTCAGGGAGATGCCTCGTCATCTACAGCATCACGTGCGCTGCAGCCCTGGATTCCACGCAGAGCTCTTAAGACCCTACCTTGTTTCATTTCAGTTTCACACTGGGACTGTGGTAGATGAGACCCGCGTGATTATCTCCGTTTCACACAAGACTAAGCACAGGGGGACAAGAGCTTGCCAGAGGCTGATGGGCATCGCCCAGGGGTCCTGGTGAGTCAGTCCCCGCCCTGCCAAGATCCCCTCCCTCCCTCCTCAGCAACTTCTGGGGGCTAAGGGTGGTGCAGAAGGAACAGTGCCAACTGCCCCCAACACTCAGTCACTCTTTCCAAGTGTGACATGAAAAGAATATAAAACATGGAAAAGACGTTCTAAGAACATTTTTTTAAAAAAAATAGTGAAAAGAATGCAGTAACTACATTAATATTTTGCTACCCCACTTTGACCTCCCTAAGATTATTTCTGAAAAGCCATCAATGAGATGTCTGTGTGAAGCTAACTACTATGTCATGTTCCTTGTCCCCCAAAGACAAACTCCCAAAGACAAAAACAAGCATCATCTGTCAACCTCAGGGATCCTTCCCTTTATGTAGAGTTCCAGGTTACTTTTTATTCAGTCACCACAATTTTGGCTTAGAAAGTCTTTCTTGAGTGGCTCCGTAAAAGAGGAAAGCAGGGGTTGAGAACTGTAAAAGGAGGGGAGATAGGCTGCAGAGAGGAACCGAATTGCCCTGCCTGCCCCCCTTTCTGCACTATAGCCTTAAGACACAGAAAGGAAGTCCAGTGAATCTCTGCCTAGTGCAGGGGCTACAGGAGGCAAGTAACCCAACGGCCTTTGGGTGGAGGACAGATTAGACTTCATGCTCCTTGGGGACTGGGTGGAACCAGAACTGCATCTCATTCATCTTGTCAGGCAGAGTGGGTACTTGATAAATGTTTATTAAATTCTAAGCTGAGGGGGTCTTTGAAATACAGCTGAGTGGATAAAGAGTACAAAGACTGATCATCTTAAGCACCCAAGTTGCTCTGCGCCTCCTGGGGACATGGAAAGGCCTAAAAGTGAGTCCAAGGTCACTAACTCGGGCCATAAATTCAGGAACGTTTTAAACATCCAGATAGAGGGAAAACAAGCCTCTCTGCACAAATACTGTGCACGAAAGTAAAACAAAATTACCCTCATTTCCTTGAAACCATGTGGAAAGGACCCAGGAAAGTTCCTAATAGGCAAGGGATTACAAAAAGAATGAATGTGACAACTCTGTTTATTATTGTAAGTTAACATATAACAAGTTATTACTAGTCTGTCTCATGTTTTATTTCAATATACTGAACCTAAAAATAGGATCATTCATGAATCCACAAGCTCTAGCTCTATTTTTTCTTGAAAGTTCAAGTTTCTAAACTATGAATTACTTGGGGTTCTTCAGAACCCAGAGTTGAAGCCACAATACCACATGTCCCTGGAGGAGGAAAAGTGTATACAGAAAATTGCTTAATTTAGATATAATTCATATACCATAAAATTCAGCCCCTAACTGGGCATAATTTAGGGGGGTGTTTCAGTATATTCACAATTATGCAATCCTCAGCACTGTCTCTTAGAATATTTTCATCACCATCCCCATTATCTCCCCAGCTTTCCCACCACCCCCACCCCCAGGCCTACTTTGACAACCACTATTTTCTGTCTCTATCTATATATTTTCCTGTTCTGAACATATGAATGGAATTATACAATATGTAACCTTTGTGATGAGCTCCTCACTGTGTCTCCGCACTCCCTTACTCCCTCTCTAGTAGCCTAAATTCTGCAGTGGTATTTCCAAGGTTTGTATGGTCAGGTCCTTTGTTTTATTTCTCTATATTCCACATGAGTGAAATGATCTAGGGTCTTTGTCTTTCTTCCTCTGACTTATTTCACTTGGTGTTATCCCCTCCAGCTCCATCCAAGTTATCTAAATGGCAAGGGTTCAGCTCCTGAGTGAGGCCCATACTGCTGGTAGCAAGACTGTGCTGTCCATGTAGCTACTGAGTACCTGAAATATGGCCAGTATGACCGAGAGACTAAAGTTTTCATTTAATTGGATGTAATTTTAGTTAACTAAAAGATAAAGAGTCACGTGTAGTTACTGCATTTGCACAATGCAGACAGTACATTTCCATCACTGTGGGATGTGCTATTGGACAGAGGTGCTCTACAGTATCTGGAAGCTCTGCTGAAACTGTAATCACAGCCTCGCTCTCCTACATGCCAACTTGGTAACACCCTAAGGAGAGATGCGGTTAGACCAAGCGTACCAGCTACTCAGGCAAGTCTGATGCTGATAAGGTCCTGGGGAGGAGGCAGACCTCAGGCAGAGCGCCTGGCAGTTGGGAGCCTTTGCTGATAAGGAAGACTGGCTGTGTAAGAGGAAGACTGAGGAGCAACCCGTGAGCCACTGGGTGGCGCTCACAGCCACCTCGCTGGTAGGAGGTGGAGCTTTCCAGTCTCTACCTCTTGAGTGTGGGCTGATGGGAAAAGGGGCAAAGCTAAGGCTTTTAACAGTCAAGCTGCTGGGGCTTTGGCAGTTAAACTGCTGGTGAGGAGGGGTGTCTGTGGAGAAGTCACCGGCTCACCACAGGGGGCTTTAGCTTGGACCTTGGTATCTGCTCAGCAGATGCTGTCTGGGGAAGGATAGACAGAGCATCTGGCCACATGCCAGCTTGTGAATATTCTCTCTTTCTCTCTCTTTCTTCTCCTTTTCTTCACTCCCTGTGTAAATAAATGCTGTTATTGTTTCTGACTGTGCATCTGCTTTTAGGTATTCTGCATTCTTGAGCACATGGGTGAAGATCGGGTCAACCCAGTTCCCCTGGGTTTGCTCAGTTTCAGCTGTACTCACATTGAACACTTTAATGTCGTTTCTGTTTCGTATTTCTTCCACGAGGGCCAGAGGTTTTCCTTTCGGTATTGGGATGGTGCCGAGGACTATAGTCCCTGGGGTGGACAGTGTCTGACGAACAGCCTGAATGAAAGGCTGACTGAAGAGCTCCATCTTCCCAATCTCATCGATGACACACACTCCATATTCAGGGCCACTTCTGGAACCTGCCTGCAGAGGACAAAGACATTAAGTGGAACACTAGAGTCATATTAGGCAAAGGTCCCTGGGCCCTCATCCCCAGTCATTCACCCATCAACCAATGTGAGTGAACTACACTTTGGAAGTCAGTCATTCAGTCCACATGGAACAATTAATTAGCAAACTAATCTGGGAGGACTCCTTTGGAGAGGGCAGCATCCAGAAAATTCAATTCCCTGAACCACCCAGTTTTCCTGGCAATTGTTCCTTCTCTAGAAGTGGTTCCAATGTAACCAAGTTTTATATTTATATATATCCAGAAAAAAGTAGGACCCAAATGCCTCAAGTATAAAAGAAATGAGACAACTGGCCTAGGAGCTCTTTTTATTAACACTACCCTCTTTTTTTTTTTTTTTCAATTTTGAGTCATATAAGACTCACTATCTTCTGGAAAGAGGTAACTGCTATAGGCAGATAACTGTGTATTTCATAATCTGCACACAAGGGAAAGAAAAAAGAAATGAAAATTAAAAGATATCTAAAAAGTTTTTTAAAAAGTGAGCAGGATTTTTGCCCTTTAAATCTCAGAATCCCTTCTCAATGACTGATACCCATTTATGGGCATTACTTCCTTGAAAACCCCACAGGAACAGGCGAGCAACCAGCCTCCAAGGGGGTTAATGATGCCAGCTCCTGAGAGTCACACTCTGTGTAGACCCCTCCCATACAGTACCAACTGAATTGGTCTGTGTGGCTTCTAGAATAGAGCAGAACTGATTCTAAGATTAGGTAAAAAAGACTTTCCTTATAGAGGTTCCTCAAAAAAAAAAACAAAAAAGGCCCACAAATTCCATACAATCCATTATCCCACTTCTGGGTATTGAAGAACATAACAACATGAAAACATGAATTCAAAGGGATAGATGCACCCCCATACTTCATCACAGCATTACATTAGCCAAAAACTGGAAACAATACAGTGTCCATTTACCCAGGACTACATAAGGATTATTACTCACTTATTTAAAAAAAAAGAATTCTTGCTGTTTACAACAATATTGATGAACTTAAAAAATATGCTAAGTAAGTTAGATAAAGACAAACTCCGATTTTACTCATAATTAGAAGATAAACAAAACTAAGAAACAAAACAAAAACTCTTAGAATATAAGAACAAAACAGTGGTTACCAAAAGAGAATGAGAAAGGGAGGGGGTAACTTGGATAAAAGATATCAATTGTATGGAGGACAAGAGAAACTAGACTTGTAGCAGGAAAAATAATGGAGATGTTTATTCACGAAGCTGTATGCGTGACACTTAGGCAATGACATACACCATGTTACTCCAATTACAGACAAAGACTACTGTTCCCAGTTTGGTCTTAATCTCCATCTTGGAGACCACACCACTGCCATGTTGTGAGGACACCCAGGCAGATGGTGGTGAGGTCCATGTGTTAAGGACCCCAGCAACCACGAGGATGAACTGGCATGTGAACCTTTCCCAGCCGGGCCTAGGGGGCTGCAGTCCAGCAAACACCTGACCTTGAGGCCCAACCACCCAACTACGTCCACTCCCGGCTTCCTGACCCAGAAAAACTATGAGCGATAATAAATATTTGTTGTTTCAAACTGCTAAGTTTGGGGGTAGCGTGCTACGTATTAAAAATGTCCTTTTTAGAAAGTCTTCCTAGAGAAAGCTACTATGACTGAATAATTTTCTTCAGAGCATGGACACAACAGAACATGTAACAAATATTTTGCTGAAGGCTCAGTGACACACATTCATTTAACTATTTTTTACAAGGTAGGATCGCTTCCTTCCAGTGTGGTCACCATAGTGTTCCCACCACCAAAGTGCCCACACTCCTCCACCACCCTCCACTGTGCTGTCCTCCCCCATCACCCCTCAGAGCCCCAAACTCTACTCCCCACCCCTCATTCTCTCAGATCTATGGTCTGATTTCTAGGGTCAGTCTTACAGCTTGTCTTCATCTCATCCATTGTGACAAGCACATTTTACATCATATAAATGATCATTTTGAAACCCGTAAGTAAAGCAGATTTACTAAGTACTTTTTACTGTAGTTCTTAGACTCCCTGAATAAGGACATCAATATATTATCAGAATGTTTGGTTGAGTTAAGCTAAAGTTTGCTCCACCAAACTATAGCTACACCAGAGCCAGACTCCAGTGTGGCCTGTGCTGGGGTGCACGTGGTAGACAGTGGTTGGAGGGGCTGAGGGGTGTGATGTTCAGAGGGGTGGGGATTTTGTCCAACAGCTGAGAGATCCTAAGCCAGGGAGGAACCCAAGTCATGCTTGAAAGCCACTAGCTGCACGGAGTCAAGAAGACAAGCCAGCCGTCATAGTTGTAGACATTATGAAATTGTGGGGGCGAAACCCAGAGCAGCTGGAGGGAAGCATCAGAGCTGAGGTTTCTAACTTTTATGTAAGTGGCACTTTTTTTTTTTTAAAGTTATTTATTTATGCGTACAAGCACTGGGGTACAGACCAGAGGTGTGGGTGGGTGAGAGGATTCGCCAGAGACAGAGCGGGGAGCAGAACAGACAGACTGACTGAAATACACTGCTGAGGGGAGGGGAGCAGCAGGCGAGGCAGGAGAGGTCTGCTGTGCCATGTGGGTCCCCTCCCTGGCCGGCAGCAGGGATCGAACTCGTGCTGCAGTGGCTGCGGTTTGCTTCATAGTGCGTTGCTTAACCCACTGCGCCACCAGGGAGACCCCATGGCACTCTTTTTATTTTCCCACTTAATATGATGTATATGTAATGTATTTCACTACTCATTTTATAAGCAGAAAGAATGGGAAGGGATCCATTGTAATTATCCGAGTATGAGAGGCCTAAGCAATCACTCAAACTTTGTGTTTCTAATGCGCTTCATTCCTTCCTCCAAAATGAATGCCACACTGGGAAAAGGGAAGCAGCTCTCAGCCACCTGGTTGTCTGTACAGACAGACACCAGAAGGGCAAGCCATTCCAACCTATTATCCAACCTCCTCTTATCAAGGAGTATTTGGGACATTTTGCTGCCTCCAAGGACTATGCACAATCATAGATGTTGTCTTTCCAGCAACTATGAGCCAAACAGAATCAGCTCTGGCACATCAAAATGAAAGTTTTGAAAGCAGTCAATTTAGACAAAGAGAAGCAATGTGTGTGCCCAGTAGACAAACACAGAGGGCACAGAGGTAAATACTCGAGTGGATACAAATATAAAGCACAGGGCTCTACTACAGACCTTCCGGCGACTCTCCGATGAGCATTCACTTACATTACTGAATCCTCTGCACAGGTATCTGGATGTACCCGTGTGCATATATTATTTTCTACCAACTGGAAATACTTGTTTTAAAACCTTAGCTTAAATGAAATCGCTATATGGTACAGAATGAGGGACTCTTTTTTAACCAGGAACTCTAGGAATAAAAAAACAAGTCTGGGACTTTGAGTGAAAATGAAGCTATTGTTGCTCTTTTGAGAGACAGACAGATAGCAAATGCTAAGTCACTCAGAAACCTGTGAATACTTTGCTTGTTTTTCTAAATAACAAATGAAAATACACCAAGAACTTAAAAGAACCACTATTATGTTAAAAATTATGTTATTTCTATATAAATGAAGCAGTTTTAGAAGGTAACAAAATATAAGCCAGTAAACAAACATGACTGAGTTTACACTGTTCTGCTTTCTCTTCTGAGCTGGTCAAGATGGACTTCTGTATGACTCAGGTTTGAAGCTAGCAGGACCTGCCGTTTCCAGTGGTGGGGAAGTAATAATGGGCTCCTGGACTAACTACAGCTGAGAGGGGAATGAGGGATGAGGAGTGTGGAAGAACTTAGGCTCTCAGCACACTAGCTGAGGAGCAGTCTTTCTCCCCCTCAGCCCCTTTCTCCCAGGGGGCAATACCCGCAGCACCATTACTGAGGGCTCCGCTGCAGCTTTCTGAGTCACCACAACCCTCTCTTGGGCTTACACTTCAGTAGATCACACATTTTCACTGTCACAAACGGTGAGAAAAGCATCTCTGTGCAAAGCCTATTTTAGTTCCTTTGTTCAATGGGAGAACGATATTTCCTTAGGATGGAGTCCTAAATTGACCAGCCAGGGGTGAGAGAAGCTATGAATAATTTTATAGCTTTGGTAGCACTCAGCTCGTTTGCTTTCCAGAAAGACTAAATCGATTTAGAGCAAAAACAAAATCTCTTTATACCAGTTATCCCAGAGAACCAAAAATAGTGTGATCTCTCTGTTTTTCATTTAATCTTTATGTATACTTTTAAGACTACAAAAAAAAAGGTAAACGTAAAATAATCAAATTCATTTAACCAAAATAGTGGACCTAGAAAAAGCTAACAAAGAAGTCTTTGCATGATTCTGAATTACTTACATAACTAGAATCTTTGGAAGTATTAGTTTTATTTATTTATTTTTTTTTTTTCATATGCAACACACAAACTCTCTGAGCTTGCCTGCCTAGGACAGCAAATACCAAAAGTAACGGGAGAGAAGGGGCAGGGATATCTGCCCAAAGTCAGCAGCAGAACTGAACCTCCCCCTAAACAGTCACAAGTTCTGGGGAATCCAGAAAGGCCAATGGTGAAAACAGCAGCCACGACCTAGCAAGCCCACCACTGACCAACCTAAGTCATTAGCTAAAAATGCAGAGCTCCAATTAGACCTTTATGTGTATTTATGCCAAGTCCAAAAGCTCTAGGATTCCTAAGTAGTCTGGTGGCGAGCTGACTGTGTGCCCCCAGGGAGTAAGAACACAGGCTGGTGGCCAGGACAAGCTGTCTAGACACACCCTGGAGCCCAGCCCTGCCCCAAGTAGGACACGTTCTGGGTGGACGCTGCCCCCACCCGCATGCCAGAGATCTCTGGCCCAGGTCAGCAGATTCGTTCTGATGTGCCCCCTGAATGTCCTCACTAGTCTCCCCAGGACTCACCCATAAGAGCACCTGACCACAGAATACCCTGGTATTTTCTAAGCTGCTAGGACTGTTTGTTCAAGGACTAAAACAGTTTTATTGGCTGACAGTCAGCCTGGTAGGATCAGGAACCTAATATTCCTCATGACCCCAGAGCCCGGGGACCAGCGTCGATGCTGGGCTCATGTGTCCCATGACAGATTTTCTGCTCGCTCTGGTCCCCAGGTTCCCAGCAAACACAAATGAACCCGCTGATGCAAGGGCACTCCCAAGACACTGACACCCATCGCTTTACTCTATTTCTCAAGAAAAATAATCAGTACTATCCCTATGTTTGCACCTCTTAGCAGGCAGGGACTACTGTACTTTACAAGCATTAAGGCATTCAATTCAGTAATTTCATGTTGCATCTGTGTTTTAGACAGAAGGAAAGGATATCAGAGATCAGGTGATTTATTCAAAGTGACAGAGCTGGGGGCCAAATGCAGGATCATCTGACACTGAAGCGCTCTCCTCTATTCCATACGCAACACCACCTGCACACTTTCAGTATAAAGAAGGGGTCAAGTAAATTCTCCTAACCATGGAGAACCTACTTTTCCCTTCAATGAGAAGGAACAGTGCTTTAGTTTCTGGGGTCTATAAGGTATAATCATGAAAACTCTAGTTTTTTTTTTTTTAATCCCATTACTTTCAGTAGTTACATATTTTGGGGTCTCAGAACAATGAATATCACCAACATCATTTTATCAGGTACAGAGGACTTGATAATGGTCAACTTCAGTGGGCAGGAGTGACTGCAGGTGAAGGACCTGGCCCGGGAGCACACAGGACAGGCTACAGGGCCAGGGACACCTGTTCGTACTAAGTCCTGCCACCTTCTTATCAGCTGTCAGTGTTTATCATAACTATCATTTTTTTAATTACACTCTGCTTAGGTACAAATTGTAATCATTATTTAAGCATTTGATAAAGGTTTGGTATCTTGAATCTCTAATATCCATTTATTAGAAACTGCCTGGAGGAGAGAAAAGTGATTGTTTTTTCCTACAGTGAAATGGTGATGATACTTTTTCTAATTAATGAGATAACTGGATACAAAAAGTGGCATGCAGCGTAGATTAACTATTAAGGGTCTTTTTAAAACTAAGTATAACTAACATGGAACATATAAGTCTCAGGTGTACATAATGACCTATTTGTATACACATTATGGCTCCTCTAGTTCGGTTTTTGAATTTAGAGATGTTAGGTTTGTTAGTTATTGTTATAGAAGGTATTTTAAAAGGCAGTAGTTAAATTTGCTTTCTGTTAAAGCCTCAGAAGACTTTTTATCTTTAGATAATCTAATATAAAGAAATCAGAATTGGGAGAACTTTTGATGAGTAGCATGTACATGGTCTTCAAGTGTCTCCCCTCTCAAACAAATAATGAATATACAGTAAAGAAGAAGAACAATTACTTGATCAGGCAAGCAAAGTCACATAACAGCATCTGTCTCCAGAACAGAAGCCTAAAATGCATCAGCATTTATGCAGCATTCCAGTTGAATCTAGTCATGGAGAAACACCAGAAACCCCCAAACAGGGGTATCCTATTAAAAGAGAACTTTGTCTTTATGACATTGACATTTTTGAAGAATAAAGAATGACTAAGTAAGGGTTCCAGATTAAAGAAGGCCATAGAGATATGATGACTAAACATAACTTGGCTTTAGATTGGAGGAAAAGAAATGTAACAGAAAATGCTGTTAAATCTATAGACAAACTGGCTTAAGAATGGTAGAATGGTAGATTAGATCAAAGCATTTTCTCAGTGTAAAATTTACTAAAGTTGACCACTGAGGCTGTACTGGCTATATAGAAGCATATCTCATTATTAAGAAAAATATACTAAACACTTAAGTTCCCTGATAATTGCAACATACTTTCAAATGTTTTCTCTCCCACAATGTAAATTTATATAATTAAAAACACACACCAGTAAACGATAAGACACACGAGTAAACAATAAGACATATGTGAAAAATAGGTTATTCTAGATATCAAGTATTAGAAAGATGGTCTTGCATTATTATTATTATTTCACCTAAGACTTAAAACTATATCACAATAAAGTTAAAAATTAAAATAAATACAAAAAAGGCTCCCATGTATACATTCTTGTATTCATATTTAAAAAAAAGCGAACTAATTCATCACATGTAAACCTTCAGAAGGAATGGAAGGTTTAGAATGTACAGAGAGAGTCAAGGATATGTTGGAAACTAGAAATCTTGGGTGAATAAAAGGGAGGAAGGCAACAATTTATACAAATTCTACCCCAGTCCCACTTAAGGAGATGTGACTTCATCGTATTTCTTTGTAGGAGAGAGCAAGAAGGCGCATACTGACTACTGTGTTCACTGCAGCACTATTCACAGTAGCCAAAATATGGAAACAACTTAAGTGTCTGAGGACAGAGGAGTGGATTAAGAAGACATGGTATCTGCAGAGAGAGATGAACTGTTCCCATTTGCAACTATAGTGACCGAACTGGAGGGGATGATACTAAATGAAATTAAGTCAGAAGGAAAAAGACAAATTCTGATAGCTTCACTTAACGTGGAGTATGGAAAAACAGAACACAGAGTCAGAAAAAAGCAACTCAATAACAAAATCTAGAAATTTGACTGCAGAATTGAGGTCACCAGAGTGGGAAAAGGACAGCACAGGTCAAAAGTGGAGGGTACCCATGAACTACAGTGGACTGTGGGTGCTTGGTGGTGGGGGTGCTGTGGAAATACACATCTGAAGAGGGGACCTATAGCTCTGAGTCATACATAGTGTTGTAAATCAATGTTACCTCAATTAAAAACAACAATAAAATTAATAATCAAAATACATGGTAGAAGCCTGCTCTGCACCTAAGTTCAACTATCACCAAGGCCAGTAGCATAAAATACTGAGCGCATCAGTCCAGGGGACTAGGAGGGTTATCAGTAAGAATTATGACAAACCTGGCAAGATGAACTGTAGAGTCAACCTTAAATTTAATTTTCAGTTCATTTTCCTATTTTGATTTACTGCAGGAATCCTTGCACTGACGATTTTAAAAATTAATTTTTAAGTATGTACCAGACAATTTTTAATTGCCTGGCTGATCTTGCATACATATGTGATTGTGAGGTATACAAATAAAAGTGAGAAAGAACAAAGAAACAAATGTCATATCTGTTAATAATAAAGGAAATTCTAAAACAACGCTTGGATTTTCGTCAACCTTTCAAGAATGAATTCCATCTAGACCTCGATTTTTCTAAATTCTTTCTAAAGCCCAGTGGCCTGAAAGTACTAAGAGGCACTTCTAGGTCAAGTGATAAAAAAGAATAACCTTTCCCTAGACAGTTGTTCTCTCACCTTCAAATGAAGTTTCAAAGATTTGAAGCAGAGTTTTATCTCAGAATCAAAAGCAGGTTCTGCTCTCAAAAACAAATACACATTGAAAGCCTTTTTTTTTTTTTATCAAAACAAGGAAATAAAAGGTTCAAACTATATTGATTTTCACTGTGTGTCTAGCTTGCCATTCCTTCCATGGATCTTTATTAAAAAATGACACTATCTAGCCTAGAAAATAGAGCTCTAACTAGATGTCTACTGTTTTTTAAAACACTAAAATCTACTGTTACCTTTCTGCGTGAGTTGACGATATATTGAGAACCCACAAAATGTTAAATCTTTCAGTGCATCAAAATCTAATAAAGCAGTCGGTGTAGCTGTCAAAAAGATCATTATGGAAAAGGCCAGCATCATCCTATCAGCCGTGTTCATTAAAAAACAGCAAAAAACAAAACAAAAAAAACCAAGTTACAATAGCATCAGAAAATAGAAAAGACCCATGAAAAGCTTTACTAAAAAATTTAAAAAGTGAGAGATCATGTTTTTTGTTAAGGAGGATGGATTATCTGAAAAATTAAGATATTCTTTATAAATAACTAGCTTTGTACAGTTCCAATCACTCCATATAAGGCTTTTTATAATGGATAAGATAGTCTTGATTCTACAATTCAAGTCAGCTCTACCACTAATACATCAGCTGTTCCTGGGAAAGTTACTCACTATACTATGCCTCAGTTTCCTAATCTGTAAAACAGGAATGTAGTGATAATGTTGTTGAGGATTAAATGAGTTGGCTCCTGACACACAGTTAGCACTCAAAAACTGTTCACTATTACTACTACCACTGCCACGATTACCTCGATTTGGAATGTTGAATAATCAACATTAGATTTTTTTAAAAAATAATAAACAAAGGATCAAGCAAATTAATGGAAGAGAACACTAAAATATTATATATGAATATATCACTTATTTTTGAATATAATTAATGAACATAGTAAACTACTGAAAAGTGGGTTATTTAACAAATGCTTCTGATGAAGTAGCTAAAACTGACGTACAAAGGGTGGTTGCTACAAGATTACTTACAACTATGATAACAATGTCAACGCTGTGGGAATAGTACTTAAATAGAAGGTGAAAATTCAGAACATGAAATAACTATGCAATTAGCAAAATTATCATAGTTTTGAGAATCATCATTTTGTGAGACTATTTCCTTGTCTCTCAATCACATCCTAGGAAAAAACCCAAGTCTAAAAAAATTGTAGACTGCATTTTCTCCATCTTTGGGTCATTGAATCAGAAACAAAATATGCTAAGCATGACCAAATGATAAAACTATGAGTTAATCATATTTTCCTTTTTATTTTGAGTATGGAGAACTTTAATATTCAAGAAAAAAATTTTGCCAGATTCAAGAAATATGTCACCCATGGAATGAAAATCACCAACAGTCAATGCTACATAGAGCTTTCTAAAAATGCTACTGAGCCTAGAAATTTCACCAAGGCCACTCTATTTTTCTTTATTTCTCATGGGTGTCCATGACAGTCCATCAGACTCCATTCCTGCCCAAGGAAATGAAACCAGGGCACCAGCACAGGATGAGGACAGGGTCAAGCCTGCCAGGCCTTTCCCTCAACTCAAGCTACCTTTATCTCCCAGCCACATTCTTATTTCCCAGCGCACAGCAAGCAGATTCCCACTAGCCATCAAAGAATTGTTTCTCTTATGTTTCCAACTGCATTTAAAAAAACTGAAAGTATTTTTCAACCATAGTGTAATTTCTTCCACACAGCAGGCACTGAATAGGTATTTCTTAACTGACTCTCAGAGTTTTGGCTTTTCATACATCCCAGGCACTATGGCTCTAACTTGCTGCCTATCTGTGCAGTCTTCCACCTGCCTAAATGTGGTTTTTTAAAGCTTTTAACTGATTTTAACTTGTTATTCCAATTGCTAATACTAAAGAATCTATTTTTCCATTTTTATCACTTAGTTAACTTTAACTTTTTCTCTTTCTCTTCTTGGCTTTTGTTGTTATGTGAAGGCAAAACCGTAATTTCTTTTTCCTTCTTCACCCAATAAAATATATGAACTATGAGAGAAATTCCTTCTTCAGAAGAGAAATCCATGACCTTGACTGAAAAAGAATTCACGCAGCCAGGAACTTTTCCTATACAGAACGCAAATATCTGGGTTCAATAATGAAGGTATAAAAGTCAGTCTTTAATTTTTAATTAGAGATTGAAGCTCTTATTCCAGTCAGCATACACTTTCTTATATGATCTTGCAGACAGATGTTAAGCACGTATGTGCTTGCTGCTCTCCGAGGACTAAGCCTGCCTTCTAATCAAGAGTGAAAAAAATCAACTCTTTGTATTGATCTAGTGCCCAAAGGTGGACTCTTCCCCTAGAATTTCATTTGAAGTATTTCACTTGCCTTTTGAACATGTAAGTAGAAAGGCGTGTATCTGTTGGGAAAGAGCTAGAGAGAAAAATACCATGTGTTCTGAGTACTGCCACGGAACGTAACAGCCACAAATGTCCCCAGCACAGGAAATGAGAAAAGTTGCAAGAGGAAGGAATTAGGAAAGGAGGTGCAGGAGAGCTCTGAGGACCAGCTTGCCCCTTACCAAAATAGAGTACAAGATCCTATCAGTCTTCTGAAATTAGAAACTGCCCTGGGCAGGCTACAATGAAAATTTTCAGTACCTTGGGCAAGTATCAAAGCCCTTCACAGCGTATTTCAGATGAGCCCCGAATGTCAAAAAAGAACAGAGAAGCAAAGACAGGAGCATGCAACCAAAACAAATGTCAAGAGCTGAGGCCAAAGGCTGGAGTGGCCATGACCTGAGTGAGGGATATGTGTGAGCTAGTATGGCTGAAGAATGGTAAGATGAGGTCAAGATGAGCAGGGCAAGACACCACAGGGTCTCCCAGGTCATAGGAAAGATGCTGAACTTTATTGCTGGTGCAAGAGAACCTCTGGAAGTCTTAAAATTATGTTGTAAGATAGGTCTGTACCATTCAATTTTCACAAAAATGAATCATCGTATTTAAGTTTTTTATTGTAGACTTACAATAAAACTCATACTCCTTAATATAGTCCACCAAAACTTGGCATCACCATCTCACCAATCTTATTTTCTTCACCTGTTACATCTCCCTGCTCCCCCAAGGCTCTGGGGTTTCAGTGAGCTATTCCTGTCATCTCTCCCTCCCCTCTCTTAATATACATATACATATGCATACACATATATGTACACATATACAATATATACATGTATATACAATATACATATACTTCCCTGGGGTATGCACACACACACACACAGAGTCTTCTCTCTCTGAAGTGACCATGCTTTCTCACCTTTTCTTTTTTTTTTAAAGATTTATTTATTTATGCATACAAGAGCTGGGGTATAGGCCAGAGGTGTGGGGGGGTGGTGAGAGGATTCACCACAGAGAGCAGGGAGCAGAACAGGCAGATCAACAGAAGTACACTGCTGAGGGGAGCAGCGGGCACAGCAGGAGAGGTCTGCTGCACCATGTGGGTCCCCTCCCTGGCCAGCAGCAGGGATCGAACTCGCGCTGCAGTGGCTGCGGTCTGCTTCATAGTGTGTTGCTTAACCCACTGCGCCACCAGGGAGGCCCCGCTTTCTCATCTTTTCATTTCAGTTTAAGTGTTACCTCCTCAGAACTCTTCTGTCACCTGATCTCAAGTCCATTCCTCCTGCCTTTCTCTTATAGATCCCTGCTATTTTCCTTTGCAGTATTTATGACATCTACACATTTATGTGTTCAGTGTTTATATTTACCATTAAACTGAGATTTTGAGATGAAAAACATGTTTTATATGAACAAAACACATATTTTATTCATGACTACATAGGTAGGATTCAATAAATATTTGATATATCAATGCAAAAAAAAAAAATCAACAAAGCCAAAAGTTGGTTCTTTGAAAAGATAACTAAATTGATCAAAGCCTTTGGCTAGGATGGCTAAACAAAATAGGAAACTTCAATAACTAAAATACATTAAAAAAGGAAAAATACTATAGAACTTAAATATAAAAAGGATTATAAGGAGATAGATGAACAACCACAAGCCAACAAATTACTAAAATATATAAATTACCACAAATGACTTAACAAAAAAGGTCGGTAGACCTATATAGCAAAAAATTAAATTAAATTTGTAATTAAAAAGCTGATGTCATATGGCTTTACTGGTAAATTCTATCAAACATTAGAAGAACAATTAATACCAATCCTTCACAAAAGTCTTCTAAAAATTAGAGAAGAAACACTTCCACATTCTATGTGAGTGAGACAGAAGGGTCCCAGGACAAGGATGGCACAGATCTCAAGGAAAGGGCTGCTGTTCCCACAGGCTAGTAAACAGGAGGTTAAAAACCTGTTGACTCTAGGCCAGGACACCTGCTGCCAGATATTCCCTTGGCCCACTGTTTTCACTACTAATTTTCTCAGCCTGGGCATTCCTGAGATATCTTTCCACAGCTTATCAAGTTGGCTGCTATAAAAAAAAGGAGGTGCAGACTCCAAAAAAATGTGTTACAGACCTTGAGACCAGGCCTGTTCAAACTGGAACTGCAGGCAAAGAGGCTCCGGGAGATGCCCTCTTGGAGATGATCACAGCCCTGCACAACCACTGAGCTGTGGCTGATGGGTGCCCATAGTTCGCCACAATAAACGAACTTTAGCCAAGTCCTCACTCCTTGCTTTCTCCACCAATGAAGATTAATTTCTGTGTACTCCAACCTCACTCCTACTACCTGTCTAGACCTCTAAACCTGCCACCTTGGAGAGTCTCTCATGCCCAGGGAGTACCCCTAGAGCTCTCTTTTCTTGCTCTTCACTAACCAAAACCATTGACTCCTTGCCTGCCCTCATCAGTGCCTCATGTGTTGTCTGGTGACAAGACCAAACTAGCAAAGGTATTGTAGGAACACCTTACCAATACAGATGCAGAAATCCTCAACAAAATACTAGCAAACCGAATCCAGCAATATATGAAAAGGACTATACACTATGACCAAGAAAGCAAGATTGGTTTAATATCCAAATATCAATGAGTATAATGCATAACATTAATATAATGGATAAAAATCATACAATCGCCTATGGAGATGCGGAAAAAGACCTGACAAAATCCAACACTTCTTAAATGTAAAACACTCAACAGACTCAATGAGATGGGGTATCTTTTGGGGAAAGACAAAAATGTTGTAAAATTAGACACTGATCATTGGTTGTACAATCCTATGACTATAGAAAAATTTGAACTGTACATTTTAAATGAGTGGATTGTATGGTGTGTAAATTATAGCTTAATAAAACTGCTTTCAAAAAAATAACAAGTATACAGTAATAGAATCTATTAAGTGCTTGCCATCAAGTTCATATAATGACCTTTTTTTCTGTTTCTAAATTTTTATTTGTTGTGCTATGAAAATACAGTTAAGATATCAGCAAATAGAAGTGAGTGGAAAATATCTTTGGGGACCTTGGTAACTAGACAGCTGAACTCTAAATAATTTATATATATATATGTGCTGATTTACATGATAAGCAATTTATTCTTAAGTCAGAAAAACAGCAAATTATGTTGCATATCCCTATTAAATGGCCTAAAGATTTTCAAACTGTAAAATGCAAAACTGGCCTTTCTTTGGGAGAAAAGGCCACCCTGTTCCCAGGATCAGCAATTCTCACAATGCACTAAGGTAGGTTCAAGAAGCAGAAACCATACACTCACATTCCTTAAGACTGGAAGCGCCAACTGCTCGAAGGAAGTGAGATCCACCACATATTGTCCAACTCGGTATTCACGTTTTCCAGGCAGAGGTTCTGACCTGAATGAAAAATAAGCATGTTCTTATTCAAAGACTCCTGTACTGATCTGTTTCTTTGCAGCACCACTGAGCCTCTGACCACCCACATATGCTAATTCATGCTTCAAAAATCACCTATACAGGGGCCTCCCTCGTGGTGCAAGGGGTTGAGTGCTGCACTGTGGGGCTTCGGCAGCCACCGTAGCACAAGTTCGATTCCCAGCTAGGGAAGGGACCCACATGGCACAGCAGGCCTCTCCTGCCTCGCCCGCTGCTCCCCTCAGCAGTGTATTTCAGTCTGTCTCCCTGTTCTGTTTCCCACTCTGACTCTGGTGAATTCTCTCAACCCTCATACCCCCAAAATAAATAAATAAAAATCACCTATACAAAAAGTGTAGGTGTGCAAAGCACATCCGGGGAGTTAATGTACTACCAATCTTTGAAAAGTGGTGTGAGATAAGAGCTATAAATTACACAGCAAGAAGAGTTTATTGTTCAATAAAATAAATTTTATGGTGAAATGTATTTTTAAAATTTGTTATTCATCTGATGGTTTCAATCTCTTCTGTCTCTGAGAAATCAGTAACAGTTCAAGCTTTTTAAGAGAGAAGAATCGTTTGGTTTCACCTTGTGCCCAAGGACAATAAAACACTGTAAAAATGAAGTGTAAGTACCCAACTCTAGACAGAGGTCCCCGCATTCCAGATAATGTGACAACATCAAATCCTATTCTTCTCCCCCCTTGTCTGACTTCTTCTGTATAAAATCCATCAACAGGCAGACCAGAGGACTTGAGCACTTCACTGGCTTTCTGGATCAATGTTGTTTTTCCAACTCCTAAAACAAACAAACAAAAAACATGAAAAACCACTCCCTTTTTAGAGCACATAAGGCACTCAACATTTACTGACTCCAAGAACAACATGATGGGCAGAGAAATGGAGTACAAATGAATTTTATGACTGGCTTCATTTGAATTTTGATTGCTCTGGGTGTTAAAAAAAAAATTTTAAGTTCAAGTAAGTGTATTTAAACTAAGAATGGTATCTTAAAGTTGATTTTTAAATTCTGAAACATTATTACTTTTGTCATACAATCAAAGAACCAACTGAGTGGTTTTCTGATGACAATCTCAAATGCAATTTACATCCTACAGGAAGACAATAGAAACAGAAGTTTTGTCCTAAGTTTACTCTCCTCCTTGGGTGGCCAAACTTTTTCACCTCAGATATAAAACTTGTCATGGTTGGGTTGAAGGATGGCTGGGCACTTTAAACTTAACTTTCAATCTTCAGATATTCCTTACCGTATTTGACAGTAGAGAAATACCCTCATTCCTCCATGGGCTTACATTGCTATTTTGGGAAAATGTGTTTGTTATGTACCACTAAATACGACAAGAAATGACATTTTTCAATTTTTTTACCAGGGTAATCTCATCAGGTGGGCAACCCCTCCATGTCTTCCTCCAGGGACCCTAAGCCTTCTTCTGGCTTGTCTCAACCCCTTTTCACACCTCTGTAACCTCATCTTGCCCACTTGTGACCCATACTTTCCTCTTACCCTAGCCTGAACTCTTAGGTGGGTCTAAGCACCAAAGGTGTTACCTAATATTTATTAACCACTGACATTGTTGTGTCAAGCACTGTTCTAGCCAACTTCACAACCATTTTCTTCATTAAATCCTCACTTCCACCCTCTGAAGCAGTTACTATCTTAGTCCTTATTTTATAGATGAGGAAAATGGGGATAGAGATGAGGTAACTTAAACAGGTTCAAGTTCACACAACTAGTAAGGGCCATACATATTTTATTTACAGAGACCTCTCTCTGTCACCATGACTTTGTTTATGTGACATTGTTCTCATATAGTTCTAAGTCAGTGGCATTTTGATTACCCAAAAATGGAAAAGGAAGGCAAAATTCATCCAGGTTTGCCATAGAAACAGAGGGCTGTAAATCATATTATTTCTATGGCTGCCCACACAGTCACTGGGATTCCCCACAAATCCTTTTAAGTTTCCTTGAAGTAAGATCTGTTATTCTTATTTAACATATTTCTCCTTCAAACTTCACAATAACAAACAATGGCATCTGGTCTCTTAGAACATAAACAGTGACCCAAGAGGACCCCACCCACATGCTCACTGTGGTTAATAAGAGAACTGTGTAGGATTCTGATGCCAGCTCTGATCCTCAGTAACTGCTGCTTTAGGAAAGTCACTGAAGAATCTGTTTAATACAGCAAGAGACCTTAGTGGATATGTAAGATGGTACTTTTCTGAAGGGCAATTTCAATGTGCTTTCCTCAGCACAGCAATTTTATGGCCAGGAATTTATCCTTAATAAAAACCGACAACAGTACAAAGATACATGAAATAGGATGTTCCTCTCAGCAGTTTTTATAATAGCAAAACAGTGAAAACAATCTAAATGCTGACTAGTAAGGGCATGTTCAATTGTGGTACCATGTATATAGTGACACATAAATACACAGGAATACCACACAGTCATTAAAAAGAATACTGTTTATTATTATGGAAAAAAGATCACAACATGTGAAAATAACAAGTGAAGAATCAGCAGATATATACAGTATTATTCCATTATGGTTTTTTAAAGTGAAGTATGTATTTATAAAAGAAAATGTCTAGAATACAGAAATGTTTATAGCACTTAGTTCTATATGTTGGCATGCCTTATGACTATTGCTTACTTCTCTAAAACACCCTTTATTTGGGGGGGGGGTTCTCATAGGGAGTGAATATTACTCTTAATGGAAGGAAAAACAAAGCATTTACATTTTGAAAAGGAGTAAATGAAGCAACTGTTATAAAAGAGAATACTGTGGGTACTGCATGTTAGGTAGAAGGTAATAAAGCAAAAGAAAGCCTTTGACTCAAGTTCCTTTTTCCTCTTTAGCTCTAGCAATCTTTTCTCAGCTAATTTTTTATCTCCTCTAAGCTGCTACCTTAGCTATCTAGAGTGAGTAAGAAGTAGCCTGTGCTGAAGGAGACCCCAAAACGACAGCTCCGCACCACATACAGACAAGCAGGTAAAGAAACTCCAGAATTGTTCTAGTTTTGGTTCTCCATAAACCTGACCCTACCATTAATATTCAAGTACCAGTAGTTTAATCTGGGAAATTTAATCTGCGAGATAAGCTGGGAGGGAGGTAACTACATTGGATAGCTGGAGTTTAATAATACTGTCGCCTCCAAGGAGTTCTAGACCTGTGGCTCAGAGTTAGCCACTTTGAGGGGTGAGGAAAACAGAGCTTATCCACTAACTTCCACCTAGCACAAGTTGGAAGCTGCTCTTGGTAGAATGGAAAGTCCCTGGTCCTCCGACCTGCCCCACAGAATGGGCCTTAGTACCACAGATCAGCAAATTGAGTGGGTTCCAGTGCCCAGAGAAAGATGGGTCACATGTTAGATGGTGGAAGTCGGAAAAATGCTAAGGGCTAAGGAGACATGGATGGTGAGCTGACAGCACAGACAATAAAAGGTCCTTGAGAAAATGCACTACTGCCTACGTTACCTCTCAGAACGTGGAGTTTGGGATGGAGGTGGGCATAAGCAAGTACCAAAAAAAAAAAAAAAATGCCCCAAAGGTGGGTGGGGCGGGTTACTGTGCATAAAAGAAAAAGAAATTATAGTTGACGACCTGATTCTTCTGTGATTAGTAGTCATAAAAACTGACTACTGAGCTAATGAAATGATTATTAGAGCTGCATTAGGAAGATGGGAAGAGGTGGGTATGTTTGAGGACAGGTTTAGCAGAGCAACACCGCAGAATTATTTGCATCTGTTCAACTACCTGGACGTAAAACTTTTATAAAGAGGTTAAATGAAGAACCTGTGCTGGCCTGGCCAGCCTCTGCCCCCACCCATCTCCAGGACCGAGGAGGTACAATCACAAGAACAGGTCGCCACTGTTATGAAACACATAGATGTCCTGGGGTCAGCCTGCTGAGAAAACTGAATTCCAAGTTTCAAATAAAGGCTGCCAAATCAACCTACAGAAGACAATATTTCTTTGCAATATGAGGGAGTACCTTGGGATATTAAAAATACTCAAACCACCCTCCCCTCACCACTTCCCCATTGCCTGGTAAGAACAATACTACAAATCTGCAATATCACATGTAACCTTTGCTACTTAAGGCTAAACATAATCATTAAAATAAACTGAAAAGGAATTCTAGGTCCAGGGTAATATTTTGACATTTGAATTCACAGCTAACTTGAAAATTAGATCTGTATTGCAAAGAAAGCATTCTCCACTCTAAATCCATTTTCCTTTCTTAGCTCCTCTGGTTCTGCCACCACATTCTCACCTCTTTTTAGTCAGGTCTGATACATGTGCAGCACCTGGTTTGAAAAGCATCTCCTCCTCTAGCCGCTGGTTAGACTGAACATATCCCTTATCACCAGTGAAAACCACACCACAGCACAGAGGGTTAAGGGATTTGGCCAAGGACAGGCATTAGACCTGACAGGCACAAACACTGTTTCTAAGAGTGGGGTACTATAGGTACTGAGATTTCTTAACTTGCAGTCTCATCCATGGAGGGTGTTCAGAGAGTGAGTGACCTTGGATTGGAAGAAGAGGGGGGGGGGGGGCTTTCATCTTTAGTTTCACTCTCCATCAACTGAAATTCCGCATTTACTTTCATTATAAACATAGACTACGAGCCACAGAACAGCGTAACTATCAATAGCAACTAGACACCTCCATATTAATCACAGTTGTGCCAGATACGTGAGATATCTTTTGTGTACATCACAACTTCACAGCTACACTGGTTACTGCTGCCGCTGGACCCTGCTATTAATAAAGAATATTACCATATCACAGGTTTGTTTTTTCTTACACAGTTGGCTTCATGTCCGATCCTGTCTATCCTGAGTACTTAAAATCACGTTTCCTAAGAAATGGATATTTCAGACTACCTAGCTTGAAATTTAAATTCAGAACTTAGAGGCTGGCACAGAGTCTGATTGCCGGCCGCCCCTCCCGGAAATCTCCGGGTTGCCCCCACTCCGCACATCCCCCAAACTTGGCGGTCCCGGAGGCCCACACTCGGGAGGGGTTACCTGGGGGCCCGGTAAGAAACACGTGCCGGGCCATAAGGCTGGGATGGAGTTGGGGGTCGCTGCCCTAGTCGGGGGTCACGGTTGCAATCTGGGACAGGGGTTTGCGGTGCAAGTCCCGCCCCCACACACTGCAAGGCCCACCCCTGCCGGAAGCAACGCCCCACCACTGCGCATGCGCCTACGCTCTTGCCCAGTCTTCAGCTGCGCCCAGGTTCGCGTCGTGGGTTTGCGCAGGCGCCCTCCGCTCACGGAGTGCCTGTGCTGCCGTCACCCTCGTGTGCAGGTGCTGTGAGGGTGGTGGCCTAGTGTCTCCTGGGTCCTTTTAGTTAAGTGTGTGTTCTGGACTTCCGTGGAGTGTTTACAAGGAAACGTGCGTGAGAAAGCCTGTTCTGCTCTGCTTGAGCGCAGTTGTCCTATTTCTGCCCCTTTGACTTGAGAGCTGAAATAACCCCCTGTGGCTGGAACTGCACTTATGGAAATTTAGGTTCTGGAAGCTTTCCTTAAAGAAGGAAGCTTTGGTGCAAATTCGAGCTATTTACCCGGTGTTGGCTATCATAGCTGCCGAGTAGAAAATTACCTGATTAAACCTGCTCGACGTCTGGGCTCCACCTCCAGAAATTTGGATCATTGGCTTTGGTCTTGGGCAACTCTTGAGCTTCTGGATTTTTTGTTGTTTAAACGGCCCAGCAACTTCTAAAGTTCACTCGACTTGGGACTCTGCTTAGGCCGACTTCCCATCTTCAGCCATACATACAAAGACCAAGTTCCCCTTCTTTCCTCAGTACCAACGCGAGACGCGGCGAAAGGCGCTCCCGGAGCCAAAAATTGAGTGACTTTCCCCATCAGTTAACCACTTGAACGGTTTCAGTCAGCAAAATGAAGTGTCAATGGCTTTGGGCCAGATGTACCTGTAAACTCTTTCAGTCTAACATGTGTACAGTTTGACTCGTGATCAATCATTCTCCATCCCGACTGAGAAAGCAATTTCAGTGAGTGCTCAACTTAATTGGTCTGCGCCCACACAGCACCCGCAGGGCTCCCCTTAGCCTGCGATACAACCAGTCAGGTGGCCTCAGTTTGTGGCTGCTTTGAAAGGAATCATCTTTGAAAAAAAAGTCAGGTTTGCACAATGTAGCTGTCACCGTGGGTTCTGCCGCATTTGTAACGCTGCATAACTGGTAATGCATGGCTTTCCACCTAGATTTATCTTTCATCTTCTTTCAAATTAGAATCAAGAACAGCTGATGTATCCCAGTATTACCCTCTCCAGCCCTCTTCACCCCCCCCCCAACCCCGTACCCCACAACAACTTTTCCCCTCATGGGAGTGACTTACAAAGGAAAGTCATATGCATACACTTGTTTCTCTCAAAAACATCTATTTTAAAGACTAATTATATATTTTCTATCACTGAAAATAATTTTAGATTTGCAGGGCTCACCAGAGTTTGGCTTATTTTCTTTTGTTGCTATCCCTGGAATTCTGGTAGTTCCTAGAAGGTATCAGGTAGCTCAAGAAATGTAGAGACTCCAGAACTGATTGACGTCTCAGAGAACAATTAACTATTCTTCCATAGTTGGATAGTCTTTTCCACTAAAAACTATTTTTTTGGGTGGTGATGACACAAGAGTCTCTTCACTTTATGATAATTCATTGACTTGGGTCGATTTGTAGTTTGCTCTGTGGATTATATACATCAATAACTAGATGAGATACTTTTTATTAAAAATTAACAAAAGAGGCAGGCGTTATTAGTATTACAGTTTAAAAATAAATAGGATATTAAAGTACTGTGCTAAATCTAACTTTTACTTAACTATTGATATAGACCCTTCCTTGTGACTAAGTAACTGTTAAAGAACTTATGAACATATTTTAAAACTGCCAGACCTTAAAATAGGCACTCTCCCACTTTGTAAGCTACACACTTGCCATTAATTATTCCACTAACTGCTTAGAAAGCCTGTGAGGTAGAAATTCTCAGTCCTATCCACCCTGCTTTATGGTGAGATAAATCAAGACTTGGAGAATCTGTTTAACCTACCCAACTCAAAACAGAGAACTATTAGGTGCTAAAAGTAGCGCTGTCACATATTGACTTTAATCATGGAATTTGTCTAGAATTTTCTGACAAATTGTAATTGTGTTCATTTTAACTGAGTTTCTGTAGTTAGTGTTTTTTTTAAAGTTTAGCTGAAATTATACAGATACCAATCTTAGCAGGAATAATAATTTTATGTGTGTATAGATGTGCATACACATTTGTGTAGGTTTATGGTTTTGGGGGATATTATATATATATATATATATATACTGTCTCAATTTGATCAGTTATTGCACATCTTTTGGCACCACATGCTAATGAGGGGATAGGGAAATGGAGCTGTCCTGGCTCATAATAAGTGCCAGTGGGAGAACTGTAATAATGGCCAGTTTTCTGACTTTCTGGGGTTAGTTAGTATACCTGACCTGGGAGTGCATTCTGGGCCTAGTCCTTTGACTGTGCTGTGGATATTTTAAAAAGTGTGGCTATTATAAGAGTGAGTGCAGAGAGCCAAAGAAGCTAAGAGTCCATCAAGATGCTACAAGATTCCATGAAGAATGGTGAATATACAAAAAAGGAATTCTTTCTAGCCTTATAAGTAAATGACAGGAGTGAACAGTGAAGGTTATACAGGACAAGCTGAGAGGTACAGGGGAAAAGGAAGCCTGATAGCAGAGCTTCTGTTTGGCTTCATGTCATTTCCTTGGGAATGCTAACACTGCACATCTCTGTTTTGTTCAGGTTCATATTCATTCCTTACACCCGGATGCTGACAGTGGAGAATCTATTGTATGCAGAATAATATAGCACTTGTTCTGGTCTGAATCTGCCTCTGAAGGGTAGGAACCAAAAAAAAAAAGTCACTGTATATAATGAATATTCAACAGTTGATATAAATAGAACTGTTTATTTAATATACCCTTGCTTCTTCCCTTCCTCTCTTACTTTTTTTCTCCCTCCTCTCTTCTGCTTCCTTTTTTCCTTCTTGCTTTTATTTTATTCCACACTATGCCCTGTAGTAAATAGTAGAAATGAAAGATAAATTTGAAATAGCTTCTGACATCCTGAGATTATGAAGATAGCCAAAAACACTGGTGAGCAACCTTCTATACCTGAGGTCCAAATTTTAAAAAATCCATAAACTGTAACATCTTTTCATTCAAAATGAGAATTCCTTTATTTGAGTTCAGGGGAAAGAATCACTTTTCCACCTTATTATTATTACATACATTGTTTAATAAAAATTGCCATCAAATAGTTGTTATTGCATTTTAGCCACCAACTTTTTAATTATGTCTGGTCATTTTTAACATGATGGTAGCTAGCATTTATGTGTTGTTTATTATGTGCAAATTCTACTCTCAGAGTACTATCAACTCCTATACTATTTACAGAAAATTTATATGTAGAGAAACTAAGGTATAGAGACTAAGGGACTTGATCCAAGTCACCATACATACATACATATTCATATGGATGTGTGTATATATGTGTATCTGTGTGTATGTATGGTACATTCATGTATATATATGGTTCAAACTCAGCTACTTTGGCATCAGAGTTTTTGACGCAGATTTCTAACTTTTGTTTTGAGAATAAACTATAGGTAATATCACGAAGCAAGAAGGGTCATATGAGGACTGACTTCTCTTTTTCTAGGAAAACAAGAATCATATTGCAGTGTGATAACAGCTCTAAAGTAGCTCTTAGGGTAGTATGAACACAGAGATAATGGAGGGGCTCTGTCTGCCTGATTCTAATCTCAGTCTTCTCCTCAGGGTTTTCCAGAGTGATAACTATTATCCCATATGTCCTCATAGACCAGCTAACTTATGGGATCCCTGAGTCAATAGGTAATTGAGTGGGCTTGGCAGACACACAGTCTCACCCCCAAGTCACTTTGGGGATAAAGTTGCAGGTTCTTGAAGGGTCATGGACTCTGTGTTTCTGCTGAAGCAGAGGCAGACTCACTCACTAACCCCTCTTAGCCAGCACAGCTACATCATGAAGGGTCTCTCTCCTGACTTAGGTATAAACTCATGTTTATTCAAGATTTGTTGTCCCCCCATAAATCATCTACAGAAGAAGCTAATTGTTTTTTCATTTGTTCAAAATATATCATCCCCAGAATCGTTTGTACAATGAGCCCAGACAAAGTAGGTTGTTGGTTTTAATTATCCATATTCATCCCCACAAAAACCTTGGCAGTCCTCACTGGCTCACATGCCCTCTTGTACATCCTTGTACAGAGAGTGGTTTCAGTTTCATCATCCCCTTCCAACATCATGTGAGGTCTGAAAGCCAGTGACACTGAGTGTATGAAGCATTAATTTGTTTCCAACTAATAAATAATATGGGGCAACATAAGACAGATATTTTTCTTTCCATCCTCTTAAGAAGCACACACACTGACTAGTGAAACAGATATCCTGATTCATGCTTTTTGTCATCTCAGTGTGAGAAAAAATAACTTTTCATAGAGTTGTTAGCATATGGAACATATTCCACCTAAAAACCACTACTTCCATTCCTTAATTCATAGTGATGTTCCTAGTTGAGTCAGGAACAGAGTAAAGACTTGCTAAGAAGAGACTCAATTCTTGGTCCTAGTCACTGTTCCACAGACCCTGATATTTGAAAAGCTGAAGCGAGTTTATTCCTTGGATAGTTGTAGCCCAGAAAGATATTAAAGATGCCCCCACAACAACTTGGTGCAGGAGAGTGCAAGTGATGGCATTGTTACTTGAGAGGGTTAGGCCAATCTTGAGTTTCCAAAGGCTCCTGCTAGGAACAAAGCAGATGCGAAATATTCTCACTTTCCCGTAGGGATCATAAGCTCTGCTACAGGGCATTTGCACATGCTTTTTCTTCTGCTTTTGCTTTAATGTTCTCTCTTCCATCATAGTCCTCTATGTAACACTCATTCATCATCCCCCAAGAATATTCCAAGTATCCCTTACCTTCTGGAACTTCTATTTCATGTAATTTACCATAATCATGATTAGATAATTTAATAACTTAAGTTTATTAAGTGTCATTCTCCTCCATTAGAATGAACGCTTCATGACAGGGAACTAAGTTAGACTTATTCACCACTATATCCCAACATCTAGGAACTCAATGCTTGCTAGCTAAGTGAATTCCTACTCAGTAGGTCATTTTGGAGTACTTTTGAAAATCCTGCTTGGTGGTAAAGATATTTTAGAAAGATATATAAATGATTAGTAGCAGCCAACTGCACATATCAGCATTTGCAGAAATGTAATTTGAATGTCATCAATTATATTTATTACTTCTACTGCTTGCAGAGTGCTTATAAAGCATTCTAGGGTAACAAAAGATGGATATTTGCCCTAAAATATATATCTATATATATACATACACATATACGGTATATATAAAAATATATATGTGTATATATTATACATATATATTTATGTATAATATTGTTTGGGAGCCACGCCAACACATATGGCACAATTATAGATGATACAAATAAAAGCTATATAAAAATCAATACTTTGAACACCACACATCCCTTACAATCTACTATACACATGAAAAATAACAAGTATTGTCAATTATGTTGATTAATTGGAATCCTTGTGTGCTGTTGGTGGGGATGTAGAATGGTATAGTTGTTATAGAAAACAGTATTGAAGTTACAGAGACTTAGAATTACCATATAATCTGTGATTCCACTTCTGGTATATACCCCAAAGAAATGAGAGCAGAGACTTAAAGTGATAGACATACACCTGTGTCCATTGCACAAAAGCCAAAAGTGGAAGCATCAGTGGGTGTGTGGACAAGCAGAATGTGGTGTATCCATTCAGTGGATATTGTCCAGTTTTAAAATATCACTCATTCTTAAAATTTATGACACATAGTACAACATGAATAAACCTTGGGAACACTACTGTATCCTTCCACTTACCTGAGGTACCTAGAATAGTCAAATTCATGGAGACAGAACATGGAATAGTAGTTGCTAGGGACTGTGGGAGATAGGAAAATGAGAGTTATTGTTTGATAAAGACAGAGTTTCAGTTGTGCAGAATGAAAGATGTCTGGAAGTAAGTGATGGTTGAGCAATATTATAGATGTACTTAATGCACTGAGCAATACACTTAAAATGGTTAAGCTGTTACATTTTATTTTACCAAAAGTAAAGTTTGTGTTTTTTTTAAATGCCAACACATGGAATGTCAGACCAAATAAAACAGATCATTAAAGGCAGGAGTAGTCAGAGAGGGGGTCTTAGGAAGGTCTGACTTCCCAAGCTGGGCTGTGGAAGAGGTACACATGAGTGGGTGGGGAGGAAAAGTTGAATCAGGAAAGAGCCCTTCACTATAACAGAATGACCAGAATCCAGAAGTGGATCTTCTAAGAACAAAGCAAGAGCTTTCATTGAAAAGCAAGTTCTGGAAAACTGGCTCCTGCAATTAAGGGCTAGGAAAGATCCTCAAGAGGGATGCTAGAGCTCCTAATATGACCCTAAAAAATATGTATAATATAGACAAAAAGATACATGTCCCCTCTTTGTCCCTAGCAACCAGTCCCCAACTAGAGACTGCCAGCACAGATAGCTGGAAGATCCAGGATTAACATTGGGCCCTATTTTGCTCCTTTCTTGCAGCTGCCTCAAGTCAGAGTGTCTGAATAGCTGACAGGTGGCCTTGGAGTACCACATTCCCAAATATGTAGACTCTGTTGGCAGGGGGGCAAGGACAGAAGGAAAAGTGGGAAGATTTGGACTAATGGGTGTGATGGCACTTGAACTCATTGGTGGAGTATTGGACTGTGCAAAACCAAATCAGTTTCACATAATTACATCCAACACACAGAACCCACAATGCCACTAAGATAAGCAGCGTCCCTTCCATTCCACGAACCTGAGACTTGGTAGTGAGGCCACTGCCCACCTGTACCAAACAGATGTGACTCTCCAGACCTGCACAAGTAAGACCAGGGTCTTTCAGCCTGGCTTCCCTGTCGCAGGAATAGGAGTGACAACAGAGTTTGGCTGCTTTTGATAAAAATAAATCTTTTGAAGTGTGAAAGGAGCAGTTTGAGTATTTGTAAACCTCGTTGAAAGTTCAAAGGTAAGGTTAGTATCAAAATCTCAAATAACAAATATTTGTGACTGAACATATTTGCTTCGTGGTCAAGAATTATGATGATTAAATATATTATTCTTGTTATTAATTATGATGATCAAATTGAAATGTCCTATAATAAGGGTATGAATAGATAAATCATGTCTCATGCATACTAGGGAATATTGTTTGATATAGCCAGGAAAAACTTCTGCTTATAAAGAATTTTAATAAGCATAGGAGAATATGCTAAATGTTTTGTAAAAAGACTCAAAATGATATAAAATTTATTCTAGAATATAGATGTATCTATTATGTATGCACAGAAATAAGCTGAAAAGGTAAATGATTAAAATCTTAGTGTTGGTTATCTCTGGATAATTGGATTATGAGTGATTTTGCTCATTCTCATTTATGTTTTTCTGTGTCTTCATGTTTTCTACAGCAAATGTGTATCACTTTTACAATCAGAGAATATTAGTTTTATGTAAGAGGAGAACTTCTTGACAGAAATAAAACATGTTTAAACATGTAAACCAATTATTAACCTATTTTTAGAACCCTTCAAATTCTAAAATAACTATGAAATGAGAATGAGAACTAGAAATGCAATTATTTAGCTATAAATCTACATTTTGGGGCAATTATTTCTCCTCAGTTATTGTGAAACATCATGATCAGTCACTCCTCCTAGCATTTCCCACCTTTAGAAATGAAGTTTGCAATAAGCGACTGACCTTTTATTTTCTGGTGAGTCTTAGCTAACAGGAGCCAGTTGAGGGAAGGGCTATAATTTTAGGAAGTGGAGAATACAAAAAGTCCATCTGTCGACATAATGTAAGTAAAGATCTGAAGAAAACAAGGGAGTAACTTATGCAGATATGTGAGGAGAAAGCATTTGAGTAGGTGGAATAACAGTCTTGCAGACAGGTTTGAGGAATGGGAAGGAATAGCTGGAGTCCTGGAGTAAGCTAGAGGGGAGAGTGGTAGAAGAGGATTATAAAATATTTTATATAAGAATGTTTACATTCAACACATTAAAATTTAAAACAGAACTCCACTGTAATATAACCATACTTTTTAACAAGATAATTATAATAATTACTCAAAAATTAATTCCAAAAAAGAGAGATTTGTTTTAAGGAATCGGTTCATATGATTATGGAATCTGGGAAATTCAAAATCTTTTGAGTAGACTACATAGACAGATAAACTGGAAACCCCTTGGTGAAGAGCCTCAACCTCCAGCCTCTCTTCTCTCCCTGGACGTGGGGATAGAGTGGGAATAAGAATTAATAAAATTTATGACCCCCTTTTCACATGATTGGCTCCCTGGCAACCAGATCATCTTCACTCTGGAGAGCAGGGAACCACTATAAGGATTTTGCCTCTTGTTCATTCCAGTTATGGATTCCAAACTGGGTCAATCCCTAAGAAGTGGGTTTGGTACCCACTATGTCCACCATGAGCTGGATTTACCTCAAAACTTAATTTGTCAGCTTACCTTCACAAGCCCTGTTCTAATTGGTGTAGGTCAGTAGTGTTTTGGCTCCAGAAATTAATTTCAGTTTAGAGTTGTAATCCCTATAATCTTTTAATCCCTGAGAAGATGGTTTATTACCCTTTCCTCAATATGCAATCACTCTTGCAAATGGCCACATATCCTTTTAGAGAAAGATTTATAGTATAAGTGTTTGCTGTGTAGTAGGGTCTTCTCTAGCGGGCTGGACTTCGCTTTGTAACTGGATGTGGGGGAGGCAAGAGAGGTACTCATGGAGTGTGATGTCTCCGTGTTTCATCTCTCATGGTTGCTTTAGCTCTCTGGGGCTTCTGTGGTTCCATACACATTTTATAATTGTTTTTTCAATTTCCTTGGCATTTTGATGGTATTGCATTGAACCTGTAAATTGCTTTAGGTCATTTTAACAATGTTTATTCTTCCAATCCATGAGCACAGGATATCTTTCCATTTCTTTGTGTCTTATTTCCTTTAACATAAAAATTACAGTAACCATTAAAAACATAAAACAGAGAAAGCACTATAAAATGAAAAAAGAAAAGAAAAACAGAGAGGTGCTCAAGCACAAAGTTTAAGAAGGTGATTTCTTTCAGGGCCCCGCCCAAGCTGATCCTACATTTGCATAGATCCAAGAATGAGTGCTTCCTTACATCCTGCGCCCAAGGGTCTGTCCTGCTTCAAGTCAGTTCTGGCCCTGGCTCTGGTCTGGACTTGAACTGTCTCCAGCCTGGGAACTGGCTGAGGGGTTAACAGTCTGTTGTGTGACTCAGTTCAGACTTCTGTTCACCAGATGTAGAGCTGTTCTGCTTATATAAATTAAGACTTTAGGAAGCTGCCCAACTATGTCAGTTCTGGGGACTCCATGATCAACAACAAAGATTTTGCACATCAGACTCATCTGATTACTGCTTAGTCTGATGAAAGAGTGGCTGTGCCTCTGCTGTCCATGACCACATGTCCACTCTGTGACTCAGTCCTTCTGGTTAACCCTTCTACCCCAGGCTCCCCAAAGGCCCAGAGAGTGCAGGGAATCCAGTTCAATGACACTAGTTCCCACTGTCATTTTGGCTTATAAATAATTTCAACATAATATCCTGTGTGATTTAATAAATGCACTCTAGGAGATGTACAAAAAGGTAGAGGTGCATGGTCTATAAAACTCAACATTTTAAGTAAGTGGAACAATGAATTTGCTTTCTTACGTGACCCCATCCTGATTCATTGCTGACTCCTAGTCTGGCCGCTAGGCCTGCTGCCTGCTAGTGTTGTCTGCTTTGCAGGAGCCCAGCCTTTCAGCACAGGCCATGCCTGACAGCTGAGGGGACACCTAGTGCCTGTCACGAACTCCAGGTGCTACCCTTAACTCCCCAGGACTAGCTGACAGTATGACAAAATATCAAGCCTAGGTGCTTCAGAGTCTGGGGTGGCCTTAGTTATATCTTGTGGGCCCATTTGTATAAACCCAGCTATAAAAGCCAGAGAAAATAAAAGGGAGAAGGGGCACAGTTGACATTGCTTGGGGGTCAGCAATGAAGAGCTCTATGAATTTTTTTTTTAAGAATCATTTTGATCCAAGGAATATGTCAGAAATTAGTACACTTGTTCTAAATATCTGAGTTCTTTTCTGAATGAGATCACTCTCAAATCCTTCTTTCCTCATTAGAAAGGCTGATTTAGTTTTGCTTTGTGTCAGGTTTGAATTGTTGCAGTGGTCTTTGGATTTCTGTATCAAAACACTGTGTAGATTTATATGGATAGAAATTACTTTTAAGCTACTCATGGACTTGAAGCCTGGAGTCCTGTTTAGCAGGACTTTACTTAACTACCTCATGGTCCCTACTGTAATTAAAAAACAACAACTTATAATTAATGCTTTTCTTGCTTTATTTAAAATATGTTTTTTTGAATTGCGAAACTTGAAGTATACATTTTGCTTGTCTACTAGGTTTTAAAATAAGAGGTAGTTTAATTATACAAACAAAGAAACTATTTTAACTTGGAAAGAAAATAAATCTTTTCTTCTTATCTCTTTAAGAAAAGCTATTTTTCTTCTTTATTCCCTTAATTCATTTCACTTGAAATTCATAGCCTTGCTTTCCTAATGTACCAGGTCTTTGGGGAAGAGTTCTAAGCTGGTAGATAACTTTTATAATATGTATTTTTCTATAACTCATTGTGGTTTCCATTTTTAAACCAGAAGCTTCTGAAAGCACTTTAGAAATTGAACCTGTTAGTTGTTGGGCACTACTTAATACTACAAAGGCTTCATCTCATTTAACCCATATAACACTATCATGACAGCACTTTTTTAAAAAAAAGGATAGACACTCTTTGATCAGTCTTGACAGACGCATGACAGAGAGCATTTTCATCACCCCCAGAAAATTCCCTCATGCTCTGTCCCACACAGTCCTGAACGCATGTCCTCTCTCTCTCATTCTTTCTTCTCTCCCTTGCACACCCACACCACAAACAACCTATGATTCAGTTTCTATCAAAATAGATTAGTTTTTCCTGCTCTGAATACTATGTAATTGCAGGGGAAGAGAGGAAATTTCCTTCTACCAATCTGGTTCTTCTCAGCTGGTCAAGAAATCAAATATCAGACAGATTTATAAAAGAAAAGAATAAATTTAATTACATACATATGAAATATCTACATGGATGGATTCTGAAGTCACTTTGGTAAAATGAGGATTTTTTGTCCTGAGCTAAGGAATGGGCTGGGGCTTGGGACTTCAAGGAGAGAGGAGGGGAGACACATGATGAGGAAAGGGTGATTTGTATGACAAGGAACAGATGCTCCATAATTAGGTGCTTTTCCTCCTCTGTAGATATGGCCTCTGATAGAAAGGTTATTTCTAGCACAAACCCTAATTCTGGGTAATACCCTCAATTTTCATTCTTTTAGGTAGTTAAGGGAGTGGCAAAAGTTTTTCATGACTGTGCAGTTTCTTGATTGATATTAGCTCAAAATATAATAATCCACATGCCAAAGTGACAAATCTTGGGTAGGTCTGTTCTGAACATCTGGGGGAGGCCTATCTAAACATCTGCATAGTATATATTTTTGCATGCTTTTGGTTTTATTCACTCCTAATATCATGTTGCTGATTCCATGAGTTACAACATGAGGCACCCATTCATTTAAACTTAGTTATAAAGCAAGAAAAAACAAAAATATGAAGAAGGGACACAGGATGGCATTGGAAAAGATTCAGAAATAATTATTTAAATTTATTTCAATGAGCTTTATATTCATTCATTTTTATTGCTGCATCATATTCTATTATATGGACACAGCAGGGTTTGTTCATCTATGGAATGATATTTGAGTTGTTTCAAACTTGAGGCTACTGGGGAGAAAAGCTGCTATAAACATTTATGTACCCATCTTTGAACATATACTTTCATTGCTCTTGAGTGGAATGGCTGGGTCATATGCCAAATAACCAATATTCTGAGAAATTTTACAGAGTTGCAGGAAAAGCAGAAAAGTTTTAATTGCTCTGTATCCTTGTTAGTACTTAACATTTTTAGGTTTTTAAAAAATATGCTATATATTAAATACTACCTTGTTTTAATTTGCATTCCTCAATGACTATTAATGTTGTGTATATTCCATATAATGTTTGTGTATCTTCTTTTGAGAAATGTCTATTCAATTTTTTCCTTCATTTTTTATTGGATTGTTTATCTTTTTGTTACTGAGTTCTAACAGTTCTTTATATAGTCTGAATAGAAAGCCTTTATTAGATAAGTAGTGAATGTTGACTCTGGTATTTATTAGCTGTTCTTGAATTTAAACCAAGCACTAAGTAGATATATTAGAAACTTGAAGTCTTCATTGATTAAATTTTGCAGACCTGAGGTTATACTTTGAATGCAAGGGGAAAAAAATAAGAGTCCTGCTAACCTATTCAGAATGCTTTTGGGATTTCACTGAGCCCATTGCTGATGAAATGAAAGGTACTGACACCTGCATAGGCCACATAAAAGTTAAAATAACCAGATTATTATGCAAATATATTCTGGTTAAATCTGGAGCCTGGAGGAAAAAACTTGACTCCAGGAGGTCAAAACAGTTGGGTAGGAAAGCATGAAGTTTCCAGAGAGCTGGTTTGTTTCATCTATTGCCTACAGGGACTATAAGCAAAGAGAAGCAATCAAATGAAAGAAAAATGCAGAAGCATAGCCCTGTATGTGCACATACCACTGGGAAACCAACGAGGGGAGTATTTAGAAAAAATTATAAAATAGAAATGTAGTAATAACATTTTATTATTAAAGATGGTAGAAAAACAATTGCCAAGGTACAGATTCTACCCACTCTTCTATTCAAGGTGCCACTGACCAGTACAAGGACAGAGCAAAAATTTCCCCCCACCTCTCTAGCTTTTTTGAGCAATCAAATTAACATCAGACAATAGAAGAAAATAATAAAGTTATTACCTATTAATATTGTTGGGGTACAAAGGAAATCACTCTCTACCCCCTCAGTTCTTCTATGCTAATTAGTAATCAAAAAAACATCAGACAGATTACTAAGAGGAAAAATCCAATAAGAAGTTTGATTTTAACATGTAAACCTCCTGTATACATAGGAGAGACCCGGTATGACTGAGTAACTCACCCACATGGGTGCAAACACCATCTTAAATAAGTTAGTTTACACAACAGAGGTTGAAGAAAAAAGGGGAAGTTCAGTTAAGAAGTTTACCAGGGAAGGTACAGTGGACAAAGATATGTGGTTTTAAGTTATACTTCTCCATTGAAAAGATGGAAGGTGATTAGGTCTTCCTCAGAGAGGCCCTTACAGAAAAAGTTTACATGTAAATGATTTTTTCAAAAGCAACCTCCACTCAGTTGTTAGAGTCCATCCCATTAAATAAGTCTTTTGCCAAAAAGACACATTTTGTGTTGACATATTTCTCACTTCCCTCCAATATAGAGAACAAATACAGAGATTAGTAAGAGAAAAGCACAAATTAATATGGAATGTCTACATGGATGTGGATTCTAAAGCCATAGTGTGGATTAAAGGTGTATATCCTGAACTAAGGAGTAGGACTGGGGCCTGGGGCTTCAAAGAGAGAGGAGGGGAACTTAAATGGTAAGCAGAGGATGACTCATGTGTTGAAGATCAAATGTACTGCAATTACTTGTTTGCCCTGCCATATAAACATACAGACAGGCTTTTCTGGTAGAAAGGTTATTTCTGGGGCCTCCCAGGTGGCCTAAAGTTTAAGTCTCAGTGCTATCACCTCTACAGTCTGAGTTACATCCTTGGCTAACCCACATATGGAGCAGCAGACCTCTCCTGTCTTGCCCCCTGTTCCCCTCAGAAGTTTGTAATTCAGTAAATTTACTTGTTCTGCTCCCCACTCTATCTCTGGTGAATCCTCTCACCCCACCCAACCCCCCCCCCCACCTCTGGCCTACACCTCAGTTCTTCTACACAAAATAAAAAATAAAATTAAAAAAGAAAGAAAAGAAGGTTATTTTGGCAAAACCTTAATTCAATAATACTCCAATTTTTTTTGGTCATACTTCTAAGTACTTAAAAGAATGGTGAAATTTCTTGTGAGCCTGCAGGGCCTTGATGAATCTCAGCTTGAAATAACTCACTGGTAAAAAAGTGGCATATTTGGAAAGGCCTGCTCTGGACATCTTGAGGAGGTCTACTGCTCACCAATCACTAGATCCCTTTCAAAGAAAAGAAACCAGACAGTTTCTGGCTGTCAGTGGCTCTCTTCTTTGTATAAAAGACTCCAGCCAGTGATTTTTTAATCTGCTCAAACTAAGACTTTAAGGGTCAAGGACTTTTACAAAAGGCTGAAGTTTCTTCCAATTGAATCTGTGGTCCAGAAATATGCATGAAAGATCAGTCAGAAACATGGAGAAGAGTGAGCATGGATCTAATGTATTATTGAGTGTAAACTTTCAAGTGGAGAGTAGTATATATTTGCACCTTCTTTTTATATATCATTCAGATATAGTTTCCTGAGAATTTTTATTAAAACATATATTTAATTAAAATACATATAACAATAAGTTACAAATGAATAGGAAAAGGCAATAATACCATTTTTTTGTGAAATAATCTTCACACATAGGATGCAGTCTGTCCATTCCAATATGGTCATCTATTTCTGATGAGCCACATCAGAACCTCACACTCTGAAACTTTACATAACACCAGAGAATGTGGGATAATGATCTCCTCTGCCTTAGGGTGAATGTTGCTTGAACTCTAAAGTGTTGTGCCTGTGTATGCCATTCAACAAAAGGTACAATGATAGCATGCTAGATACCACAGAAGCAGAGTATTTTTAGAAGGTTTTTGTACCACTATGTATCTCAAACTGGGTGCACATATCTTTCAGGGAACACAGCAGAAAGGACAGCTAGCAAATTGAGCACTTGCATGCCGGGCACTGCTCTGTGCACTGTGATGCACTGTCATTTGTACGGACCTCACGTGCAAGCGTACAGAAGAGGTGTCATAATTGTATCCTATTACAGAGGAGGAAGCAGACATCTGTTGAGCTCCTACAGCTTTGCCTGATTGATGTCCTTATAGCCAAAGTCACTAATGTCAACATGAATATTTCGAACCCTATTTAAAGAAGGTTCAGAGGCCAGAGAGTGCCCACACCTGTGGAAACCAGCGAACTACATCCCCCAGTGTTTACATCTCCAGTGAAACTGAATGAGGGGTGCCCCATAGGTTATGAGGGGGTTGTTAGACTTAAAGTCAGGGAAATGTGTGCAGGTCTCACCCTGAATGTCCTCTCTACTCTGCCCTCTCTTCTCTTGTCTTGTTTCCAAGTAAACCCTCATTGTTGTCAGCAAACCAATTGCTATTGATTGAGGTCAACATTAGTTGTTTTGTTTCTCTCCCTAAACTGAAACCACTTACCATTGTTGATCCACCGCTATTATACAGTTAGCAAGGCATGTACTTTTCTTAAAGCAGGGGCTCTTGGTTTTTATTCAGTGCTTGGGGACATGATTCTTGGTCTGACTGTATTTTAAGAAACAGGTATTTGAAATGTACTTCCAAAGCCTTCATTTTCAGTGTCCCAACTTCCACACTATATTCCTAATTAAGTTCCAAGCAGGGGTTTTGGTTGGTTCTCTCAGTCATTTAAAGAATCTACACTGTATAGCTCAGTTCAACTTGCATAGTCTATTCATTGTGCCCTTATCACATTTCCTTCCCCTGCTGTGGACATCGCTGAGTGTTCAGCTTCTACTTTTGGTTCCTATGTGACCTTGGCAAGTCTTGTCACCTCCATGTATCTCAAGTTTCCTCACCTGTAAAATGAGAAAAGCCTCTGCTCCTTTGCATGCCTCCTAAGGCCTCATTTGAGATGTAGTCATTTCTTTAAAATGCTGAGAGAGACAAAAGTGCCCAATGAGTATTAAATGGCAAGTTGCTCTGAGCTTGTCACGCTGAAGTGCATAAAACTCTTCATTAGCTCCCCATTGCCCTTGTGATAGAGTCAGAACCCCTGGCATTCTTACAAGGCCTTCAGCACCTGACCTCTGATCATCTCCCTGGCCTCATCTTCTGCTCAGCCCTCAGTAACAACTCTTGAGCTTCTGCATTACACCCTCTCCCTAGTCTCCAGGCCCTTTTGCATACAGTCTGGTATGCTCAGAATGCCCTCTCCTCTGTGCACTCTTGCCTGGTTGCAGTCTGCTCACTCGGGTTTAGCTTTGACATTACTTCTTTGGAAAATGTTCTTTATGCTCCAAGTCTGGGATGCTGCATGTAACATAATATCTTTCTAATCCCTTTACTTATCCATATTCCTTCATTTGATCATATATTCCAGTGCTTTTTTCTTATTGAATCTGCTGCAACAAGCATAGTACTAGGCTGATATGTGGCTGGTGTTCCATAAATATTATTGAGAAAGAAGAATGAACAAAGAAAAGAATATAAATTTGGGAAGAGACTCCCAAGGCAGAAAAGATAAGAGTTCCACAGATGGATAAGAGGTAGACAAGAGCTACATACATTTCCATTTTTGTGAACCTGGGGCATTATCTAGACGGTCAAGAGCAGAGTCCAGAGACCCTGGGAGTAAAACCTAGAAACTACATGAACATTCTTTTGAGTCTGATCAGGGAACCAAGATCCATTGCCCGGACCTTGCTGGGTAAAGGGAGGTTGTTAGTGGGGAGAGCCATGTGGTCACATGCATGGATGTGAACATTTGCTCTTATGTGGCCCCACTGCCACTTAGGAACAAGATCATCCCATAATGAAACAGGTGTTTTCTTTTGTCAGTACTGGATCCTATCACAAAGAAAATACTGTCTGTGATAGTCAGGTGGCTCTTACTTCCTTAAGACTAGTAAGGCCTTACTTGTTCATAAGAGAGGAGGCTACAGAGAAACTAATATCATCCATGAAGACCAAGCCAAGTGCCTCCCACCAGGAAAACTGAACCCAGCCCAACCAGTCTCTCTCTCCCTAGACCCATGACGAAAACAGACTGTTCATTTAGTGAATCACTATTCTTGAATACCTCATCTTAAAATGCTATTTCAACCTTTATTCTTTAATTACTAATAAGTTCATGTTTTGGTTAGTCACCTAGGTGATGAGAGAGTGGGATAAAATTACTCTTGAGAGCAAACATGGCCCAGTCTTTGGCTTCTTACCCATGGGAGGTTCTCAGTAAATATTTGTAATCAGCTTCATTTGGTTCACCCCTCACTGTCAGCACACAGGGTCACAGTGGAGTCATTTTGCCTCCCGCTACTTGGCTTCTCAACATCCTTTCTTAGATTGAGTCGTTTTGCTTGTGTGGGGAAGCTAGCAGGTATGAGGAATTTGGCTTTTCTCAGCCTCTCTTCAGGCTGGGGCCTTAGGCCCTGCTTGCATAGTCCACTATCAGAGTGTTTTGTCAGCTCTCTTCAAAGCAAGGATTAGCTTTTTGAACAAAAGGCACAATAGGCCTAATAAGATGATACTGCAATGTAGCTGAACATAAATGCATATGAGAATGGGACACAGATTCTCCTACTCACCATAGCACAGTGCTTCGGGGGTCTCGGGAAGGCTCGAAGAAACCCCAAGCTCCTTTCTTAAAGCTTTGATGTACCACTGGAACTAATGCACAGCGGGGCATTGCACCCTGGTTTGAATTTAAGCCGTCCTGTTGAATTTGAGCAAGCCTCTCTTTACAGGAGAATTAAACAATAACCACATCACAGGGAAATCTCCAAGTAGCAGCAACATCTGTTGCAAGCATAGTGACAAGCACATGGCCCTGATGGCCCACAGCCTCCACTGAACAAGTGCAGATGTCTACAGAAAGGAAGAATTCTGTTTATAAGATGCTTTCAGTCTGGACTTGCCCTTTGGCTCTTGTTAAATGGAGAACTTAGCAATCTATTGAAAGAAATCATTCCGTATCCTCCCTCTAGAGCCAAATTGTTTCCTTACCCCTTTTAGCTTCCTGACTGATGAAATAAGTCTTGGTCTATCTCAGTTGGTTAGTGGAGCATCGCTGATATTACCGGCACAGATAAGGGAGTGGACCCAGTGTTCCTCAGTCTGACCCCTGCATCCGGCAGCACAGGCAGTTGAGCTGGGTGCACCCAGGAGCTGTCCGCTGCTCTGCCCATGGGGAACTGGAGGGATGGGCTAGGGGCACCTGCTCATGAGACCCTCTGGTCAAGATTGAAAAAAACTCCATAGACAACCAGCAAGGGCAGGCAAGGAGTCAGCATTTGTGGATTAGTAAAGGAGCAAGGAGGGTGAACTCCTAGGACTCCTCTGGGCAAGAAAGACTCTCCAAGATCCCAGGGCTAGGAGTCTGGTGCCGCCTTCCCTTCTTTTATAGGCAGAACAAAGAGGTACTAGTTCTGGACAACCTTTAACCTTTGGATGGGGAAAGAGAGCCAGAGCTCCTTTGTTCTGGGGGTTGAGAACAAAGGAATTAAACTTTATTGGCTGAGAAACCAAGTAGAATGGACTTGGTTAAAGTCCACTGATTGTTGCTGATTGTGGGCACCCATCAGCTGCTGGGCATGCAGGGCTTGTCCGGGTCCCCAGGGGTCATCTCCTGGTGGCTGTGTGCCTGCTGCTCCAGTTTGAACTGGGAACTGGAGGGACTGGTCTGGTCTCAGGGTCTGTGACTCTTTTCTTTTGGGTCTGTAGCTTCTCTTCTTTTCCCACAGTAGCCCAAATGTTTAAGTTGTGGAAAGATAGCTCAAGAAATCAGACTGGGGAAAATTAGTAAACAAAAACAAAGGGCTTAAGAAATTTATGGTAATAGGTATCTGGGCCTACAGGTATCAGGTTTTTAACCTCTTTTTACCAGCCTATGGGAACAGGAAAATTTTGTTCCAAGTCTGATTCTGTCCTTGTCCCAGGACCCTTCCTGTCTCATTACCAACAGTGCACCATGCCAGACCTATTGTTCCTGGTGAGGTACAATTAGGTCTTTAAATATGAAAGCACAGAGCGGCCTATTTGACCTGGGTTCTAGTCCCTGTAGTAGTATGGGTACATCCTGCCCTGACTGTGTGTGGTTTTGCATGTGTAAGAATCAGTGGTGGTACACAGCAGTTGTTGGGTCCTTTCAGCCCTATTAGCTTATGTGTCTTTCTTATGCATATCTCTGGGTGAAAGAATAACTAGAAAATTTCCACCTTGCTCACAGCACCCTGACATCCATCAAAAGGTAACATAGACTCTAGTAATTTCCTGAAAAGTTTCATCAATTCTTTATAAATCACCAAAGGGGGTTAATCAGGCACCAGACAGAGTGAATCTTTGCTAACTCTGAACATCCTTTTTTATTATCAGTCTTGGAGACATGTGTCAGACATTTTCCATATCTCTTCATTATGTCTCTATTTTATGATCTATCTCTGGAAAAAATCAGTAGCAGCAAAAGTAGATGTCACAGAAATGTTAGGTCATTCCAGTTCACTTGTAGTCATGACAAGGCACATCCCTGAAATGTAGAAATGAAGAAGCAGAAAGATTATTCAGTTCCATCCACTCTATCTTTGCTCATGCAGATAACCATGACCTCCATTCCAGATACTCTTGACAGCTTTTTTCACTGGGACAAACACATGTCCTCAATCTCTTATCCTCAACAAAGGGTGAAGATGATTAAAATATCAATCCCTTCTGAATCCCATAAGGGTTCTTAGTCACCAAAGCAATACCTTTCAACAAATAGTTCCCACTAAAATGGGAGATTTAGTTTGTGATCCATTTTTACTCAGTGACAACCAACTCCAAAGCCCAACCCAATATTGTTGCTTTGGAAGGTACCAATTACATTGTCTACATTTACACACATCCTTGAGAAGTCTTCTTTGGACCTACAGGCAACATCAAGTTCAGAATCTTCTTTGCCACTATGAGCCCAGTCAGGCAGCCAAGGATGAATTATCCAAACAACACCTGGTTCTTCCCTCCTTCCTGAGCTGTGTTTTGATTTAGTGAATGTGTTAGGAATTAAGGATGTTTTACTTACCATCACAAGATATCAGAGATGGAGGTTGGGAGAAGAATAGGGGCAAAATTACATATTCTTGAGTTGGTCTCTGAGGAGGTCTACACTAATCAACACCTAACACCATATCAGTGCCAGATTTAATAAGTGACACCAATCAGTGTCTTGGAATCTGATCCTGTCATCAGAAGCTGGTCCTCTCATCAGAAGCTGGTCCTCTCTGAGAGGAACATTCTTCCACCTTTACCTCAACCTCACAGTAAATGCCGCCTTCCCTTCTTTTGTAGCTAAAATGGAGAAGGAAGTTCCAGGTCAGGACAACCTTTTAATCTTTGGGTGGAGGAAGAGAGCAAGAATATTCCCCTTGCCTCTTGAATGGTGTTATGTCCTTACACGCCCTTGCTCCAGGCCTACTGCCCACTCTCACCAGACATCAAAACTGAATGAGTCAGGTTTTCTTGTGAACCCAAGGGGCCTAAGTAGCAGTTTACCAAATGAAACCAGAAGAGTGATCTGGATGAATTAATTAGCATCTTCCATTGCTTGTCTCTATGTCCTTATCCTGCTTTCCACATTGAGGGGATTTGACTCAAAATTAGTCATGTCCTTTCACATAGCATGTTTGAAATAGAAGATCCCCCCAGAGTTCACTTATTCTTGAGAAAGATACCTTTTTTTCCATGAAAGGAAAGTACTTCTTGGAGTACTGTCTACCTTTTTTAATGCACAAATGAAACACATAATCTATCACTGGATTGCAGAATTTGCCATCCTGTTCCAAAATTTGAATTCACTTGGTCAATTAAATCTGCAGCCAATCAGGTCAGGAAATTTAAAAAAACCCAGATTATTGACTAAGTCATTAGGCAAATTTATTCAAAATAATCAAATTACTACATATGCCTAGTGAACACAATCTAGTAAAATGAGAGACCTCATATCTTCAGTAAAATTCTGAACTCTTAAGTAGAGTATGAGGTAGAGTATGAGGTATATACTAAATGATCTTAAAATTAAATGATGAAAAAAAAAACAAAAAAAATTAAAAAAAATAAAATTAAATGATGGATCCAAAATTTTCCCATCATATTTTATACCCAGGAAGGTATTAATATTGTGTCTGGATTTTATTTAAGAAGAGTAACATTGTAAGCAAGTTTATGGAAACAAGTAGCTTCAGATTTTATCACTTCATCACTCCTCTCCTTCACCTTTGTGAATATATAATAGTTCTCTTTGGTAGTTTCTTATGCTTTAATAAGCAGTCTAATTTCATAAGCTAATTGGCACCTCCACTGGAAGCATTATAAATCTTTCTCTTTTTTCTCAAAAGAAGAAGAGTTTTAATAATGGGGTGAAAGCAGGTGACCTGAGACTTACCTCCTCCACCTTTTCTCATGGGAGTCTTTCAGGAAATGGGAACATGAATCATCATATTGTGTTTTATAATTAGTATTTTCCCATTTTTCTTCTCCAATGGAAAATATTTCTTATGGACTCAGCCATTCATAATAAGATGTAAGTAGGCCAACTCCAAACATAAATTACAGGAACAACTGCAGTAAACAACATCCCATCCTTCGTTTAAATTTATGCTAACATAATGTTGGAGCAATACTAATGGCCATGACCAGTTGCTCTGGATATTATTTATAGGAAATTACAAGACCTTCAGTCACAAGCACTGCCTCCGACAGTTTTGAAAACCAAGCTCTTTTAAGTGCACAAGATGACAGGCAGAATTCTGGAGATGGCAGCAATGGGGCGCCCATGATGCTAGTTCCTCCATCACTTCTCATGCTCCAGGAAGATCTCACACACTGATCCATCTCTCTCAAACTTCAGAGCTTCTCAGAGCCCTTCCCACATAGGAAGCCACACTCATTTTATCCAATTTGGCTCATGAGTTCGAGTCTTTTTATCTTTTTCCTATATGTGTAAATAAACTTGTTCCTTCACCAAAAAATAGGGAGATTTTTATAGCTCACCTTTCAAAAGAATCATCAGATACATTAAACCCTTGAGATCTTAAGTGCTACTCTTACTGTTAGATGAAATTGAGAGTCCAAAACACAGACAGTTTTGTTTGTGTAAAATCCATTCAACTTCTAGTAGGTTACATAGATGTGTATATGCAGTACATATATGTGTGTATATATGCATCACACACACAGGGAGAGAGGGAGAAGAGGGAGAGTTATTAAAGGAATTCCTGCACATGATTGAGGGGGCTGGTAAGGATGAGACCTCCAGTGTGGTAAGGCAGACTAAAGACTCAGGGAGGAGCTTATAGTACATCCTGAGATGGCGGTCAGTCAATCTGGAGGCAGAATTCCTTCCTCCTTTAAGAATCTCAGCCTTTTCTCTTAAAGTCTTCAGTGGACTGGATGAGGGCCACCCACATTAATTTGCTTTACTTGGAGTTGACTGATTTAAATATAATTCTCATTTTAAAAAATGCCTTGACAGTAACTATCTGACCAAACATCTGGATACCAGAGCCTAGCCAAGTTGACACTTAGAATTAGAGCACAGTGTGATTTGAGTTGTTAGAGCACAAAACCCACGTGAGAAATATCTCTTCACCATTGACTGAAAGTTCACCTTAAGAGCATGGTTTGTAACTGGAGTGTACATCAAAATCACCAGGGGAGCAGAATAAGGATGCAGATTTCTGGGCCACACTATTGAGAATCTCTCTGTGTAGCTCAGAGGTGGGACCCAGGCATTTATGCATCCCAGGTACCTCTAATAAAGACACTTCTGCAAGGTTTACAGGGTACAACACCACATTATAAACTCATTATTTTGTTATCTTAATGACTTCTTAATATTCATAAATTGCCTTTTAAACTACAGCTAGGAAACAAAACCATATAACATTATTGTTAGTAATAGCTGAAAAACAAATTAAAACATTGTTGCATTACTTAGCTCCATAACAAAATCTGACATACTGGGTGGTTTAAACAACAGAAAGTTACTGGCTTACACTTCTGAAAGCCAGAAGTTCAAAATCAAGATGTCAACAGGGTTAGTTTCTTTTGATTACTTTTAGGTAAGGACTTGTCCCATACTTCTGTCCTAGCGTCAAACCACTTTTGTTGTTATTTGGCTGTAGAAACACTACTCGAATCTCAGCCTTCATCATCTTCACATGGCTTCTCCTGCATATTTGTCTTCATGTCTAATTTTTCCTCTTTTTATAAGAACAGCATACATCTGATAAGAACCCACCTAAGCAACCTCATCCTAACTAAGCACATCTGCAATAACCCTGCTTCCAAATAAGGTCACATTCTGGGGTACTGCAAGTTAGGACTTTAACATATGTGATGGGGGAGGCACAATTCAGCACATAAGGATTGTGTTGTACCAGTTTCCCTAAACTATAGTCAGTAATACTTGGGAGTTACATTTGGGATTTACTTTATTGAGGTCTTTATTTTCCCCAGGGAAGAACCTTTCCCTAGAGTCCTTTTTTAGAGATATTCCTCGTGGAAGGCTTGTGCTATGTAGATATGGCCAGCTCTGTGCTTCCGCAGAGATAAACTTTTCTCAAGAAATACTCTTCCTAAAGTTTTCCTTGCTTCATCAACAAGATTGCAAACAGAGGTGGAAAGTGGTGCTATCATGGTCTCATGTCGTAGGTGATACACAAAAGATAAGAGCAATATAAACAAGGGTTTACAGATTGGGAGGAGAGAAATCAATAAGCCATTACTCATAAGGGCGTGATTGTACATGTAGGGAATCCCAAGGCAGCTACAGCTAAAATATAAGGCTTGAAAAAAAAAATGTAGCAAGACAGTGAACATGAGTTCAATTGTGCTCCTAAATGGCTGAAATAAACAATTAGAAAGTAAACCTCTTAAAATTGGCATCATTTACAATAGCATCAAAGGAATAAATCTATGGAAAGAAGTACACAACTTCAATAAAACAGAAACAATTATTAAAAGGTTGAATGAGGACCCAAATACATGTAGAAATTAACCAAATTCAAGAAGCAGGAGACACTATATTATAAATATGTGGATTTTTTTTTCAAAATATTTCTTTACATACAGTGCAATGCCAATCAACACCCCAGTGGGATTTGTGAAGTTTGGGAAGCCAATGCTAATATTTGTGTGAAAATGCAAAGGGCTGGTATTACCAAGATGGTCTTGGAGAATTACAGAGTGGGTGAACTTTCACTGCTGGGTTTTGAGAGTAATTATGGACTACAAGAATTTAAGAAAGTGATATTGGGCAAGAAGAAACAAATTCACTGACAGACCGAAAAAGAGAATCCAGAAAAGATCTACTCATATGTGGATCCGTTATGACCAATATTTTATTACAGTGCACGGAGAAAGAGTGGACTCATCAGTAAGTGATGAAGGATTGATGCTTGGAACAAAATTCTTCATACCGTATGACTTCATTTATATAAAGTTCAATGATAGGCAAAATTGAACTCTGATATTAGAAGTCAGGATTGCTACTCACTTTGGAGAAGAGGGGAGGGCAGTACCTGAGAGAAACCCAAGAAGATTAATGGGGTGGGGAAGCAGTTTGATTTCTTGACGTGGATGATGGTGACAAGATATAGTCACTTGGAGTTAACTGGTCAAACTGTGTACTTATGTTGGTATGTCAGACTTTAATGAAAGAAGTAAACTCTTTAGAGCATTTGGAAGGGAAAAATGAGGAACACTTGTATAGCGAATAAAATGACAAAGAAATTTTAAATAGAAAAAATCTAAGAAAGTTAAAGGATTACTCTGGAGATCCATATCCAAGTACTAACAGTTCCAGAAAAACATTACAGAAGGAAAGTACAGGAGGAAATCATCCAAAAAATAATTCAATAAAACTCCCTAGAACTGAAATTCAAAGTAGTCTTCTAATGCCCAGTTAAAAGGATAAAAAAGCAATAGCTATACCCATGAATGTGGTGAACAAATTTCAGAATACTGGGGTACAAAAAGAAATCCTAAAATATTTCAAAGAAAATCAAATTTTATAGAGAAAATATCTTTCATTATAGAACTCTATACCCAGAAAAACCTCCATTACATATGAGGAATAAAGGCTTTAACAAAATATATTTGTATCAAAATATATTTGACATATACCATTGTTGTGAATTGAAGGTATGCAACAGGTTGGTTTGATACATGTATACATTATAGTATAATTTTACTTCTGTGACCATAATTATCACCTTTATCCCATCACATAATTATCATTTCTTTTTGGTGGATTGTATAATTAAGGTCTAGTCTCTTAGCAAGTTCAATGATTATAATATAATGGTGTTGTCTATATTCATTACACTGTGCATTAGAGCTCTAGAAATAAAAATTGATTCAGTCATAAGAGAGTCTTCAAAAATTGAAAATATATCCACCATATTGTTTGATAATTTTACTTTGGGGTATAGACCCAAGGGGAAAAAATAGGATACAGAAAAAATACAAATTTCTTCTTAAATATCATTTTACTTCATGATTTATGTTCTCTGTGATGTAGTTGGCAAGAATTTTTAAAACAAGTAAGATTGAATAGTGTTCGCAAGAATGAGCTTACTCTCAAATATGAAAACTGCGTATCATTTTGTTTCCAAAGGTTACACACTCAGTGTTTGAGAAACCCAGCAGGTGGGCATCAGGGATAGTGGAATCTGGTTTTGAGGCTCTCTGCCAGCAAGCCCCTAGGTCTCTGAACTGGAAGTCTTTTCTCCCTGAGGTGGGTCGGGAGATAAGAACTATTGGGCCACTGGCAATTCACAGCCACAGAGTAGACATAGCAGATATCGTTTGTCTTTCTTCTGGTCTTGCTGCTCTTCCAGAAGACAGAGACATAGTGTCCTCTGTGCAAATATTTATTTTAACTTCACATGGCTGGCCACCATGAAGACACAGCTCAGCATCTGGCTGTAAGGCATCCCTACAATATTTTTTGCTGAGGAAGCACGGGTAATTTGTATTGTAGAACAATAGTCTGCCTTCTTCACTTTGACTTTGTGTCCCTGTGTTCCACGATCCATTTTGTCTTCTACTCTGCCTTGAGGTTCTTCATCATGGGCAGGGCTTCCTAACGTCAGTCAGTTTCTGTGAAAAATGATAGACCGAGTGGAAGTCTTTCTCCTTATTGCTGTTTTGCATGCCCCTGTCCTTCAGGGTCATGGGACTCTCCAGGCAGCTGGTCCAGAAGCCCAAGTAACTGCCAGGGGCTGACTGGGGCTTGCAGCCTTCATCTTTGGTGGAGGGTAGGCCATCTTGGGAGACTGAGTCCTTAGCCTGTGGAATTTGATACCATATTAGACAGATTATGTCAGCACTCCCTGGTGATATCTGAGAATTGCTTGTTGGCGTGGGGAAGTCTGTGCCTCCATGGTGGAATGGATCCAAGACTGCACCTTCCATGCACACATTCCTCAGAAACAACTCTGTGTACTCTTTAAAGCAAAAAGGTAGTAAATCTAGAAAGAGAAATACCTTGGCTCCTTATATCAGGGAACCCCTTAGGAGATCATGAAGAGAGACTGGGAGGTGATAAACCCAGATAGCAACCTGTGCATTCCAACAGGATGGTGGCGGGTCCAGGAGGAAAATCTTCATGAAATAAAAAAGAATGGACTGATTACCTCTTTTACAGCATTAAGACAGATTTACACCTCCACAGAGACATTGAATGACTTCAGAGAAAACATAATGTGTTCATGAAAAGAACAAAGTAATCAGAGAAAGGAACATGTAATCAGAGTTCAAGTTACAAATATTTACAGGGTCATCATGTGAACACCTATCTAAAAATTATCCTGTGACTAAATTGGGTAGAAGGGAATATGAGTGTGGGAGGGAAAATAGGTGAGTAAAATTGGAAATAAGAGTCAAATCTTTACTTTTTATGGAAGATTTTTCCCTTTCTTCCCTCCCTCCTTTTCTTCCATATCATTCTGTTCAACAAACTTTTCTAGTCTGCGTCATAAGCTGCAAATACAAGCATGGTTAAATTGCAGCTTTCATCACCAGGTGCTTGGAAAGCAGGGAGGCAGGGAAATGCCAGTTAGAGAGGGAGGCATTCCTATCCCCACTGAACTGATGAGGAAACTGAGGCACGGGGTAAATGGATTTGTGGTTTGCTTGGTAATTTGCAGGACCAGAGCCAGTTTCAGTCAGTCTGTGCTTTCTAATTCTGCCATAAAATGGAAAGTGTTTATGGAGAGATTTCTGTCTGCTTCTGTCATACCCGTTGCCAGTTTGTGGCCTTGTACCCCCTCTTGCTCAGTGAAGACTGAGGCAAAAATCTCAACATAATCTGAGGAACTTTCACTTCACCAAACAAGAAGGGGCATGTGGAGGGGTGCAGAGGGAGAGGTGGCACTGTGCTGGTGAAAGGAAAATGACTTCGAACAATCCACAGTAATGCTTTCCAGCAAGCAGATTACCCCTGTCTCCCCCAAATCCTCTGCAGTAAGCAGGTTTCATCTCATCCTTCCAGACTCTCCCAGCCTTTCTCCATTTACAGGAAACCACACTTAGAATCACAGGGTTGCTGAGGCTTGTCTGGCCCATATGGCAACTGTGTTCTAAGCTGTCACTGCTATTGGCCTTAATGATGTAAATGGGCTGCACCTGGGTGGGCATGGGGATCCCACTGTGGACCCACCTGGTAGAGTGGCTAGGTGTGCACGTCCATAGGCACTTGAGCCTCAGTCACCCTAGGGTACCTGGATCCACAGGTCTGCAAGGTTTACCAGAGTTTCCAGAGACTATAGGTCACTGATTTATTACAAAGGGGAAGTATCAACAACCAGATGGAAGAGATGCATAGGGCAAGTTATGGGAAAAGGCATGGAGCTTCTATGCCCTCACCAGCCTTACCATTCTCCCCCAAATCTGCACATGTCCACTATCCTGGATGCTGCAATATTTCACCTTTTTTTTTAATTTAAAAAGAGACTTTAAAAGTTTGCATAAGGGAAGTAGAAATTGGGAGAGAGGTGCGGTGTGGCAGAAGACTGTTAGTTTTTTCCATGGAAGCATGATATTTCTAAACCAGAAGTTCTTAGAACTGATAAAAATCCAGAAGCTGGGTACAAGCAGCTGTAAGTGCTATATTGCCGTTATGGAAATCATGTACCTACAGGAGAGGAGGCACAGAAATGCTCATAGTTGCACTGGAGAGGTGGCTGCTAGCCTCCCATGCTGTGTCACAGGAATAGCTGGAGCAGAACAGCACACGGAGCTTGAGGGCCAAGGCAGAAGCTCGTGTGGCATCTGGGCTCCATGTAAAGGACAGAGTGGTTTTTCTACCAGAGGGAATCAATAACAAAAAGTAAACTCCTAAGGAGGAAGTAGCCTTAGACACAGGCCCAAGTGTCCATGGGAGCGGTGGGGTGGAGGCCTGTTCCTGAAAGGCATCCTCCCCTTGTCTGCCACGTGATGGGCACGGTGGTGGGAACTGGAGGACTCATGTTAGAGAATCTTTCTGGGAGGGTGGAGTGTTTTCCTCCCTAACTGACATCTGAGCAAAGTAGATGTGACTCACATCTACCACCTGGAGAAGCCTGTCAGCCATGCTGCATTGTGGGTGGCAACTAGGCCAACATTTGGTGAGAACTACATTCTTGGCAAATGAAATTTAGGGGATCAAGCTCTCTACTTCTCCTTGAATCCCTTTCCCACCCCGCCAGTCTCTTTTTCTAACATAAGAATATCACCTAAGTAGTAAGTGGGTGAGATGCCCCTTGCTTTCCCTTCCCAAATACCTACTCCTTCCTTATTGGAGCAAATGCACACTGAGCAGCAGCACTTCGGACAAGTTCTTTACCACCTCAGCAAGGCCTCCCTTGGGTACTCTTTGCTCATCTCTCAGAGGCTCTATTTCACAAGAAATACCCCAAGCTGCTCTGTACAGCAAGATTAATTAACAGAGCGGCTGTTCTTTCTGTCACCCAATAGCATTGAGAAGAGAAAGGTACCCCAAGTTTGGTGGACCCTGATGAGATGGAGTTTTGACTTCTGTCCTGTTTTAATGAGCATGGTTGTTAATTGGTCTCTAACTTAATCTCTGACCAGCGCTTTTCCCTGATAGATTTGGAGTTCTTCAAGGGAATCAGCATTATTTTATTCCTCTTGATTTTTTCCCTTTAATTCTACCAAAGTGCCTCAAAATACTACTTTTGAATCAATAAACTATTGTATACATATTTCCCTTGGCAATAGCATAAATATGAACCCCAACCCCAGTCCCATATTCTGAGGGATAGCATTCATTGTCCCTCAACATCCATTGTCTTCTATTGACTGAGTTTTCTGTTGATTTTTTTCCCATTCAGTCCCTTGAGTGCTTTGATTCTTCTCCCCTACCGCCCAGGAATAACGCCTATTATGTAGGCTATTATAAAAGTCTAATTTTTTTCAGAACAATAAGAGCTTAAATTCCCCTCCTTTATATTTGAAATAAAAACAGCATGTTTAATTTGGGTGGAAGGGCTTGGAGAGGAAGTCTAAGACTCAAGTAAATAACAGGATGTTGTGACTTCCAGAGAGTTTGGCAATGCCTGCTCCAGAGAACCAGAAACAAACCTGTGGACTTTTATTGGTGTTGGGCCCGATACTGCTGCAGACCCTGATAGAAAGAAATTTTACTGAAGTAATCTTTTGCAAGGAGGGCTGCTCACCAGGTTTTGTCCTTACTGGCTCTTAGAATCCGGTGGTCACAGTCACAGTGTGGCCCCTTGATTCAAGGAGCAATTTAGGATTACTCAGATGGGAACCTATTAGATGGAAGTCAAAAGAAACTTCCTGCAAAGTGACTGAAACTTTTTCTGCCTTTACATCCACAAATTTAAAAGCTTCTCATCTTTGTTCTTTCTATTAGTGCTCACAGTCAAGAAGTAGATCAGAAATAACTTTTACTACTAATACCTAGCTTAAAACAACATAATCTCATTTTTTATTTTTTGGGGGTCTCTTCCTCCACAAACTCCTTTTGCGTAGGGACTGCCAAACTCCCTCTGTACTGGAATGGAAAATTGCAGCCTTTTATGACATGCTCCTGCCATTGGGCAGAGCTCCTAGGACATGGGTAGCTCTTTTGGCTTAGTATACCTGACCCTAGTATTTCATTCCTTATTCTGAACATCATCTGAGGAATAAATTATTTAAAAATTGAAGTTACTTTTGTAGCATCTCTCTCTCTCTGGTTATATAGACATCAGTACCAAATTAAAACTTTAAAGAGTTGGTTGCTCTTAACTAAGTCTTTATCATGAGTGTTTTGCTTAACAGCTTTCTTGAGTTTGTTTAATCCAATGATCAGTGGCTGGTATGTAGAAACAGATGGTGGTTGGGGGCAAGTACAAGGATAATGCGTTTTCTGAATCTTTGCATGATTTGAGATGTCTTCTTACTAACTTCACACATGAAGACAGTTGCATGAACAGAGCGCCATTGCTCGGGATCAGAATGTGAAAAGGAGTCTGGTCATTTGCAGGTAGGCTTTCATTCATTTCATTACCTTAGGTATCCTCTCCTGGATATATAAGTTTTTTTATTTTATATATATTTTTCACATTATTTTTCATTTTTGTACATGGTATATTTTTCATCCCTGTGAAATTCCCATCACCAATTCACCCGTGCACCATCACCATAGTCCCCTGTGCTCTTCCCACCCATTTTCTCCTTCTCTCTCCTCCTCCCCTCGGGAATGTCTCTGGTTTATGGTTGTCTGTTGATTTAGATTTTTTATTTATTGTAATTAATTTTCTTCCTTAATCCCTTGTTTGTTTCCTCTACATTCCCCCTATAAGTGACACCATCTGGTATTTTTCTTTTCTTTCTGGCCTATTTCGCTCAGCATAATCCCTTTTAGCTCCATTCATGTCACTGTGAATTACATGAGTTTATCTTTTTGATTGCTGGGTAATATTCTATGGTGTAGATATATAATTTTTTTTAAAGATTTACTTATTTATATGTGCAAGAGCTGGGGTACAGGTCAGAGTTGTGGGAGGTGAGAGGATTCACCAGAGAAAGAGTGGGGAGCAGAACAGGCAGATCGATAGAAGTAGACTGATGAGGGGAATAGTGGGCAAGGCAGGAGAGGTCTGCTGTGCCATGTGGGTCCCCTCCCTGCCGGGAATTGAACTCGCACTGCTGTGCAGCAGATGCTTCACAGTGCAGGGCTCAACCTGCTGCGCCACCAGGGAGGCCCAATATATAAATATTTTTAACTTTATTCTTGAAAAACAAGTTCTTCCCCAAGTTATGAGTATATCAGTTTCTGTCTCTCTTTCTCTCTCTCTGTCTCTGTCTCTCTCTCTGTCACTCTCTTTCTTTTCCCCTGGTACTCAGGGTACCCCTTTTGATACTACTATTGAAGTCTTCCCTTTATTTATAAAACTCTTCCAATTTTTAATCTCTTTCTTTTGCTCATATCAGAATTTTCATTTTTCTTTTTTCTTTTGTGTGTATGTCTTCTGATGGTGTTTCTTCTTGGTTTATAGTCCCTTGGTTGACACTGCTTAACACGACCTGTTTTGTTTTCCATTTATGAATCATGTCTGTCATCTCCATGAAATGTTTCATGACTTCAGAAAGTTGTCTTCTCTAGGTTTGTGGATGTTAAGTCCCCTTAAATCTTGTTAAGAAACTGAATTTGAAAATATCTAAATTTGTTTCTTTGGATCATGTTTTTATAAGTGGCACCTCAAGGAAACTTTGGTCTAGCTCATGGACTGTGTCTTTAGCTGTCACCGCATTGTCATTTAGCATGTCTCGATGGACATTCTGCTTGGTCATGTAGAGAGGGAGGTTCCTACATGTTCCATTCCCTGTCTACACTGTATGTCTCCATGTTTAAAATCTTAGTCCTAGATAAAAGGAGGAAGGAGATGATACTTTTCTTTGCTAGATTAGAGACTCAAAAATGGGAGAGAAGAAGAACTGAAAATTGAATCATTTGTTACAGGAAACTTTACCAATGTGGTAGCTTTACTTTTGGTCTTTCAGACAGGTGAGCTGAGATGGTGTGATTTCAATTTCCCTCATTCAATCCAGCTATGAATTACCTCAACTCTCTGCCACTATTGACTGAGAGCAAATGGCAAGAGTGATGGGAATGTGCAAGTACAAAATCGGGGAGACTTGTTAGAAAGCTGCAGCAATAATCTAGGCAGAGAGGAGTGCACAGAGTGAGGGAGTGATCACAGTCTGGATATAGTTTGAAGCACAATAGATAGGACTTGTACATGGTTAGGAAGTGGCATAGGGGAGATGGAGGCTGGAGTTTTACCTTGCAATTTGGATGAATTTGTCATTAACTGAGATGGAAAGGGATTATAGAGAACATGCTTATGGACCAAAATTGAGTGTTTGGCTTTGAATATGTCAAATTTGAACCTTGGGGAAATGTCAAGTATATGAGTGTGGAATTCAAAAGACAGGTCCAGGATGGAGACATAAATACGAAGTCTCCCTCCTCTATGTGCATTTAAAACTGTGGGGCAGGAAGTGAGCGTAGAAAGAACAAAAGACTCTTTATTGAAAAGGACTCTTTAACAAAGAGCAATAGATTCCCAGAAAGCCAGAGCTTGGAAGCTGGAAAAAAGGGAAGAAACTGGCAAATGAGACAGAGGCTGAGAAGGGTTAGGGGACTAAAAGAGGGTATCATGAACAGAGGTAATGTTCTCCACACAATCGTGTCTTTCTACCATGTCAATCTATTTGCAGTTTATCAAACTAACAGACAAATGGGTGATGACCTGTGACAAGTAAATACCCGCAACCTGATCATCAGAGTCTGAAGCGCACAAGCCTCCCAACAAGCACCCTACAGATTAACAACAACTACCTTATGCATCTGTAAGTCTAAGTTTCTCAAATATTGCCAAGCATAGTCAGTTGTTAGCAAACCAAACTCCAAGGTAATGAGGGTGCTGGTTCAGTGTGGGCAGAGGTGTTTTCTGGAGTGCAGTATATATTTAAGCCCCATGGGGCTGCGTCCAGCATCAGAGGAGCAGTTGGAGACGCAGGGTGCCTTGCAGCCCTGCCTGGATCCAGTGGCAGCATCTCACCGAGTGGCTAGAAATGTGTCCGTGGTTTTCTTGGTGTCCAGGTGCCATTCTTGTGTACTATGCCTCCATCCTGAGCATGTCTTCCAAATTCCACATAATATCTGGTTGTTCAGATGGGAAAGTTCCCCTAAGGTGTTCCCCTGGAGTGCTGTGCTTATCATTATGTCCATAAGTGCATTTGGGTCCTGTCTGACTTACTTCCCCAAAGCAGGTCTGTGCTTTGACATTGGCGACTCCATTTTATGTTTGACATCAGCTATTTCATTCAGAGTTTATTAAATAGTATATATGGGAACAATAAAATGCTCTCATCAGAGGATGACCTCGAGGCTCAGGGAAGAAAGTCTTTTGAGAAGGCAGAGTTATCCAAGACTGAAATATTGACGGTTGCGCTAGTGGTTCTCTGTGTGAGAGCAGAGTTGGAGACATGAGAGATATGAAGTCCAGGCAGGGCAGACTTATGAGACTATGAGAGGTGAGGAAGTAGAACCCACGGTGTTGTCACTAACTCTTCAGGGATGTGGCTGGAGATGGATGCAAAGACATAGTGGCGGGAACATTTTCCTGTAACACTTGTGCTTGTGAAGAGGAGAGAACTGTTTATTCTCTAGAGGGAGAAATAAAAGCATGCTTATCCTGTAGAGAGAGAAATGAATACAAAAAGGGGTGTTTGAAGGATGCTGTCCTTGAATCAAAGGACTCAGGTTTTGCACTCAGGATGTACAGAATGGATATAAAGACAGGCCAAGTGTGGGTTTTATGGCAAGATGTGTGGAAATTCTCTTCTGATACTTTCATTTTCTCATGGAAATAAGGAGAAGAGCTGAGAGTAAAGAAAGGGTTGAGACCTTGAGAGTTCTAATAGTTGCTTCAGTCTACCTTTAGGATATTATCTCTGCATCTACCTTCACTGAAAATAAAGTCCTTTTATTTATATTTTATTAATTAAGCTGAGTCTCTACCAGTTGATGTCCAGAAAGTTCCCTTATCAGTAATATACTTTAAAAAATGTTACTGTCTATTTAAAAAGGTAATGATCTGATACCAGATCTCTAGTTCTTCCCATGCTATAGTGATGGGAGTGGTATTGCAAGCCCTACTTAGAGGAAGAATCAATTCAATTCAGTAATTCAGTTCAGCAATGACCAGGTGTGACCCACTTCCAGCCTTGTGTCCAGGTGCTGAGAGGAATAGCTGGCAAGCTGGTCTGTACTGTGCTTTACTGCTCAACCAGCACAGGCTCAGCTCACCTGGGCTACAGGGCCAGTCATGAAGGTCGCCTGTTTCCTTCTGAGGAAGAAGGACAGAAAGCAAGAAAATAAGTTAGGTGACTTCTGCCTATTTTGTCCCTGACTGGTTATTTTGAAAGGCAGAAGGCATCACTTTATGTCTTTAAGAGGAGTAAAGCTTCCACGGCTGCCTGGATGAAAGCCGCAGTGACAAATTTAGGCAGAGACTCAGAAAGCACTGTTAAAAAAGTAGACTAGAGAGATGTGATTCTTGTAGTGTTACGGCAGTTTCCCAGAGAAATCAGGTGGCCCTAGGAGAGATGGAGAGAGAGATTTAATTGTCACACCAGCGGGCCCAGTGGATCATTCCCCAAAACCTGAGCCCCGAATACCAGCAATGGCAGGGTTTTTATGCAGGTGTACGGGAAACTTCTTACCCATCTATCACAGCGCAAGCACATCCAGCATGGCATAAGCATTGTTTATTGTTCGGGACAGGTAGTTGGGAAGGGTCAAGGTAGCCCTTTCTCAGGCTCCCACTATGAGCGCACAGTTCTCCCTGCAACCTCTCACCCCAGCAAGCAGCGGCATCTAAACAGCAGACTCTCAGCAGCAAACTTGGCAGCTTCCTGTTTCAGTAGCTTGGTGCCTACTCACCCTGCCGGCTGCCATCCAGAACACAGGAAATGGCTTTAATCTTAGAGTTTTAGGAAAGGCTGTCCCAGATAACATATCCTTGTATTCATTATTGAGACTTGAAGGTTAAAGCACTTGAGGATGTTTTCTTGAGAGACAGAGAGAGAAAGAGATGGGGAGAGACAGAGGAAGAGAAAGGAGAGATGGACACAGAGAAAGAGAGAGGGAGAGGGAGAGAAATGAGAGGGGAGAAGGGAGAAAATACATGTTGATCTGATTGGAGCAAAAACTTCGTAAAGCGCTGCAAAGTAAAAATATAAAAATAATAAAGTAGCTGTTGATAAATGGAGTCATCTGAAATTATTAGAAATTATTTAATTTATTAATGAAATAGCTACATTGTAGCACCACCGTGACTGATACTATCAAGAGGAAAGGAAACAGTTAACTTAAAAGTACTATAAGTACCATTTAAAGTTGTTTTTTTAAGTCAAACAATAAAAGCAAGGGAGGAGGAATTAAGTACTAGAAAAGAAGGAAATCTAATTTGTGACTAAATTTTCCATAGAATGATTCTTCTGGCCCCCAAACCACTCCCACCCACCCCCACCCCTGATTTCTTTAATTTCTTTAGAGTGTGCTGCTTCCACCCAGGTTTATTCCAAATTAAGTAGTGGTTTTCACCCATTCAAATGAAGATTCTTGAAATGCACATAAACAAAGAACAATAATTCCTGGCCCCAAACTATCTAATGAAATTGTCTTCCCCCCAAACTGGGGCATTTCAAGTGTAATAACAGGAAATAGAGCAATGTGATCTTACCTGAGTGAGAATTGCCTTTGTAAGCGCTGGCTGGATTTTGCTTGGCATTTACCAGAGTCAAGGGAAACCCTGTGGTCACTGTAGATGGTGGGCACCCACATGCCCCCCACCTTGGCTCAGGATTTTCATCAATTCCACAAGCACCTCCTGAGGGTGACTTTGTGCCAGACCTGTGGTGCACTTTGGGAGGGACAGAGGTGATGGGCACAGCTCTGTTCCCAGAGGCTCACAGTGAGAGGGAGATGTGTGTAAGTGGGCACGACCCAGCAGTGCCCCCAGTGGGGACACAGTGCCCAGGGAGATCCAGTGCAGTGGGAGAGCGATTCTGCAGGTCCTGTGGAGGAGGCAGGGTTTGAGAAGGGATGTGAGATGGAAGTGGATCTTTGACAAGCCCGGGAGCTCAAGAAGGAAGTTTTGTCCCTCTATAATAACCGCATTTCCTCATTTCTCTATTTGATGCCTTGGCATGTGCAGTCTGGTTGATTCTAGCTCATCTCAGGGCTAGTCATTTACTGAGGAGGAAGTGTGGGTTTCATGTGCCAACTAAGCAATCCAGAGCCCATGCCCAACCACCTCCTCCCTGGGGTTCTCATTCTGGGCTCCTATTCTTCTGCCATAATCACAGTACTGCCCCATGTGCCCCAGGATCTGTTGAGAATATTCAAATTGTTCTGTTTATTCTGCCTTGGCCATTCTTTTCCACAGATGCCACCATGAAGCTTTTTTTTTTTTATTGTTTTCCTGCTCCCTCTGCCCGCTGACTGACCTTGGTATTTCCCCAGGGAGGGGCCTTCATGGTGAGGCATGCCCCCCTTCTCTTGGGACCTGTGAGTAACGAATTGTCTTTTCAGTGACAGTCATCTGATTTGTGGGTCTTATTACACCTGAATAATAATCAAACTTACACTTTTAAAACACCTTCCTTGGAATGCAGGGATAAATGCAATGGGGTGGATTTCCCTTTCTTCATCTTGGAGGTGGTTGCCAGGCCTCTGATGATGCACAGTCCAAGAAGTGCCCAGAGGCCCCAATATCTGTTCTCAAGTGGCTGCAGGTTCTTTCCAGCCATATGTGTCTGTCACCATCTGTGCTGCTGTGGCTTCGTTAAATCATCTAAGAAAGGGGGAGTTCATTTAAAGAGAAACAAATTCCACTTCATAAGGTAGTCAAAGAATTAGTCTATAAATTAGGATGCTTCTGGAAAAAAAACAACAAAAAACCTTAACTTGAATGCACTTAACAAAGAAAGACATTTATTTTTACCAGGAAGTCCAAACGGATATATGTGGGGACCGAATGGACAGGCGCTCTAGTGTGGTTTGACACAGTGGTACAGTTTTGTTCCTCACTCCTCTCTGTGGCCCCAAGCTGGTAGCCACGTGACTGCTGCTGTTCCAGACATCACATCTGGACCTAGCAGGGATTGGTGGGAAAGAGCTAATCTATTTTCTTAAATCTCTCTCTTAGGAGAGAGAAACCATGACGTTTTCTCTTTCCCTCACTTCTTGCTGGCCAGACCAGGGTCACATAACCACTCCAGAATCACTCCTGCCCTCACACCCAATTCGCCTTCCGGAGGGGTGTGGTCTGCCTCTCCCAAGGCAAGAGACTGGCTGGGAAAGGGATAGCACACATTTGAGCTCTGACTGGAAGAAAGAAAGAAAATTGATGCTATGTTTATGACCAGTAGGACTGACTAATACACAAATATGTCAATTTGACCAGCAATTGGAAAAATCCATTCGGTCCCTGAGAATAAAGTCCCCTAAACTAGGCTTCCTCTAATTCAACTGAGCAACCATGCCAGGGGATGCTGATTCATCAGGGCTGGGGAGGACTCAGGAGTCTGCTTTCTGGATAGTTCTGGAATATGGTTGGATTTCTAACTTCTCATGAGCTTTATGTAGTGACAGGATGATACAACGGAATCACCCAGATCTCCTGACGGCCACTACCCACCTGTGAAAACATGTACAGGTCTCAGCTCTGCCATTTCTGTACTCAACACATAACTCTGGAGCACCCCTTTTGTGTGAGGAATGGGCCAGCGGGCGAGAGACCTCTAGGGCCCTCCAGGACCTGCAGCCCAGTGAAAAGACATTAGTCTCAAAGGAAATGGGCCCCTACTATGAGATCATGACTCAGGAATGTGTTTGAAAGCAAGTAACAGACACCCATATTCTACTGCCTTAAATCAGAGGGTTATTCTATGTTTCTTTGCTCAGAAGCATGGAGGAAGGACATCCAAAATCGGTACAGCTGCTAGATGGTACCAACAGGCACCAGGGTTCTCTTTTTTACTCTGTTCACCCCATTGGACAGCCAATAAGAATATGTTAAATAAGGTAGAAGCTTGTTTGTCTTACATTAAATATGCAAGTAGATAATCCAAATACAGCATTTCCTCTACTTTCTAAAATCCTCAGTAAACTATACTCCTTCTTTTTGCCACCTAATCAAATGTAGCCCTCAATCCCAAAGTCATTTCATCATTTATTGTGCCTCTTCTAGCTATGGTTAGTAAATCACAACCTCCTTCCAGAGATCAGGAAAAAGGAGGGGAAGAATAGGGTATACTTCTAAATTATAGGGTCCTTTCCCCAAGATGCACACTGCTGTTTACATTCCACTAGCTGGAATTCAGTTATAGACCCATACAGTAGCAAAGAACACTGGCGAATAGGTAATTTGAAAATTAGAAACATGATTTAAAGATCTGGAGGCTGGAAGGAATTCTCATGCATACTACAGAATCCAAGAGAAGGGCCTTGCATCTCCCACAGGAAGTGATGTAACTTTGCTGCCCCAACAATAGAAAGAAGGGAAGAAGGAGGAGGTGCCCCTTTGCCCAGTAACAGCTCAGCCAATGAAAGGCCACCATGACCCAACAGCAGTAAAGCAAATGTGCTTTGAATTCCCAGTTTTTGACACTGGACATTTATAATAGCTCTTCTAAAATCCATAAAAGACCATTTCTTTTTGCTCCAGAAAACATGAGTGTGCTTTCCCCTTGATATCACACATTCTAAATTGCTTTCAGTGGTTGCTGTGTCTGAATGAACCCATTTGACTGGTGAAATAACTGGCTGCTTAGTTACAGTAGTCATATGGGCTAGGATAAAGTTCAGAGGCTCTATTACTAAAGAAAGAGCTACCTACCTGACACCCTCCCCCTCTCACCAAGGAGCCACTGAGTACTTAGGGAGATGTGAAGTTCCAAATTCCTTTCTCCTCATCCCAGTTCTGTGTCTCAGTGGTTGTCCTCTGTGCCCTCTGAGGAACTCTGTCCATGTAGCTGAGCATGACACTTCCCTGTATTTTCAAGAGAGAGGGGAGTGGGAGCTGTGGCATTTTTTTTTAAAAAAAATTTATTTATGCACACAAGAACTGGGGTCTAGGTCAGAAGTACAGGGGATGAGAGGATTCTGCAGAGACAGAGTGGGAAGCAGAACAGAAGGATCCACTGAAATACACTGCTGAGGGGAGCAGCAGATGAGGCAGGAGAGGTCTGCTGCACCATGTGGTTCACCTCCTTGGCCCGGGATCAAACTCATGCAAACCCAGTGCTGGGGACAGCTTAATAGTGCCGAGACTTTAACACCTGCACTGCCAGCTGTGGCATTTTTTTTTTTTTCTCCTACATCTCTGTTTGAACTATATGCTGGAAGCTTTTTCATTTGTTTTGTGGTATAGTTTCAGGTGTTTCTTTCTTTTTTTTTTTTAATTTTTTATTTTTTTACTTTTTTTTTATTAAAATATTTTAATATTTACATATACTTGCCATTAATTGTAATCCCCATGTATTCCCCATCACCATGCACTGGTGAGCTGTGGCATTTTTAAATGATATTTTCCAGCCCTCTCCTCACTGTTAGAGACATGCAGTTTGTAATGCCTGTAAGGGTTAAAATAGCTTAAAGAACCTCGGACAGTGCACGCAGATACTGAGGAGTTTTCTATTGCCAAATTAGCAGCATAAAATAGTCTTGCACAAAAACCAAAAATGAAAAGACAAGGACAAATTGGGGACACTTGGTGGGGAGGGAGAAGGGGGAGGGTTGAGGGAAGGTGAGGGCACATGGGACTGAGGTGATGGTGCACGGGTGGTAGGGTGATGGGGAATACATGGGGATTATAACTGATGTCAAATATATATAAATTAAAGGGGAAAAATGAATGCACATGTATATAGTAAAAAACCACTGAAATATACTGGATTTTTGTGCTTATACTATTCTTAAAACACAAGTTATTTAGAAGTTTCATCATTTTCTTACCATTCTGGAGTGTATTTCTTTGGCATACAATGGGAATAAAAATTCTGATTCTCCTTCTAAAAAAAAAATAGATGCAGTCTGGTGTTTAAGATTTACTCCTATCTTGTGCATCTTTCTAAAGTGAAAGCTGCAGTTGCTTATTACTAGGTAATGGTTTCTCCATTCTCTCTCTCTCTCTCTCTCTCTAGTTTTAACACTTGGGATATCGACACATGGGACTCTAGCTTTAGAAAGCATGAGGGCAACTTCTATCACAGGACACATCTCTGTGAAAGGGAGAGGAGCATTTTAGAGCAGTGATCCAGGAACAGGTGCCATTCCCCCACTCCCACTTACACGCAACTGCCTAGGACCATAATTCCCAGCATGCCATGAATGAACCAGACTTCTTGAATGGGGTATAGCTGGGAAGGGAGTAGGAGCAAATGTGATATATATTAGCAGGAAGGGAGAGGCACTTGGAAAAGAGATGTGTGTGAGAGACACTCGGGGAGGCTGCGCCTGGTCCTTAATCCTGGCAACTTCAGTGTTTTGGAAGAGAAAATGACAGTATTATGCTGACTTGCATCTCACCATCTAAATTAGCAGCATAGAATTGATGCAGTCTTTGTTTTTAAAATTTAGTCTTCTCCTGTGCATTCTTTCTAACGTGAAAGCTGCAGTTTCTTATTATTAGGAAATGGTTTGTCCGTCATTCTAACAGTGAGGAGGGGGTTGGAAAATGGTAGATACACAGTACATGTTTGAAAGTCTTAGGAGGAAGAAATGAGGAACTGACTGGATTTTACCTCATGAATACTGAGACCCAGACAATTGGTTATATTTGCCCAATTGACTTGCTTAAATGGAATCTCTGTACCCAATTAGCCCACTTAGGGCTTCACAACTTCTCTTAATCCCTATTTTCCTTCCACTAAGATTTATCTTAAAAATTCTGTGATACTTATATTTTGAAAGCCACCTGAAATCCCCTCTTTGTGGGGAAACAGTGGTGTGTGAATAAATTATATTTCACTCACCCCAGGACTTCACTGACAACTCCTTGCTCATATGTTCTTTTTTCCATTGCCAACTTTCCCCAGACCTAGGAGAGTCCCCAGGTACCATCCAAAATCTAATAGGTAGTGACAGCTTGTCCATCGCTCACACACACTGAAGCCAGCATCAGCTGAGAGTACAGGACCTAGGAAAAGAAATCCGAAGGCTCCTGTCAAAAAGAAAGATGGACACAGGGTTTCTCGAATGCAATTAAGTGTTTTGACAAGTAATTATTTTTCTCATTCAGCCTAACCTATATATTCACAGCTTGGCAGTATGTTTGCAGGTAAGCACTCTTTCTCTTATCAGAGGAATGCCTCTCTGGCACCTGGCAAGTGTGGCCACTGGGGCTAAGAGATTAGAGTTGGAGATGGGGAGTCTCACCTGGCAGGATTGCTGAAGTCTGAGCCTGAGCCTGAGCCTGGGAGAGACCACCAGGGTTTCCACATTGCCAAGTGTTGAGACTCTGGGGTTTGAAACCCTGGATCTAAATATTAAATGAGGGAAGAATTAATAAGAACAGAGATTTTGAGTTAGTTACCTGTGTCCATTATTTTATTTCAAGAACATCTGTTTCTCATCTATCGCTGGAGCCTAGCTCCATCTCCAAAACCAGTAAGGGCAGATTGATTGAGACCTCACATCACTCCACCTTTTCTTCTAACATTCCATCTCCTTCTGAATCTCCTTTTCTGACTCCCTCTTAGATTTGTAAGACCCTGTGACTTAACACTGGCCTCACCCCCATAATTCAGAATAATCTCTTCATCTCAAAGTCATCTGATTATCAAACTTGGTTCCATCTGCAACCTTAAATCCCCTTTGCTATATGACCTAACCTGTTCATGGATTCCAGGAAATGAAAACCTTTGGAGACTATTACTCAGTCTACCACACTGTACAAAGTGTACACTTGTTTCAACAACTCCTTCTTTCTTCTGTGTACTGAAACTTGGAACTTCAAATGTTAGAAAATCATTTATTTTTGTCAAGATGCCTCTGCTGTATATACTAGAGAATCTCTAAGACCTTGTGTTAGTTTCTATAATTTTGATTTCCATATTCAAAGTAACAGGTGAAAGAGTATTTCTTTCAAGTATGGAAGAAATCACATTTTCCTCCAAGACTCATAATATGTCAGTCCCCACACTTATTAAAGTTCATATTTTTTTTCTTTTGTTGACATTCTTCATTGCAAGCTGCTTACAAGCTGTGAGTCTTCAACTCTCTCCAGCTAATATTAGAGTGTGAATCACGTAACTGTCAGTAGAAAGCACAATTGAACCCGGGTAAATTCTATTGAAATCCTAAGAATTCTGAATGCGTCTTTAAAACTTATGATGCTGGCAAGTCTAATGTTATTATGGAAAAACCATAAAATTTTGAGGCTGAAAAAATTGAGTTGAAACCCATCTCTATTATTTATTACTTATGATGTGATCCTTTTCAGTTGTACGTACACACTCTCAATCTCAGTTTCTTCCTCTGTAACATGTATGTTTTTATATACATGATAGAACTGCTAGGAGAATTATAGATGATATAACAAACCACTTTTCATAGCCCATGCTTAAGAAAGAGCAGCTATTATTACTGTTTAACCTCCAGTTAAGTAAGCATGTGTGCCCAGTGGGGTATGGCCACCTTCGGTGCTGGGCTCTGTGGGGCATTCACAGAAGCACAAAACACAGTTCCTGCCATGGGAAGTAGTTGCTACATAAACATAAAAACTTCCAGTGGAGAAACAAACAAAAAACGTGTATATGCTCTTCACTGATTTATCTTTCTGGGCTTTAGTTTCCCCATCTGAAAAGCAATCAACTAGATTAAATGATCTTTAAAGGTTTTTCTGGTGGTGACTTGGTTGATATGGTTCTGAGAAGCATTCTGACTGTTGCTAATATAGCTAACCCATGAAATAATTTTCCCAGTTGAAGGTCCTGACTACATATGAATCCCCAAAGGCATGTGCAGGAAATGAAAAGTTATCACATCTAATACCAATCTCAGGACCTTGCAAACAACATATTGTCATTCAAACACATCACTTTTAATGTCTCCTTTGGACTCACAACATATCTCTGTGAACCGGAACAAAATGGCAGGCGGTGGATTTGAAGAGAAATTGCGCAAAAACACATAGGAGGCAGTCACTCTGGGCATGAAAATGAGCCAAAAGGGAAACATTTCATACAATTGAATGAGCATGGAGCTAAATTATCATCACTGGAATTCTGGCAATGCTGAACTGGCCATTTTACACTAATGAAAATGTTCTATGTGTTCCCAATATTTTCTGAAACATTTTTGCTTTTTTTTCCCTTTGGGAAATAACAGGCGGTTTCAGCTTGGGTGCTGTTATAGTCAAGCTTTTCTTTTAATGTACAATTTTCTACTTCAGCACAGCAAAGAACAAATTATAGGTTAACCAATGATTTCATAGCAGAACTAATTTCCATTTGAAGCAAGGGATGAAGGTGGCAACATGCTTTTTCTCAGAAACATCCTCTCTTGCATAGGGACAGGCTCAAGAACAAGCCTTAGGCAGATCAAGCTTAGGGACAGCAGAAGGAGACTGAATTGGAGGCTGCCTCTGATGACAGCTCCTTGACCAATGAGAAGGGCTGGGAAGATGAAGCTGGGGAAGGCAACTGATAGCTGCTTTAGTTAAATATTGAGATTAGAGCCAGCAAACTCAAATTCCAGGTCTAATAACCCACAGATAGCAAGGAGGCTATAAATGTGGGACTGTAATAATTTGTAAAGTCAGAGCTCTTAGATGATATAGATGCACAATAAATTCTGTTTGATAAGTATTTGAAGCCTACTTATAAGTATTTTCAGACAACACTGTTATATTGTCTCTGGGTATCCCAAAGGAAGACCCTGGTGTCAGAAATTACCTGCCCAATATCTAGACAAAGATTTTGTAAAATAGAGAAGAAAAGCAGATTTTATGATTTTCCATTCATTTTATAATGGCTAGCAATGATAGGAAGTTGATAAGAAACTACTTCTGAAGGTGATATCAACACCAGAATTAATTTTATATGAATTAAACTATATTTCCCTATTGTTGGAATTTTTCCTCTTCTGTGACACACCTTGGTGTTTTTCATCTTTGCTATGTTTCCAAAGGAAAATATGGAAACAGATTAACACACTTTTTTGAAAACAATTGCATCTTCTCTTCTGGTTGGTGATGTTATTAGATTGTTGTAAGAGCAAAAAGCTTATAGCTTACTCAAGGTTGGTGTGAATCAACAAAATTGGCTTCTTTATTCCCAGATCTTTGGTTCCTAGGTCCCATGGGTTGTGTAGACGTTTACTTATGTGATTCTCATTGTTTTAACAACTCTTAAAGAAAGATGTTATTGGCTAAGAGTGAAGAGATGGATATTTGAAAGGTCTGCTTTCACAGAGTTGAACCTGAATCATTTTATTCAATGACATAACTATTCAATGAAAGAAAGTGAGAAAATGAAAGAAAAAGTTTAAAATAAAGAAAACAGATGGAGAAAGGAGAGAGAGCAGGTGAGAAGGAGGGAGGAGATAGGGACCCAGGGAACTTCCTGCCTAAATATATTTATCCTCTGATCACCATTTAATGTAATCCTTCCATTATTAAAACAAACAAAAAAACAAACAAACAGCTTTCAGTTTAATTGGACCCACATTTTATGTTGGAAAGTCCACTGAACTTAGACTTGACTCAGTTCTGAGTCTTTTTTTCCCCGTTAAGGTAGTTTTAACATCAAAACCTTTTTAACTCCTTGCCTTCAGCTTTCCAAAAAGAAGGCATCAATTTCCCCTGTATGCCTTCCTTGTTACCTCTCTTTTATCCTGTCTCTTGATAATTATGGGCATGTGGGGAGTAGACCCTCCTGGGAGGGCTGCCAGAAAAAATGTGACACCAAGTTAAATCTGAATTTCCAATAAACAACAAATCATTTTTAGTGCAATCTGTTCCTAATACTACAAAGGACATACTTACACAAGAACGTGTTGGGTGTATTTAAGTGGGTACCCTGTGTTTTTGTTTGCTAAATCTGGCTTTCATCAAGGTGGCCGTGGTCAGTGTTGCTATGAAATGCCTCACCTCAGGTTCATGTGACCATGGTTCCCCTCTGCCCCCAGAGCAGGAGAGGTTCCCTCAAGTCTCAGAGACCCTGTCCACCTGACAAACTCCCTCTCATCCAGGGAAAGAACATTCCTTTCTATCTCTCTGCTTTCCCTATAGAATTGTCTGCCCTTTAAAAATGAGCATTGGTATAAAAGTTGCATCTCATTAAATAACATAATGTGACACATAAATCATCCTAAACACTGTATTTTCGGTTTCCTTTTTCCATAATCTAATTTGAAAGCACACACAACAAGAAGCGCTGAACTTTTAAAGAAATACAGCATCGTCTTCCCCATGGCTTTACAGTTGGTGGCCAGAGGCACACCACACCATGTGCCCCGCAGCTCTGGGCTCAGTGACTCTGAGAGCTGTTTCCACACAACCCAGGACATGTGGGATGATACATCCTCAGGAGAAGAGAGCCTCCCCATGAGTGGTCTTTCTGTCTTATTCTGTGTAGGACTAGACAAGAGTGTGAGAGACAATTTGATCCATCACTCTGCATTCTTACTGGGAAGGAATTATGACTATATATTATTTTTACCAAATTAGTATCTATAGAAAATTTTCATTTAAAGTGGCATAAACATAACAGTCATCAGGGCCTCCCTGGTGGCGCAGTGGGTTAAGCAACGCACTATGAAGCAAAACGCAGCCACTGCAGCACGAGTTCGATCCCTGCTGCCGGCCAGGGAGGGGACCCACATGGCAGGGCAGACCTCTCCTGCTGTGCCCGCTGCTCCCCTCAGCAGTGTACTTCTGTTGATCTGCTTGTTCTGCTCCCCGCTCTGTCTCTGGTGAATCATCTTCACCCCCCACACCTCTGGCCTGTACCCCAGTGCTTGTATGCATAAATAAATAAATCTTTAAAAAAAACATAACAGTCATCAGTTTAATAATATTTACTAATAGAAAGCTACACACACACACACACACAAACTAACATACATGCACCTGTAATGCCTGCTTCTCAGGTGGTTCATTCACTGGACAAACGGATAGCATCTTCAGAAAACCACACATAGTTCCCACAGAGGGAAGTACCCCTCCTTAGAAAGCAGGGAATTAGAGGCTATAAAACAAAGACTTCATGACTGTTTCTTTGTTAGGAAGGACTCAGGAGAAGCAGCTGTACTTGAGTTCTATCACTCAGATGGAGTGAAGCAGAAAAGTGGGCGGGGTCTGTCTATGGTATCCCCACAGTCAAATGCCCTAAGTGGAAAGCTAACATGGGATATCTTAGGGAACACAGAGTGGAGTGCTCATAGAGGAAAAGCAGCTGTACTCTAGAGCAGGGGAGCCAAGACCAGGCCAGGGTGTGTGGGAGGGCAGGAGGAGGACACAGCCCTGTGCTTGGTCCTACCCAGCCACACCACCAGATGGAATGCACTAGACATGGGCAGGAGCAAGATGAAACAAGGCAGTGCAGGGGAGAAGGCAGTGTCCAGGCTTGGGAGTGTCTTTTTGGACCTACCACTTCCTAGCAGGTTGACCTTCCCTAAATCTGGAGGCAGTTTGAAAACAACTGATGTAATAGTAGTGGAAAGCAAACAAGACCTCTTGACATCAGTTTACCAGATCAGAGACTGCAAGGAGGCAGAGGTCTACGGAAAGAGAAGCTGGTGGGCAGGGATTGCACGATGCTAGCCGCTTGTCCTGCAACAGGTCACTTATTAAAGCAGAAGAGCAGAGGAGCAAATGATAAGAACATCCTGTTTATTGAGAAGACCGAATGCGGCAATGCAAGGAAAGCCTGGTTTGTGCATGGTCTGTAGAAAGCCCTCAAAAATGCTACTTATGATTATTAGAAGCTAATGCTGACAGGGGCCCCTAACTTTCTATCTCTAAGCGTATACTTGTTTATTTATGGGGACCCATAAAAAGTTGGGAGTTATATAAAAGTGGCTGGAATCTTGCCAGCACTCCCTACTCCTAGAGCTTCATCATCTTCCCAGATTCCTATGATCTTCCCATTTGGTGAATCTTTTTCTAAATTTCTACAATAGCAGTCTGTGTATCAGCAGTGGTTCTGGAATGAAACAGCTGCTTAACACTGTAATGTTCTCTGACAGAGTAATACAGTTTTGCACTTCATACCTAGCCAAGCCTCACTACACTAATGATTGTAAGTTGTACCCTCCTTTCCTGGTTGCTCCACACCTTGCCATTTCCCTGTCCCCCCCCCCATTACACCCCACTCCCATAGATGGCCAAGTACAATGGAGGTGATTTAAAGTTCCTAACCAACATCTGCTCTAAGAAGATGTTGTTAACTTGGTCCATTATAGTTGTTCCCTTGGACAACATGAGAGCAGGGCCACATACACTGTAGGCTTGGAAAGAAGGGCACCATTCAAATCTCTAACTCCCTTTAATACTTCCTTTTCTTTGTTCCAAACTCCTCAGCTGGTGCCTTCGCTGCTCCCTGAGGAAATTTTACTCTTTCCCAGAAGGTGAAGAAGACTCTGAAGTAGCCTTCTGGAACCTGGAGCCTCAGGTTTAATGCCTGTGAGTCTCTTGTTCAGGCATCCTGAACGGAGAATGGAGAAGGGTTCAAATCCTAGGAGTTGGATGGAAGGTTCTGATTCTGCCTCTAGGAGACAGGAAGACCAGTCTAAGAAGAGGCACACAAAGTCATGGTCAGCTTTTACTCCTAGAGAGATGATCTAATTTTGCAGTGGGGGGAAAAATAAACATGACTTTCACTGCCATGGATGGGATCCTTCCCAATGTGAACTAGAATTGCAGTGTTATCAAGCTAAGAAGCACTCAAGACTTTTAAGGACCTGGACTCAATTTTAGGTAAGAACACATTAGTTGAGGTGTCTCTCCATCTCCTTGCCGTCCTGACTGGGCAGTCCAACTCCTTTATTCCAAAAATATTCTTCCTGGCTCATGGAAGTTTATTCTGCCACTGTTGTTAATGACAAGCTGTCACTAACCTATACTGTATATACTGAGTGGGTCTAGGAAAGATGAAAAGGCCTCTTTGTCCAACAGTATCATAGCGATCGCCCCAGGGGAAGGTCTAAGGCGCCACAGATTTAACTACACTGGGGATTTTTCTGGTGAGTGAGACAGCAGAAGAGAGTGGCAAGGGAGTCTAAATAATAACCATGAGCCATGGACTGAGCCAGGTAGGAGGGAAGTGAAGATATTAGGGGGAGGACAATGAAAAGTTGGTGAGTCACCTGATCAGAGGTCCAAGTAGAACAATGAAGTGCTTCTTTGGAAGCAAGGGTGGGTGAGCACAAAAGATGAGCAACTGCAGTCAGAGAATGGAGCCTTCGAAATAGAGATTTCAGAGCTGATGTGCTTTTGATAATGACCAGATAGAATGTGACCACAAGGTGGGAGAAAACCGTGGAAAAGGAGTAAGGAGAGAAGGGTCTGAGATACTGCGGAATTGTGCATTTTGAAATTGCCAAGAAGCAGATGGGAACCAGGAGGAGAGAAGGACAGCAGGTCAAATGTAAAACATTCATGAATAGGACCTTGAACCTGTGGTGGTGAATGACTACAAAAATGAAGAATGGCCTAGTCAGATGGCAAGTCAGCTGAGGAACTGGCTTGTTTTTGTTTTGTTGGTTTGCTTTTGTGTTTGAGGACAGGGAAGCAATGTTCTGGAAGTGTCAGTGAAGAACAGGAGAGCTCTTATGTTATTCAGGGTCCAATTAGTAGGAGATGGAAACAAAGAAAGAGGTACCACTTGAGTGGCTAACGGGGAGGCCCGGCCCTCTGGAGGCAGTTGGGTTTCAGTTGGATGAAGAACGGCAAGAGCTTCCTTTGAAGCAGCCACAAAGACAGAGGACTAATGATGACAGATCATGAGCTCCCCACGACTCAGTGCCAAGGCTTAGGCGATTGAAAAGAGATATACAAAGCTATATGGGGAGAAAAGTCTAGGTGTTGGTGGAGGATGTGGGAGACTTGGACCTCACATGGGAGACTTGGACCTCAGGTGAACAGTGATCTAGGACACAAAGGGGCAGTCCACATGTTCTTTAGGGAGACATTGGGAAGCCTCTCTGCAGCTTGCCATCTTCCAGCCCAGAGCACCTAGGGATGTCCTTCAGACCTACCTAGGCAGCCTACAGGTCACACATGCAGGTATGTCCTGCAACTACCAAGTGAAATGATCAGGGGAAGCAGCAACAAATGGAACTGAAGATAATTGCTAGACACTAGAGAGTCTGGAGTGAAGTGTGTATAGGCAGAGGAAAAAGTCACAACATGCAAGCAAATTGTATGGCACTTTGTCACTCAAGGTCGTCAGTACCTTCATTTTGGGTCATCTGACCTGGGGTACAATAGTACTGCTTGCAGTCAATTGGCAGTCCAGGAGATAGGGGGATCCCCTGATAAAGAGTCAGGTCAAACTTGATTGTGGTTAAGGTCCCTCATCGTTACATATTCACTAAACAAGCATAGACCAAATGAGCCTTCTTGCTTAAGGTATTCCTTGGTACTAAGACTACACAAAGGTCAGAGCTTTAATTAAAGTTTATAACAATGACTTCTCAGGACTGGTAGTTTGGGGTTCTTCAGGTTTTTTTCAGAATTAGAGCATTAAAAAAAGGTGACCAGGAGAGACCAGGTGTTGGGACTAAAGCCTATATTCCCCCATTCATCACTTTCTGATCAGGCATGGCCCACCTGATCAGAGAGGGGATCATGGGGAGAGGGGGGTGGCTTCCAGTTGCCTTGTGTCTGCACCAAAAGACCCAATTGCATACCAGCTCACCCAAAGATTGTGCAAAATTGTCAGGTTGTTAGTCCTTTCCCACTTTGAACCCATGAAGTCATATCCTTCCAAGACTCCAGGCAGAGGGAAAGTGACTATTTCTAGGACTGCTGGTCAGGAGGGGTTTTTAATGACCCTCCAGGTTTGACTCTCATGCTTCAGTGCCAGGGTAGAGTCAATCCTCTACGTCAGACCTTTGGCTCAGGTGGTGGCAGGTGGATGCTGAGAGTTCAACTCTCTCCAGATGGATAAAAGGTGTTTAGCAAATGAACAGAAGTGGGAAAGTGTCAGGAATGTCAGGATGGACCCTAGTAACATAGTTCACAAAGTCTGGGGGAAGACGTAAGTCTGGGCATGACTCAGACAGCTGCAGTGCAGGGGGCCAATTCTACTTATCACTTGGAACAACTCTCAATCCCTGATTTTCTTCCTGGTGAGAAAGGGATCCGGGTAGGGACTGAGAGAGAAAACAAGTTCCATTTCAGTGTGTGATGTCGGTTTTCTAGTCTGCTGAACAGATCTCGTAAGAACAGATCTCATAATAATTCCTTACGTGGTGCAGTGTGCTCAGAGATGGGCCAAATCTATCCTGATGCCAGACAGTCACCCATTACCCACCAGGAAAGAGTGTGGTCATTCTCTTGATCCTCAATGATTCCTGACCTCTTCTCAGAGCCAGGCTGAGGTGGAAGCTTTGGCATGCACTCAGTAAAGGTAGGATGGGGAGAGAAATGGGGGCATAAATGTAGGAGCATGAAAGAGGATAAGAAGGAAGAGACTCTATGGGGATTTCAAGGTATTTTTAGAGGCAGAATCCTTCCCCCAGTGAAATGTTACACAGAAGCCCTGTCCTAGATCGGCACAGATGACTACTCTCAGTAAGGCAATAAGAGGTCCTCCATCCCAGACCCCCTCTCTGCACCCCCACTCACCACTGGCAACCAGGCAGCAGACTCTCTGGGGTCCCAGTTGGCCCCTTGTGCTGGTTTTCAGCTGCTTTTCCTCTTAGCAAACGTAGGGATCGTTTTCAAATTTTAAGCTTTAAAATTCTATGATTTCGTCTGTCCTCAAAAGTAAGGAAATTCTGAAACTTGCTGCAACATTGATGAAGCCTGAAGACATGGTGCTAAGTGAAATTAGTCTGTCACAAAAGGACCAAGTCTGTTAGCTCCTCACTTATGTGAGTTTCTAGGAGTTAAATGCACAGACAGGAAGTAGACGTGCGACAGCTAGGGACTGGAGGAGGACGTGATGGGTGCTTCGTGGATGAGTGGTTTCAGTCGGGAAGATGCAAACGTTCTGGAAAAGGAAGGTGGCAATCAATGCATAAAGTGTGAGCGGACCTAACTCGTCTTAACTGGACATTTCAACGTGGTTAAGATTGTCAATTTTATGCTGTGTGTTTTACCACAATAAATCCGAATCTATGATTAAGAGTTAGTAAAGAATATCAAGAAGTGACAGCTACAATATCATTTGAAATTTCCCTTCCATGATATTTTCAAAACAGAAACCGATGACTCAAATGCTTGTCTGAAGATGCCTGGTCTCCTCTTAGTCTTCCCAAGTAACTGACTGCAGTGGGTGGTGGGCCCCGCGTGCCCTCAGTTGCCCCTGTGCCTACTGACCTTGGATGAGGTTGCACATTAGGAACGTGTTGAAAGAGATGACCGTGCACCTCTGTGCCTTGGGGCAGGCTCAGAGAGACCCCACTGGAAACATGAGTCCATCACTGCTGTTCATTCCCTTGCATCTTACAGCTCTTTTCTCAAATCCAGTATTGAATTTGAAGGTGCCTTGGGTAAATCAAAAACTGTTTCTGACTTTCTTTCATCTAGGAAGTTCCTCAACTCTCAGAGGCTGAGTGGAGAGCCACTTTTTCAGAGCCCACATCTTCCCCCCACACCTCTCACCACAGCTCCAGCTCTAACTGGGATCCTTAAATCACATAGCCAGATCCTGGACTGTTCTGAATCATTTTAAAGCCTCCCTCTGATGCAGCAGCCACTGAGACATCAGGCTTTGGGACTTTAGCAGGAAAAGATCAAGTCCCTGGCGCCTAAGAATTCATAAATTTCCAATGAACACCTATGATGGGAACTGGGCCCATGTATAAATATCATTATTTTATAAAGGCATTTAGTAAATACAAGTCTTTTTTAGATCATTTGGGTATCAGCCTATTTGAGAAATCAGAACTTAAAAATCAGTAATAAAAGAAAATGTTTTATTACTTTTTAAGTTTGCTGACAAGAGCAAAAGGCTGCCATGTTTCTGTGCAGCCACTGGGACTCTTTCCATTGCAGGTTTAAGAAAACCCTCCTTGGCTCAAGGAAAATAAGAGATGGTGCATTTTCTCATGTCACTTGGAAGCCTGGGCTGAGGCGGGCTACAAGTGTGTCTTGGTGCAGATGCTCAGCTGATGCTACCTGCACCCTGCACTTTGTAATCTTTCAGTTCTTATAGAAAAGGAAAGTTCCTGAGCAAGCATAATCTACTAGGAAATAAAATGCATGTGCTCTGTTTACTCAGAAACAACGAAACAAGTGACCACCTTAGATCAAAGGAGCAAACAAAAGCAATGAAATAGTTGAGCCCTTTTGGAAGAGCCTCACTTGCAAGCTCAGTCAATCCCATGCTCTTTCCCCTTTGCTCATGATTCTTCCTCCAGACCTAAGAGCTGCACCTGCAGTGACTTGACCTGATGCCCATGTGTGGGCCTGGAGGGCTGTCTCCCCAAGTTCCCATCTTAGATTGGTTCCAAGACACCCCCAGGCAGAGTAAGCAGAAATGGACAAATCCAGAAATAAGACAGATGCATGGTGACTTAGTCTAGGTTCCTCAGAAAACACTTCCTGATGCCCAAGTTAATGTGCAACTGTTTCATTGGCCATCATGCTGCCAGGGGAGAAGGAAAGAGGAAGGGAAGTAAGCCATGCCAGAACGGCATGCCACGCCGGCTTGCCTTACCAACCAGCTGCTGCTCACACTGATCCTCGGGGCTCATCTTCACAGAAGCTATAAAAGTAAATGATTTAAGGCGTCACTCAGAAGAGTAGTTGGGGAGGGCCGATCTTTTGACTTTTGTGTGCTATTGGTCATACTGTGCTCCACAAGCTTTAGGCTGAGGAGCCCTGGGCACCTCGTGGGTCAGGCACCTCATGGGTCAGGTCGCAGCACCAGCTGGCAAAGAGGTACTGGGTATGGGCAGTGGTGAAGCACTAGGGGATGGTGCTGCCTGGAGTAGTCAGAGTAGGACCCTGGGTCGGCCTGGTCTTCCCATGGTGAGCCTCACGACAGTGACCAGGGGCACCAGAGGAAGTTGAGGCCTAGGAAGCTGATGTGGCAAGAATCGTCTGATTCTCATGGGTAAGGACAGGGACTGCGGAAGTAGCCAGGGCGGGGCAGGCAGCTCCAGGCACAGAGCTGCAGCGAGGATGAGAGGAAGGGTCAGTTAGGTCAGCCTGGTGTGAGCCGGAGGGACGGTCTCAAGCAGAGGGAAGGGGAGAGGCTGCCTATGCTGTGCGCCAGATACCACATCTGCTGAGGGACTCAGCTAGGTCCCAAAGCACGGATAGCATTTTGGCAGATTGTCCTATTTATTGAACTAAACATCCATGTAATTTTGTTGTCAGTATTCATTTGTTTTGTGAATGCCGTTCTTTCATAATAAAGAAGCCACAATAAAATTCAGCGCAGCCCAGATGGAATTATCACAAATTCAAAATTACTGAAATCAGAATCACACATGCGCACGGTGCTAAGTCATCAGGATGCAGGGGTCCCAGGGGTGGGGGGCCAATGGCAGTGACCCGAGTCAGGTGGGACTAGGCAGGGGAAGCCTCTCCAGGGAGGTAACCGTTGTGCTGAGTTGAAATAGGGAAGGGCAGAGGTTGGCAGGAGGAAGCTTGGGGGGTCATCTAGTCTCTGGGGAGAAAAGGGGCTGCAGAGAGGTGATGCTACAAATCCTCTTCTGGCAAGGATAACTAAGCATTTTCTCTTAAAAGACCACTTCCAGGAATATTCCAGTTGAGTGACTGCAAACTGGAAACCAGATGAGTAACAGGCTGAGCAACTTTCTTATGTGTCATTGCTCTCTTCTCCACATCCCAAACTGCCCGGGTGGCTCTCTTCTCTCCATCCCAGACAGAGGTTATGGAGAGAAGTTATGAGTCAGAAGCAAAGTGAACTGACTAGCAATTTAGGAATTTCTCAAAGTGACCCCAAGCCGGGTCCCTTCCAGGAACACAAAGGGGAGAACTACCTGTGACATTGGTGTATGGTCTTCAGTGATGGATGAGATTCTGGGGTCCCAGGGAACCAGCCATTTGTAGGCTCTGGAGAATTAAAGGTGCAGTAATCCCAGGCTGCCTCTGGGCAAGGTTGTTAGACGGCAGGGCTCACTTGGGGATCCCTTTGCTGTCTTTGCTGAGCCTAATCCTCAGCCTTATCCTTATACCGAACACCCAGTCTGCCAGGAGCTTTCCTGAGATAAGTACTTAAAGTCTCACATCCCAGGAAAATCCTCAGAGCTAGGAAAACTGGCACAGTTGGTCACCCTACCTACCTCTTTCTCAATTCTAGAAACCCGTTTTCTGTGAGCCCAGAAATTTGCCCTTTCCCAGAGAACTCAAGATAGCCCAAGACTACTTTAAAATATGGTCAAATACTAATAATCAAATATTAGTCAAATACTATATACTATAGTATATGTAATACTATATTCAACATATAGTCAAATATTAATGAGGTCAGGGAGAAAATATAAATGAATACAGTTGTTAAATTTGTTTCATAAAAGTTCCCTCAGTTCTTTTTTTCTTTTAACATACTCTGCACATTAAGTACATATGAGTACACCTCAGCAAGGTGACTTCCCTTCGAGTTTGGGGGTGGTACAAATAATAGTGCACTGCAGTGACAGACACTGGGGCTCCATGTCGTGGACACAACTGAGAGCAGTGGCATTTGCACCCCCTAGAGAATTCCAGTCCCGTGGAAAGAGACAACTTCAATTCAGTCCTATGCATTGCTGCATTTGGGAAGAGGGGCTAGGGTGACTGGCTGTCTGATTCTTCAAGATTAACTTAAATTTGCAAATGTGAGGTGAAATATTTTTTTTAAATAGAGTGCACAATTTAATATTTTAAAAAACACAATGTGGTTCAGTTTTGTGGGGGCAAATGAAGACATGTCCTTGGGTCACATCCAGCCCACAGAATGCCCATTTGCTCCTTACAGATTCAATCACATAAGCAGTTGCCATTTTCTTTCCTCCCCAGTTCCCAAATTGTGATATAGGCACCTTGACATTTTAAATCCTCTCTGCAGACCTCTGCCATTTACAGAAAGGGTCTCAGCAGTGACCTTGGGAGCAAAGCTACAGCCCTCACTTCACCTTCAACTTCCCCTGCAGTTTTGTCTTCCCAGAGATGACCTTGAACACAGCTGCAGTTCAGAGCACACCTGCTCTTTCATCCTCTCTCTGTCAATTGTTATCAAAAGAACAAAAGAATGGGAGATGAATGAAGTCTTCTTGAGCTGGGGATATCCCCAAGTATCCCCTATGTGGTCATGCCACAGAGCTGAGGCCAGCATCCCAAGGTCAGTGTCATCCTTTTCCAACAGAGCCAATAAGGTTGTGTCTGCAGAGTAGTGGCCTAGGGAGGTGCCACAGTAAGCAGGTGTTGATTCCCTCTGGTTTGGAGAGAAATGATTTGAGGATGTAGCTATTAAGGTAGCAGGAAGGAAGTGATCTCATCTAGATGTTCAATAATTTTATTTCAAGATAGGAGAAGGGGAAGGAACAAAAAGAAAGATTTCACTTCAATATAGTTAAAAGAATTTCTTATTCAAATAATCTCTAGTTGGAAAAGACACTACTCCAGCAAAATCATCCCCAACATCCCAGTTTGGAATTGCCAGTTAATGGACCAGTGTGATAGGCTAGACATCTATAGATGATTTGCAAAGATAAAGCATTTCAAAGATCATATCATAATAGAAAATAAACTTATTTTACTGTGTTAACTGCAACTTGTGTCTGATGACTATAAGGCAGCAGTTACATTATATTTAATGAATCACTCAAATCATATCTGAAAAGGACAGGGATCAGCTTTGGGTAGCTGTGAATCTATGCCTGTATTGGTATACCACCTTTGCTTGAAGAGGCTAAAGACTTCTGCCAGCAATACCTTATTGGTCTAGAAAAGATGACCTCGTGTGATATGTAGGCTGTCTTCAAAGAGAGTCTTTCCTTTACTTATGTAGGAAACATGACATAGACTTTTTCTTGAGTGGCAAGCTCCAGTTAGCATGCACAGTCACCTGGATGTTTTCTTGGAGGTTCAAAGGTCATCAGTCTTGCAGAATGCCCTTAAAGGAATGGTGGTCTACACTTCTGAAATTGGAATGGATGATTGCTGGCTATTTTGTCAATCCATCTCTTAAATTTAGGCTCCCTCCCTCAGCCTCCATTGATGGCATTAGCTTCTTTCCTTAGAAGTTATTGCTTAAAATTCTTGCCTGACAGACAAGATCCTTTTACAATACTTTCAAATATGTTATATATTCTCTCACTTGAAAATAGTCTAATGTGCCTAATGTACAATGATAGATGATAGCCTGCGTTGGTCAAATATTCTGAGATCTATTGAATTCAATGAATAATTCTGCATGGATAGGTTTGCATTTTGTGCCACAATGACTGGCAAATCGAGTGACTGATAAATTGAACATCAGCTGAATAACAATATAGCAGGTCAAGCAACCTCAATTTTGTGTTACTGCTGCCTTCACTAAAACTCAGGTTGGGCGTGAACCAGATGGCCCTGAAATCTGCTTTAATCTGGAATAGGTCCTAAAGCCAAATCTAATTTTATCTCTGGTCTAGCACGCATGTGCTCATAATGCATGCGTATACACACACACACAAGTACACATACTACTATTCCCTTTGTTGTGTGCTCAATAAATAAAGATAAATCAAAATAGTCTCATAGGGCTTTCAACTATGTACTTATCTGATGAATAAACCAAACAGTAACAACACAATAAAAAAATCCAAGGGTAAGTATTTAACATGCTGTGTATTTCCAGGGCACTAGGCTATGTGCTATGGTGGATTACAAAGAGAGAGAGAGAAAGAGAGAGAGATAGTTCTTGGCTTATGGAGTTGACAGCTGAGTCATTCAAGGCTTAACCAGAGGCAGAGACAGTATAAGATATATATGATAGGTAGAGAGATGAATAATGTTGGACAGACAGGCAGAAAGATAGTTACTGAATCTGTGGATCTACTGTAAGAAATTGGCTTATGAAACTGTTGGATCTGGTTAGGCCAATCCAAAAACTGTTAGGAAAGACAAGAAGAGAAAATCAGGAGCAGATGGAACCCCTTGGGCACGGGCTAAAACTATTGTCTAAAGGGAGGAATCTCTCTCTCTCTCTCTCTCTCTCTCTCTCTCTCTCTCTCTCTCTCTCTCTCTCTCTCNTTATCTCTCTCTCTCTCTCTCTCTCTCTCTCTCTCTCTCTCTCTCTCTCTCTCTCTCTCTCTCTCTCTCTCTCTCTCACTAGGGAAGTTCTAACTTCCCTTTTAAGACCTTTGAACTGATTGAGTAAGAACTACTTAGGATAATTTCCCTAACATCATCAACTGATTAAAAACCTTAATTACATCTGCCAAGTCCCTTCACAGCAGCACCTAGATTAGTGTTTTATTGAATAACTGGGGGAAGGTGTGATTAGGCTACAAAAAGCTTGCTGCTTCTCCCTCTACTCATGAGTCAGGATCTCTTGTAGCCCATTCTTCCCACACACTCAAAAGAGACTCCTGGGGAATGTAAGTTAGCCTTGCCAAGTTGATATACCACAAAACCATCAAAACAGCACAGTTAAAAATAATTGTGTGTGTATGTATACATATATAAGCATATGCATGTATATATATGGACACCCAAACAAAACAGGACATTGCACAAGCAATGGGCCTACCAAAATGAGGTCTAAAATGGAATGAACATGTACATGTACATCTGTATTTGTGATCCAGGTTCCTCTGGTCTTAAAGGAATGGGTCCCTCAGTCTGTGTTGGGATGAAGAATGAAGTACCACAGGATGGGCCTGTCTCAGAAGACACCAAATGCTCACAGATCTCCAGCTTGGCCATCTGGCATCTTTGCCTATAGGTAGCAGGCGGCTGTCATTGCGTACAATAACCATAAAATACATGGTGGAACATATTGAAAATGTCCACAGTAGCTCCACTGGGCAGGGTCCAAGCTACCAAGAATGAATTTTTCACAGAAAACTTCATCTCTTTCTGGTTGGAGCATGTTTGCCCTGATTTTTTTTTAAGATTTATTTATGTATGCACACAAGAGCTGGGGTACAGGCCAGAGGTGTGGGTTGTGAGAGGATCCACCAGAAACAGAGTGGGGAGCAGAACAGGCAGATTAACTGAAATACACTGCTGAGAGGAGCAGCGGGCAAGACAGGAGAGGTCTGCTGTGCCATGTGTGTCCCTTCCCTGACTGGGGATCGAACTCGTGCTACAGTGGCTGTGGTTTGCTTCAAGTACATTGCTTAACCCACTGCACCACCAGGGAGGTTTGCCCTGATTTTTATGCTGGGCCAGAGATGGACTGTTTTTCTTCTGCTAATAGGGCCCTTGCTGTTGATGTTGTTGAAACCTGCCCAATGCTGAGACTTGAATCCAAAGGTCAACATCCAGGTGTCTCATGGCATCTCCGCTCCAGTGGCAAGGTTAGAGGGAAGTGACAGTCTGCATTCCTCATGATTACTTTCAGGTCAAAGAATTCAAACCAGACAGTCAAATCTAGGGAGACATGGGGGAAAGAAACCACAGCTCTTCTGACTTGAGATGATTATTTCTTCGCACTCATTGAACATTCTTGGTGAGAAAGCATGGTGAGCATTATCACTCTGCCTGCTTCCAAGGGTTTTGGAATTCACCCTAACCTAATTAAGTGTCTGTTTACCCTTAGGCCTGACACATTCTCTCCATGAAGCAACAGCTGCAAGCCTGCAAGAAGCCACATGAAGGGCAAAATATGTATTGGTTGCTGCTATTTTAGTATTGCCAGAATAAACAATGATGGGCTCAGCCATATCAGCTCATTTTTCAAATGTTTCTTGAAAGATATTGGCTCATCTGTGCAGGCTGCACAAGGCAGTAGCATGGATTTGTAAAGTACATAAATTGGGAGAAGTGTTGGAAACTTCTGTTTCACAGAGACAGATAGGGTCAGAGAGGGATATTTAGCTAAAGTCTACACAGTAGTGTTTTCAGCCTTATAAAGTATATAGGCACCTCCATATGAATTCATTTACATGTGGATTTTTGGTTATCTCAGAGGTCTCCTTGAGAGACCAAGGAATCTGTATTCTTACAAGGATTTTATCATATGATTATGATGAAGTTGGTTTGAGAAGTGCCAGTCTAAAGGACTGCAAATCAAGAATGCTAAAACTGAGCAGGATCTTGCAAGAGCATTTTTAACTTTAAATATAGTAAACATCTAGCAAGAAAGACACACATATTGCAACTTGTGGAAACAAGCTTGAAAGTCTTATTGAAAAACTCAAAAATGAACTGGGAGGTCCACACTGTGTCAGATGGGAGAATTCATAGAAGGGGGTGGGGGTGGGGGTGGGGGTGGGGGGGAGCGAGCGAGGGAGAGAGAGAGAGAGAGAGAGAGAGATTTTGATACATACAATCTTGAAAGGGTATATTTCAAGAGTGATCTTCAAGTCAGATCGAAGGGGAAACAGGCAAGATTAGCAGTCTTTTTCTTGACTAGTTTTAGATGACAGACTCAATACATTAAGACACTTTTGTCAAATTAAGAGTGACTGGAATGAAGGGCAGTCTGGAAATCATTATACTTTCCCCATGGGGATGTATGAGAAAGAACTGAGATAATATAAAGAGAACTCAGACTAAGCACTCAATAACAATTCACTTAGATAGGCCTAAAGAAACCAAAAGTTTAACCTGGTGAGACAGTATTAGAGGGAGGCCCAGTAACAGTTTTCAAACACTTAGAGAGTTGTCTTCTGTTAGCTTGGAGTCGTGATTGCAGGAAAGTAGGTTGCAGGTCAATGCAGGATTTTCAATTCTGTGATGAGTTCCCACCATATGCTGCCATCTCCATCACTAACAGGGTTCCCATGGTGACTGCCTGTCAAGGACTGTCGGATAGGAGGTTAGACTGACCTGTCTTTCAAGTCAGGATTCACATCATTGTGCATCCCATCAAAATAAGCTGACCGACTAGAAAATGGATCAAAGATTCACCCCCTACTTTTCCATCCATTTATGGCCCAGCAGTGTCAGGAAAGGAGCTGTAGGGGTTCCATCAGCAGTTTCTTATCAAGGCTTTTGACTTACCTTGAGTAACTATTGTCACTCTGATAGTAAGCTAGTTAACATGTATTCTACTATATCTGAACCTCAGTATTATACACACGGATTTTTATCGAAGGCACAAAAGCATGGACAGAAGTTACAACTGACAGGCTAATGAAAGAATAGCTCCCTAAAGAGCGCGAGGGGCATTCACTTCTCGGCGTCCAGAGAAATCATGATAGGAAAACAGGAGAAACAGTGGTTACGGGTGACTGACAGCTGTCACTTTGCTCAGCATAATTTTCTCTTGAAATTGGGAAACAGAATACTGTGGGCTGGAGTGGAAGGAGATGCAATTTTTAGGATCAGTTCAAGCCCTGATTCTGCCACAGGTTAGTGAGTCCCCATGAGCGGCTCCGTGTCAGTTTCCCTGTCAGCAAAATAAGTATGATACTAGAATATGATGGGGAAAATGAGACAACACACACATCTAATACCTAGGCCATAAATGGACACTTACTAAACATTAGTTTTTTCCTAGTCTCTTTTTTTAACGTACATCCCTGCCTACCACTATTTTCTCAGGAAATCAAAGAGGAAGATTGCAATTGCTCTGTCTGACCCCAATAGCACTCCTTCCTTAGAGCTTCGCCACGCTCTCCAGCGGAGCAGCGATGCGATGTAAAGCAAGCGTATCCCATATCGCTGCAGTGCACACCGGGAAAAACAGATCCAGGCCACTCTCCACTGTGACTGGGGTAGCAGATGCCGACGTCTCACATGGAGATCCTACTTTCCAGTTTATAAAAGGTTGTTTTGGCATTTTAAATTATTATGCAAGTAAAGATATTCTGTTTTGATTGAGGTCACATTGATTTACATGGTTGGTTGTATTTTGGAAGTCCCGCCCTTCAGGAGTTGTTACCATAGCGATCTCACCACCAAAGTAGCCTTAGGCCACTATCATCAGTCCATTGTGCAAACTCCCAAGTAAAGATATTCTTGGCCAAACAGACCTAAACTGCCAAAAATCAAATAGGAGGAAATAAAAACTGACCTACAATTATATCATGTAGAGAGGATTTTTAATATTTAAGTAGGTAACCTTCAAGGCATGTATGTACAGATATGTATACATACAAACAAAATATCTATACAAAAACAAACGTAGACCTGTATCTGCATAAGTATGTGGTAATGTCTACAGTAGAGATCCACAGGCCTGTTGGATATGGGGGCCCCTTTGAAAAATACTGCAAACAACAAGATACTGTGGAGCTGGATCACGGGTGCTGTGGTGGTGGGAGGACACCTGAGGGGAGAAATCAAACACTATCCCAAAATTAACAGAGATGCAAGAAAATTAAATAAGACATTGAAAAACTAAAAGTACTGCAACCAGGAAGCACAAACAGGCCTGCCTCTGGGAAAACATAAACTTCATGATACATTTACCTGTGATCTCAACATTCAGAGGCAAATCTGAGCGATGACTTCCCATAGGGAAACATGAACGGAAAAAAATCACTGTTTGGCTTTTCAGCAGCTCAATCATCCTACCTTCCATAAACACACATAGAAAGCAGTTTCCTATCAGTGGTCAACCTATCACAGGGTAGAACTTTTGAGTCTAGAAATAGTGGGATATAGGATTCTGATCCAACAGTGAATGATCTATTTACTGCAGACACGTAAGCAATCAATTCTTTCCTGTCTCTTGACGGAGAGAGGACAGAATTTCAGTGTTCAGTAGGAGGAGATAAGAACATATGAAAGTCCAAAAGGATATGGGGACGGTATTCTATAGAATGCCAGGGCCCATCTGCCTCCAAATATGTTGAGATGGTTGACAACAAGGAAATACTAGTTAAAAGATGGAGAGACAAATAAAATACCCAGACAGCATGGAGAAAACCCTGTGCACAAGGTAAAAATTGCTGTCAGAGAGGAATCAGACAGCCTGCTTCATGGAGTCCCTTGCATTGCAAACATAAAGATGGACTTTAGAGACTAGAATAATTAAAAGTTCATTTTTGTGACTAATGATATAACAGCATATGGACATATATCCTGTGAAATGAATATTTTATATACTTAACCTTATTAAAACAGCTTGGGTGAGTAGATTTCTTTAGGCAGTTTTAAATCATTATTCTACATCCAGGAAAGCAAACATCTTCTGGCTATTGTGTGAGCAGATGGGAAAGGCTGAGAAAATCTGGAGATCAGACAATTTGGCAACCGTAGTACCCTATTAAATTCGTTTATACGGTGCACACTCACAATAAACTAACAAGGTGGTTTCTGATGTTGCCAGAATTAGCTTTACTGATACTTCAATTGTAAAAGTAGTACAAATGATTTGTAGATTTATCTTTGGGTGTATAGTTTAAAGGTGAGAGAAAGAATAAGGGGACTCCCAGACTCTGTTTTAATTCTAAGGTCATCTTTGTCCTGATGACAGGTCACCATTCTATTTTTTTTTAAATTAGATTTATTTAATTATACTTGACATTATTTGTAGTCCCCAGGGTGTTCCCACCACCATTTCACCCATGCACCATCACCTCAGTCCCTTGTGCTCTTTCTGCCCTCATCCCAGTCTCTACCCCAACCTCTCCCCACCGAATGATCCCTTTGGTTTATCTTTGACCTTTTTTTCTTGTTGTGTCTTTTGTTTGTTTGCTTGCTTGCTTGTTTGTTTTTGGCTGTAATTGCTCCTTTACTTGAGCTCTCTCTTATTTTTGTTGTAGTTGTTGTTCCTTTACATTCCTCCTAAAAGTGAAGTCATCCGATATTTTTCTCTTGCCTTGTTTCACTGAGTATATAATTCCTTCTAGCTCCATCCATGTTTCTATAAATGTCCCTAGTTTATCATTTTTGATTGCTGAATAGTATTCCATTGTGTATATGTACCACAATTTCTTGATCCAGGATGACAGGTCACCTTTCTATTAACCTTACGCTGCCTAGTCCTTCTGCTAGATCATGCTCAAGAGAGTGCAGTTCAGAAACCAGTCAATCATTTTAGTCCTATTAATTATAAAAAGAACAGAACTGTGTCTTTCTTAAAAATAAGTACTGCTTTAGAACAATTTTTTTTCCTCTTCTAGAACATGCTGAATTAGAGGTAAAAAATATCAAAAGTTCTAATGAGGTCTAGTATGATCAATATCATTCTATTCCATTACAAAGCTAATCCTACGTGGAATCCAAATATCTTCTTCAAGATATTTCATTGAATAGAAGACTTCAATCAGTACAGTGATTATTCGACGTACTTTGGCCATGGGAGCACTATGCTAACAACACCTGAAGGGCAGGACTTCCAAAATATGCACAACTATGTAAACCATTGTAACCTCAGTTAAAACCATCAACAATTCTGACCCCTTAAAGTGATCCTTTGCCTTGAAATGAGCTGTTTTTGACAGTGGTGCAGACCCAGTTTAAAAGCCTTCATGGCTATAGGGGATTTTAGAGAGCTCAGGGTTGATTCTTAAATGATCATGACTGTCTTTATTTTATATAGAACTTAACAAATCCTGGACTTTCAATTTGGCCCTTGCTTCATATAACATCAATATAGAAGCTGTGGATTAAATGTCTCTAGTTGGAAGTTTCAAAGATTATCTATACACTGTTATTAAAATGTATTTCCCACCATTTCTGAGCATCAAACTCTGACACTTCTTCAGTTCTGAAGAATTACAAGGGCCTCCATTTATAAGGATCTATATTCAAGGAGGGAAACAGGATCCTTGGGTTCCTAGAAATCTTAAATATTTAACAACTATAAATTAAATAAAGAATAGGCTTTTTGGATATATGGCATTTCTAAATAGAACAGTTCCTTGTGGGACATTGGAATATAGTCTCTGGCTTCTTTAAGTGCAATCAACCATGGGCCATCCTGTACAGACGCCAGTTCAGCCCAGGGGGTTGCCCGTCATCATTAGAATAAGGATTAGCAGTCAGGGATCCCAGACATTTTTCTGTCGCAGGGCATTTTTGCAATTTCAGGGACTAGCCAGGAGAAACAAAATTTGAATTTGCCACTGTGTCAACTGCCAAATAAGAATCATGACATTTTATTCTGCGTGCTCTGTGAAGACGCCTGTGAACCCTCTCGTGACAGTGCCAACATAGGCTGTGGTCTCCATCCCAAGTCTTGGCCATTATTTCCTCCCCCGTGGTTGAGGCCAGGCTGTCCCTGGCAGCAGGCGCCACAATGTGCTTTGTCCTTAGAATGAAGTTTGGTCCAAGGCAGCAAGCATTAGATGATGATGATATTCTAAGGAAGAAGGGAGGGAAGGAGAGAGGGAGAGAGACCCTTTGTTGCAAGTTTGATCCAGTGCTGTGGTGATCCAGTGCTGTGGTGACCCATGCTTCTGTCTTAATGTTACTCTTAGGTCTAGTCCAGGATCCTAGTACATGGTGTTCTGCGACCATCCCTGGCCGGGTAGGTTCATCATCAGTTCAGGCAGCTTGACAGAGAATCTTGGAGTCCTTGGCATCATCTCCACAGGTTTTCTAATAATACACAAGTCAACATGGAGACAGCAACTTGGGCCCTCCTGCAAATCCCTATGCCCTCTTTCCTCTCGTAGCCATTCTCTGACGCTCTCCACTGCCCGCCACTGTACTCCACTGCACAGTCCTCTGCCACTGCCCAGCCTCTGCTGCTGTCCTTATAGGCTCAGTGTCTCGGTTCAGGTACGCCAACTCACACACACCCACACCACACTCTAGGTGCCACCCTCAGGCACGCATGTAGGTACAGGTGATGATCACTGAGTCTAATGGCAGGAGGGTGGAAAAAACCTGCTAACTTCCATTTACCCTACACATGGCTAGTTCTGGTCTCTAGTTGGCGCTTGTTAGATCTTGCTCTCCTGGGATCAGAGCCTGTTGGCAGGTGTCCTATGCTTTGTCAACCAGGAAACTTCTCGCACTGCACACTCTAGAGTATGTACCTTTCATGAGGCCTTCTTAATAGAAGGTACTAACGTCTTTTGGAAACCATTTAGGACCTTGTGCTCACAGTGAGAGCTGAAAGCCAAACTGTAGGGTAAATAAAATAGTCAGGCTTTACACACCGCTGGCCTCTGTGGCTATCACCAGCAGCCTTGAATGCAGGAGTCACTTGGGAGCCTGGTTTCAGGGTACACATGCGTGATGGTGGGCACCTGGAGTGTGGTGTGGGCGTGCTGAGTGTGCACACCTGAGTGGAGAGACTGAGGCTATAAGGGCAGCATCTCTCATGGCACTGGAGGGCAGCAGAGAGTGGGAACTGCAAGGGGAAGCCCAGAGGAAAGGGCATGTAAGTTGCTCTCTCCCTGCTGGCTTGTTTCCCCTGCGTACTGTTAAGAAACCTGTGGGGATGATGCCAAGGGCGCCAAGGTTCTCTTTCAAACTGCCTGAACCGTCGATGAATCTACCTAGCCTCGGATGGTTGCAGACCAGGTACCTGTGTTGTGCTTTCTCTTTCCTGCATTCTCTTTCCCATCAGACCATCACTACATAGAAGTTTTTACTGTCCCCTTCATCTAGGTGCCCAGGTGGGGCTGCTTTCCAAGCCATTCCCCACTGAAATTATTAGAAAGCCACTGGGAGTTAGAATTGCCATATTTAGCAAATGGATGTAGAGGACATCCAGTTAAATTTGAATTTCTGGTAAACAAAGCATACATTTGTAGTGAAAGCATATGCCATGCAATTCTAAGAAATGCTTCATTGTTTATGTAAAACTCAAGTTTATCTAGACGTCTGGTGATTTATCTGACAACCCTGATTGAAATGATGTCGAATTCATAAATGCCTTTTGAAGACTGCAGTCCTAGAATCTTCTACTTCTCAAAGCTGTGCTTGAAGTTGGCTCCTGTGCCTCCTCAGCGCCCCCTACAGGAGGAACGTGATCTGCCCACTAAGCAGCCTTGCTACCCCATGGCAAAATCTTGGTTCTTCAAAACTTAATGTGACTTTGGGCTCATTAGAATTTTTTGTTTAAGAGTTCTAGGAATCCAGGAAATCTTTGTTCCCTGCCCTGAATATAGATCCTCATAATTGAACAAAGCTGTAGAAGTATCGGAGATTTGATGTTCAGAAAGGGTATAAAGTGCATTTTCGTGTGTAGAATTTGTCAGGTTCTAACTCCCTTCAAGTTCTTCAAGGAACCATCTTCCACAACGACTTGAAGATTCTTAGAGATCCCTGCGCTCAAGGAATTTTAACAGTGTCCCAGCTCTTTGCTGTGTCTCTGGGCTGCAGGGTGTTGGGAAGCCATGTACTAGCTCTCTTTACTACTTTGGACAAGATGTGCGCCTGAAACCTACCATGCCCTTCTCTCTGGTATTATTTTTTCTGGGCTCCTTTCCCACTAGTCAAATCTATTTTATTTTGTCACAGTTCCACAGGCAACATTATTTGCTACTCTGCTTTCCCAAGGGCAGTTCTTCTCAACTCTTTAAATTGCAATTACCTGGAGAGGTTTGAGAAAATAACTATGCCTGGCCCCATCCCCAAAGATACTATTTAATTGATGGAGGATGGGTCCCAGGCATGGATAGCTGTAAAAGCTCCCCAGGTGATTCTAACACTCAGCGGGTGTTTGGGAACCCTGCCTTGGGGCATCCTTCCAGAACAGGGCTCACAGGTGTGGCTGCAGTCCAGGTGTTAGGGCAGCCTGTTGACCCAGCACATTGCAGCCACCACATTGACCTTGGCACACAATCCCCCTCTCCCAATGTAATTACAAGTGATTTCCAACAATATTGGCAAAAATCCTCAAATATCTTCTAATAGAAGAAAAGCAGAAAATTATAGAATTACAATCCTTTAGCATTTTTCAGTAAATTCTATGGCAATTTGCTGCAATTGTTCAAATGTTTGGTATGGACTAAATAATCCATTACCACACCCCCGAATTAAGTCTGGGTTTGTGTATTCAATAAGGGACATAAAATACCTAATCCTTTAGTAATCGTAACAGTTTGAAATGTATCCATTTATTGATATATATAGATTAAGTTTTCTAAAATCTTCATAACAGCTCACAGTCCTCTGTTGTACTATATTATTCTCTATTTCACTCTCACTCTAACCATTTTTAAACATTTCTCTTCAAAATGGTTTGCCAAAATTCATTCATGATTTTCTCTGGCTCATTGCTGTTTTTAATCCAGAGTATTTCTCCTCACACAATGCTCTTAAGCTTATAAACTTATAAGCTCTATAGCTTATAGATTAGCCTGTCTACCCATGAAGAGAGGCAAAGAGAGTTCCTAGAGATGACCTGCTCTAAATCCAGCTGTTTTGTTGAGTCTTCTTGTTCATTATGGTTAGGGAGCACTCACTCCTCTCTTACAACAGTGACTAGGGTCCATTCAATGCACATCACCACTCCTTTTGGTCTCTGAGGCTGAAGGATCTCTGGGAAATTGATGTTTGCATAATTCTGTTTTCTTTACCAAATACTGGGGAAATATTTGCAGAAAGAATGGGGGAAGGGAAGGAAAGAAGGGAGGGAAGAAGAAAAGTCCCTTAGAAAAATCTGAATATTACACAGTAAAAGTAAAATTCATTTTTTAATAAATCCTTATTTTGTGCTAGTCCGGTAATTTTACCATTCTCTTGAAATATATTTGGGTTGATATACAATAACTACCAATTTTCCATAACTAAAACTTAAGAAACCATCATCAGTTTCATTAAAAAAAACAGACAAAATAGCCAAAGGTAAAATTCCAACATAATACACATGGTCTTTGCCATAGACAAAACACCTGGGCCACTGATCTGCATGCTGAGATCTTGGGTCTGCTTGGCTTTTCCCTCCTGGGATGAAATCTCTCTGCAATCAAGGTGCAGCGAGGGAATCATAGACCCAGTATTTTCAGCTTGTCCTGCCTACAGTTGAAATTTCACTCTCTGGGTTTTGACTCAGTGGGGGAATGTAGCTTCCAAATTCTCAGTCACTCTCACAAGTTGAAGCAATCTAGCTCTTCAACTTGGAGTTGGGGAAGATGAGGAATGCTGGTGGTCTGCCCTCCACCCCCCCCGCCACTGAAATACAATAACTTGGATGAGATGTAGAGGATGGGACCTTTTTTTTTTTAAAATCACAACCACTTGGAAGGGATATTCAGCCAGAGTTGAGTGGGGATGGTGAGGGTGTAGAAAGTGGGTCACTGTTCAAACATTACAGACTCCTGTGCTTAACAAATTCTAGCAGATTTCTTTGAATAACCTTTTCTTCTCTTGCTATATGCCCTTAGGAAAATTTTCAAAGACTTTTAAATGTCTGGGTCTATATATTTTTTTCACCAGCTTGACTGGGGAGGAGGTCCACAGAGTGTCTCCCTCTGTTCCCCAAGAGTAGAATGCCATGCTCAGAAGTGTGACTTTGTCATGTTGTACTGGTACAATCATGGGCTTGGGAGCTAGTTCATCTGGGCTTTGAGTTCCATCTTGGATTCTACCTGTGACTCTGAGAAACTGGTTCTGTTCTCTAAGCATTAGTTTAGTCATGCATAGGGCCCTGATATGAATCCTTATTTTAAATACTTATCATGACAATTTAATAACAGAATAAAGTACTTAATACAGTGCTTAGCATATCATGAGTCCTTACTGAATATTAGCTATTGTTGATTTTAATCTTATAGGAAATGAGGAGTCGTTGAAGTAGTTTAAACAGGAAAGTGTTATGAGGAAATCTGTGCTTTAGGGAGATCACCCTCAGTGGGGAGATTAGGTGATCAGGAAATGATTGTTGTAATAAAAATTAGAAATAATGAAGGATTAAAAATAAAACATAAAAGCTGGGAAGGAGTCTTTGGAAACTGAAAAAGTAGGTAGAGTTAATAAGGTGTGGTGTCCAGATAGATTCGGGAAATGAGAAAGTAAGGAAATGGAGGTGTGAGATAATTTCTGGGTATCTGACTGAGATATGGATGAGACTCTCGACCTCCTCTTATAACTCAAATCTTCCAGTTTTATACTCATGGCCTTCCTAGGTCTTGATCCCAAAGGACTGGTGCAAATTTTAAATCCAAGTGCTTTATTTCCAGACTCTAGATCTTAGAACTCTTGTATTGTTTCAATGCATTGAATGTAATTCAATAGCTAAGATGTGCAGATAGCCTAAGTGCCCAAAGACACAGGAGTAGATTAAGAAATTGTGCTATTTATACATTATGTTATATTACTCAGCTGTAAAAAGATGAACTCTTGTCATTTATGACAACATGGATGGATCTGGAGGGATTATGCTAAGTGAAATTAAGTCAGAAGGAGAAAGACAAATACCAGATGATTACTCAAATCTAGAATATAGAGAAACAAAACAAAGGAACTTACATGACTAAACCAAAACAAACCCCAGCAGTATGACTGCAGAACTGAAAGTACTAGCGAAGGAGAGAGGATAGGGGTGAGGACAAAGGGGAGAGAGGGCCCAATGGTCAAACATGTATCATTTGTTGAAATTGATTAAATTGTAGATTTCATATTTGTGCATCTCTTTATTTGTAAGTTACATCTCCCCCAAATCTATTAAAAGTAAATTTAAAACTCATCTGCAAGCTTGACACTTGCCTGCTAATCTGGTACCCCGATACTAGTTAGGGCCTTAGTGCCAGGTCTATACCATTACTTTTTCTACCTTATCTCTGAAAAGACATGTGGACTTAACCTCAACCCAAGTAAAAGCTTACTTTTCTTACTCTTTTCATTTGCCTATTCTTTTTCAAAAGGTAATGCCAAAGAGGAAAAGGAATAGTCACTCTTCTTTAAAAGCTGGAAGAGCTGAAGAATTTACTTTCTGGAATATGATACCTATTCAGTAACCTTCAGATGTGAAGGATCCAGGCCCACAGGGGACATGCCTCTGGCAAATCCCATCCAGTGCTGGGTGCTGGTACTGAATCACATAGGCATTACTCAGCAAAAGTCCTGGAAGAGTTTGAATAACTTCCCGAGGGTCTACAGCTGTGATTTATGCCTTTGATGATAAATTAATGTTCTACTTAATTATGTTTTTCAAAAGTGCACCAAAGAAAAATGACCTAAGCTTTTTTTTTAGATTATGAGAATGAAAATTAGACTTCTTTTGACAATTCTCTAAGTTACTACTGGAGATAGTAAAACTTTGGTCTGCTCTCTTTTTTTCTTTTTCCCCCAGATAATAATAGATATTAATAACAATGAGAGATTAGAAAATGAAGACCTTTTGATGAGCTAAGACATGTACTTTTACTACTAAAAACTATAAGTTCACTTGTTCTCCCATTAATAATCTGGACCCTTGTCCAGAGACTCGTGATAGTGTTAGACATTCTCCCTCTTGGGTGATTCATAACCGTGCATGAACCATCAGTTCCTTGGAGTTGTGAGTTGATCTTTAGGTCATGGATACATGACTTCCAGCAAGTCCAAATTTATTAGAGACTTTTGAGATATGATTTTGATTCTCCCTTTTGAAGTCATCCTTTTATCTCATGTCTTATTTCATTTCAATCTCTCTAGCTAAACTGGTGCATGCATATTAACCAGATGACTCTGGACTGTGTCACACAACAATTCTGATTTACTTTCCATATGGGCATCACTCTAAACACAACACCCACACTTACCAGCCCAGCACCACTCATTTCCAAGAACTGGTGAACAAACACATTATTTACAAAGCGTGCAATCAGGGAACCCGATCCAACTCATTAACTGTATGACATCCACTCTTTATTTAGACAGTTTACTGGCTATGGACTTTGGTAGGGGATCTGTCATTTACACTTCCTGATAATAAAATTTAATTGAAGTTTCATTCCTGTACAAGCAAGATGCCAGTTTAACAGATGGCCTATAATTGTTATGTCCACATATTTTATATTGGATGGTATCGCATACAGTTTCACACAACTGCTATTCGTTTAAATGCTGGGTTCATTTAAGACATCTCTCTCATATTAAAAACCTTATTTAGTGTGACTATAAAATCTAAAATTAAAGCGAATAGTTAAATTTGAGAAAAATGATCTTACTGCAACTAAAGAATAATTAATATTAAAATCTGAGCTGTGGTCTTAAGGAGAGTCAAACCATTATATAAACCATCTGGGTTCACATGTATGAGGCAGGAACTGACACGAGTATATACTAAGTGAATCATATTTTAATAAGTAATCTGTTTATTAAAATTGTTCATTCAATTAACAATTGTTAGTCTCTAAATATGTTGTTAATTAGTGTCTAAATCTTGTTAATTTTATCTCTAAATTCCAATGTTCTTTGATCATTGCAAATCCCTTTTTATGTTCTTTAATCTTGAGTTTGTATCCACTGATTTCAATAATCTGGACTCAGAGTGTCACAAAGAATTATCACCCATTAGAAGGGGGTAGGAAAAGGTTTCCTGGAAGGAATATCTCAGGGGTATGTGTAGACAAATTTCAAATCCTTTCATAGAACCCAAATGTCATTCTGTCCCAAATGTTACATATAATGGAATTTGAGTACTTATCATTGAGCTAATTTTAATTGTTAATGTCATGATTCAGAGGGCATTTTAAGGGAAGGTTAAAGACTCTCTAATTATGAAATAGCAGGCTTTCATGGGTAAGAGTGGTCCTGGATTCCCTGAGATTGTATCATCCCCTTAGTGGCTTTCCTAATATATTCCAGCGTCGCATCCTGTACTCCCCATGTAAGGAACAAACCACTTAGAAGGAAAAGTTCCATAGTTTTTCTTAGAAGCAATGAAGGACAAAATAAAAGGAAAACAAAAAGAGTCTGCGGAGGGTGTGGAAAGTTTACACCAGAATTTAATGTATCAAATTTATGGGATGTGACTAGAGTAGAATTTACAAGAAAATTTAGAATAGCAATGCTTCTTTTAGAAAAGCAGACAGGTCCCTGACTAATGACTTAAACTGCTACCCTTAACAATTACAGAAAATAACCCAAGTCAAACAAACAAACAAAAAACCCACAATATGATCAGAAATCAATGCATGAAAACAGAAAAATAATAAACAGAAAACTCTCTTTTGAAAATTTATAATGTTTTAATTTATTTTCCTTATTTTATTTATGTTCCCCTTTTCCCTCTTTCTACATGATTTGTAAGTATAATTATTTTTTTTCATTTTTTTCTTACTACTTATGTCCCTTTAAATAGTTTCCAGTGGTTTCTCTAGGTCTTCATAGTAAGTGTTGAGACAGTCTATACAGTTGTTGAGCTGGATTTGGATTTTTTATAATGATTACTATAAATACACCACAGGTATTATCTGTCTTAGCTCATCTAGCATTATCTTATTCTTCTAGCTTACCTAGGGCTTGGACAACTGGAAGATTTTTCTCAGTGTTCCTACGTCCACCCTCATCTTTAGGCTTAGCCTGTATGCGAAACGCTAGAGAAAATCTTCCTTCATACTCTTTCTCCTCCTGCAGCAGTTGATTACTATGACTTGATGATAACACCCAAGAGAGTGGCCACAGAGTGGAGCATATGCTGTTGCTCTGGTTTATCTTGTGATATAGGCCCTGTGATGATGAATCAAGCCCAGGGGCCTGGGAACCCAAGTGGGTTCTCTTGGTTCTTGTCTCAGTGAGGAAATAATTCCTCACTGAGACACCAGAGTTGGGCATCAAAGGAAGAGATTTATTAATAAGAGGAAGGATAGGAAAGTTCTCTAAGCAGAGAAAGGTCCTGAGTGGGTAGCTGTTGAGGGGCTGAAAAGCAGGGGTCTATATAAATATAGTGGATGAAGAGTTGTTGTATGTGGTGGTGGTGGGGAGGGTGGGAAGTTGAACTTTGGGTATCTCAGAGTTGTATCTCGTGCTGATGGTTGAGGCACTTGTGGTCTCCTGGGCTACTGAGGCCTACTGCATTTTCTATATTACCTGGCCTGCCTTCCTGAAACCAGTTTTGGTACATTGCTTTAGCATTGTGTTACTGTGTTGGTTTCTGAACATTCCTCTATTTCAAAATAATAAATGGGCTTAGGGCACCCCTGTTTTCAGCTGATTGTTCCTTATTCAGATTGATAAATGGGCACGGAGGCTTGGGCCATCCTGTCCCTCACTGACTACCTGGACCCATTTCTAACTTCCTCATTTGACACTGAGCCTCAGTGATACTGAATTCTAATGATCTTGGTCCCTTTTCTGGTAGCAGCCTAGCTATCTATAATTTTGTCACCACCTATGTGAGAGTTTCCTGCTCTACCCCCAGGGAGGGGTAGGAGATTCCTGATGCTGTGAGCCTCCGATGGTGTGTTCCCTCTCTGCCAGGTCTCAAAGGGTTTGTCCTCTTGCTATCCCCAACTAAATGGGCCTTGCCTCTAGAGACAAGAGGATTTTTTTGTCCTTCAGTCAGGGTTTCCAGTCTTGTTCCCTAGTGGAAATAGGAAAGAAGGATCTGGGGAAGTGGCACTTCAACCTCCCCTACACGTGTGGTTTCTCCTCCCTTCTAAGTCTGCATGACTGAGGAAGCTTTCTCTGACTTCCTGCTCTGTGTGACCAGTGCACGTGGGCACAAGGTGAGGTTCATGAGTGCGTGAGAACTCCTGTTGCTTCTATGACTCCCAGGGATTTTAGACTCATGCTAGCCTGTGTAGCTGACATCTTTTAAATCGCTTCAAAGGCAGCTGCTCCCCTTTCTGTCACAGATAAGCCAGGGCTTACAACCTGTCACTCCTAGGAGGTGCCTGTCATTCCTCAGGTTTTAGACTGTTGGCTGGCCTGCGAATTCAGCTCCCTGGTAGTCTTAAGAAAAGTTATGATTTTGTAGGCTCTCTCACTTGTTTTTCTAGATGGAAGCTGCTCTTTTCCTTCTTTCTCTATAGGAGCCAGCAGTTCATACCTTTTGGTGAGCCTCCTAAAAACCTTTTAGAATGAGGCATGACCCGAAATAAACAACATAATACAGCTTTCAAATACAAAGATAATATAAGATGCCTCAATATGTTAAAGCATAACAGAATAAATAAAAGACTACATTGTAGGAAAAATACAGTCTATGAAAGATAACTAATAAAGGTAATTGTATTCAAGTTAAGATTAATTTTAACTTTTAATTTAAAAATATATAAAGCTACATGCTTTTAGAGTTTTAGAGTATACTTTCCTATCAATATGCATAAAATTACCTGTCAGGAATTTTATAACTTTAGGCTGAATGACCTGGTCAAAAGTTACAGATTAGGGAACATATGATAGATTTACCTTCAATATAATTCCTTTCCTCTCCAGATCACTGGCCTTTGAAAGTCAAATTTAAATTAAAGTTAATTGCTTTTAAATCACTTAAGGTTACTTTCCATATATTTTGACTGTAAGAATGGGGCAAAGAGACAGTATTTGAATGTCTATGATGTAGAAACACTTGACCAGTGTTTCTCAAACTTTGATGTCTATCAGAATCACATGGAAATTGTGGTGAAAATGCAAAGAATTTTCTTCTACTTCCCTGTATGCGGACTTCTGAACTCCATATTAATTTCCAGGTAGTTGTGGCACATATCAAAGCTTGAAAATCACTGTGCTGGCCACTTACATGTAGATTAGCTCATTGAAATCTTTACTAAAGCAAATACTGTTTTATAGATGAAATTTATTAATTTCAGATTAAACTGAAATTTACAGTGACTCAGTAGCCAGTTGTGAAACAAATAAATCTCAGACTTGTCTTAAAACCCAAGTGTGTCACCTCTAAGTTCATGTTCTTTAATCTCAACCACACAAAGATCCAATAGTTTCACTACCATCTCCCTAGAGAAGGACGGTAAAGGACAGTTTGTCTTCACCAAGCCTATAGAGCAAACTAACACTGTTTCCCAAGACTGAAAACAATTATTTTGCTTTGCTTCTTAAAAATACAAACACTTAATTATAAAGGACCTCTTTCCTAGAGGATCCACTAATTGAAATCCCAGTGCATTACCTTTCACATGTCTATAAGAAAGCTGAAGAGTTTTCAGAGATACATAATTAAGACCCAGAGGGGAAGCCAAGTTTGGAAAAGAGCTTCCGAAGGATGGAGTGACAGCCAGCAAGGCTTCACCAGGGAATGCCCTGAGACAAACGAGGTGTGAACAGTGAGGGTTTGCTTCAAAAAGCAAAAGGAATAAACAGCATCAATTAAAGACAAAAAGGGAAAAGAAGATACTATTGTTAGCCAGAGACACACAAGAAAGGAAGATGCCCTTCACAGGGGTGTCAGTAGAATGAACTCCAGAAAGGATCATTCTGAACCTATGAAGAGAGGAAGGGAGAATTAGAGCATCAGGCCTTTTTGAGATCTGCGACAGGAAATGGACTTTTATGCCTGCCAGTGAGAAGAGAACAGAACACTGGAATGGCTTATAAGCATATTTATTCAAGAGATTGGAATCAGAAGATGGTAAGAAGAGATTGTCATTGAGAAAAAAAAATCTGGATTATGAAAAGCTTGGTGTGATGAGTGTTTAACCCTCAAATTCAGTTCAATTCTGCCCTGGATTCAAAAGCTCAGATTATATTTTCTGCCAGAAATAAAAATGATAACTTTTTTCCTGAAAGGTTGGTAGTGTGCTGGCATTATTCTGAGTTAGCAAGATAATCCATTGGGGAGTTAACTGATTTCAATACCTGTGTCCCTTATTAGTAAGTTTCCTTAAAATGTTCTTACTTCCGTATGTTGAAAGCTATATGACAATTAGCTTTCTGGTGGGTTGAAATGGACAATTTTCACATTTTGTCTGAATCATCGATATTTTTATTCCATGCAGCAAATGGTATCTCCATGAATCCACTGCTAGAAACATCTTACTTCAAGTTGTACTTAAAAATTTTCTTCAAAAATGTATCATGCTCATTTGGTGTCATTTCATTATAGCTAATTTCTCCAGATTAATGCTTTTAAAACTATAGATTATGACACATTAGCATCAGCCAGTCTTGAAATCAATTTAGTGTATTCCAGCCAGCATTTTAAAAAGTCATCAAATGGTATACAGAAACTGAGTTCAAACTACATCATACTTATTATTTTGTATATTGTTGGTGACAACCATGTGTATGTGTGTACCAAATCACAAAATAACAAATATTTCTTACTTGAATAAAATGTTTGAAACTGTACTTTCTATCACGCTGTAAGAGACTTCTCAACACTTGCCTTTACTAGTTTCTCTTCTAATAGGTGTTGCACCATATTAGTAAAGCTATTCTCCTTTAAAACTATGCTTTGATTTGTAATGCTTTCCTTCATTCAACAAATTGCAGGAAATATTCATTCTTTTCCAGATACTGAACTTACAGGAACAAGTAATACTTCACCCCTATCCCCACTTCACCCCTTCGTCCTATAGAGAGAGACTTTAAGTAACTGTATGCATTCTACTTGTGGGGCTAATTCCTGTTCAGGAACCTGCTCTTCTCCCCATTACCTATGATAAGATTAAGCTCCTCTCACCTATCATGGATCTACTCTCTATCTAAGCTCCGTTTCCACAGTCAATGAACGAAGCTGGCTTTTTCCACTGAAGGGACCCATCTGTGTGCCATGTCAATTCTGACTCTTGTGTTGCTCTTCCCACCACTGACATTGTGTCTGCTTCTGTCCTCCTATGGAAATCCCCTTCAAGTCTCCTGAACCCCTCAGCAGACCCTCTTCGGTCCAGTCTTTCTATGGGCCCCATCTGGTCATCATCCACTTCCCTGCCCCCTTCTTGCTCCACCTATCAACACAGAATTTTCCTCTGGAAAGTACTTTCTAGTCTATTGTCCCTTTATTTAGAATGTCTCCAGGGATTGTTTTCCATCACTTTATTTGAAAGCCTATTTCACAGTCTAGTAGGTCTCACTGTCTAGAGAATTTTTATCTTCCTCTAAAAGTGTTCTTTTCTTAATTTTAATCGATTCTTCCTAGTTTTATCACTGGTAACACCATAAATAATACTTTGATTTTGCCCCCAAAATTATTTTCTCAGTGTATTTAAATTAATCTTCAGTCATTACTTAAATTCACTACTCATCATTGAATTCTAACAGTTAATCATCATACATATTACAGAAAACAGGGCAAGCCAAACTATCTAACATGAAACTGTAATTTTTGTCTCACTGGAAAAATCCAGGAATGAAAATAGCCTATCTCAATATTTGATAACCTCATTTGACTTCCTTCTGAATTTATCATAAAAGGAAGTAAAAATATTTAAGCAAAACTTTTAAAAATTCTTGTTATGCCAAATTTTCTTTGTACGTCATCATCAACCTGGTTCTTTTGATAATAATTGTTGAGTTTCTACCTACTCCCATTATTAAGTGCCAGGGATCAAAGGTGAATGAAGCCACACAAGTTGCTCACTACCTATTTGGGGAAACATACTTGTTTATTTTGCCACCAACTCATTACACACCATTATTTACAACTTTAAATGGGATGGGAAGAGTGGTTGTTACAGTGGGAAAATTCAGCTCTGGTTGTGAAAATGACAGTTTACTCCCAAAGGCTGACAGTTACACTGGTCATCTTGAAGGCATGAGTAAAAATTTCTTAGATAGAAAGAAGAAAAAGAATATTCCAGGTAAAGGAGCATAGCATATGCAAAGGCCTGTATGATGCTCCCTACCTCAGGCAAGGTGAAAAAAGACAGGAAGACTGAAACTATAGCATATAACTAGATGTGTTTGGAAATGACCTTGAGTATCTGTGAAGGATTTTATGCATGTTAAGCAGGTTAGTACTCATCCTGAGCCAGCTTCAAATCAGTGGAGGGTTTTTAAATGAGGGAAGGAGGGGTGTGGAGTGTAGCTCTACATTCTAATGTTACGGTTCAGGTTTCTCTTAGGTAAACCATTGTGAAAGCAGAGAACAGATTGGCAAGAGCATTATACAAGTACCATCAATTTCTAGACTGTGCAGTATTCCAGGCCAGACAATATTTTTTAAAGAAAAACACACATCTAACCTTTATCAAAAAGAGGAAAAAATGTACTTTAAAAAAATTTTGCTCCATGGAAAGAGCACCTTGAGAATGGATATTTTGAAGTGCTTGTCTTGCTGTGTAATTTTGTTGCTGAAAATGTGTGTCACCTGTAACAACTCCCTAAAAATAGCATTTTCTAACAGTTAAGGATTTTCCATTTTAAGAGCTTCAAACTCCCCCCCCCCCTCTGTGTCTATACATCCTATATAAAACCCTGTATAAAAACCTCTGGTCAATTAGGATAGGGAAATATATAATCATGACCTATGATAATAAGGAAAACCCTAAAAAAATTATATCAGTTGAACAGAGTTTAGACATGGGCAATCCTCAGTGAATGGAGTTCCATGAAAACAAACCCTTCATATCTGAACAATGAGGTGGAGTAGTACTTTACCAGACTTAGAAGCAGGCATGCCATATAAAGATGTTTTGAGGGCACAAGGAGAAATCAGAAGAGCCTTAGATGACAGCAGGCTAGCAGAAGATTTTCAGCTTTGAAATAGTGCAAAACGTCTAAAATCAGTCTAAATACTCATCTACTCAATATTATGCCAGGAGCATGGCATTGGGCATAGATCTGAACATTCTATGTGATGGCAGTATGACTCACTAAACCATAGTGAAGACATCTTAGAAAACTAGAGTACTGACTAGAGACTCAGAGGTTATACTTTAGTAGTAGGACAAATCTACGCTAGAGTAAAAGCTGCACTACAATTGCAAAATAAAGCGTTACAAAAGCCTTGAAAAGAATCAAGCTGACCCTGTTACTAGATTTGCTGCCAAAACAAAGTTCAATATTTTTTAAACTTTTTAAAAGGCAGCCAGTGGCACTCATCACATTAGCTTCCTACTACAAGGATTATAAAAAATTGCTAAACTTGACAAGAAATAGGAAAATGTAGTTCAGAACTGGAAAAAAGTAGTAGAAACAAACCAAGAAATGTCATAAGTGATAGAACTACTGTTCAAGTTTATTTTATAAATATGTCCAGTACCTTAAAGATAAACAAATATAGTGGGAAAAGAGATTCAAGATCTAAAGAAGAACTAATTGGATAATTTATACATGAAAAATACAATATCTGAAATTTTTCAAATATCTTGGGTAAATTTAAGAAGTTGGATATTGCAGAAGAAAAAAATTAGTGAGCTGGGAGACAAAATGATAGACTATCCAAATTGCACTATAAAAAGGAAAAAGGTCAATAATGATAAATCTTCATTACCTGTGAGACAATATCAAATAATACAACATACAGATAATTAGAGTCCAAAAAGGGAAAAAAAATGGGCATGAATGACAAAACATTTAAGGACTAAATTGGTTTTAAGGAAAAATGTATGAAATTTCCCCAAACTTTATGTAAATAACATAATCCAAGATACAGACACACACATAACCAAAAAACCAGCTGAAAAAGCATAAATAAACTATAATAATGCTCATCAAAATCAAATTGCTAAAAATCAGTAGTAGAGAAAAAAAATCATGAAAGCAGCCAGGGATGAAGCAGTCCATTATATACACAGGAAGAAAGGTAAGAATGACAACTGCATTCTCATTAAAACATAGCAAGCCAAAACAGAAATGATTTCATGAAATTGATAAATTAAAAAAAATGTGCAAACAGAATATCTAGCAAAAATATACTTGTAAAACACCTATCTTATAAAAGTGGATTTTTAAAGGCAAAACAAAAATTGAGAGTTGTTGTCTGATTTCCATTTTAAAAAATAGTAAAAAGTTTTCCAGGAAAGAAATATGATACCAGATGGGGACATTTGGTGGTGAACATGGTTATTATACATACAGTTGGAGAGGTGAGAAACTGTGCACCTGAAATTTATACTGTGTTTTAAACCAATATTACCTCAATTAAGAAAAAAAATGTTACCAGATGGAAATGCAAGTCTACACAACTATGGAGATAAATATAAAATTTTCTTTCTTGTTTTAAATAACTCTGAGATAGTTGAGTGGTTAAAGCCAAAATAAGAACAACATATTATGAATCTAGATGGAAAATAGAAGATTCAAATGACTAAAATCAGAAATCAAAATGACATTTACTACCAATTCTGCAGAAATAAAAAGGCTTATGAGGAGGCTAAGAACAATTGTCCATCATTTATTTATATAACCTAGACAAAATGGACAAATGCCCAGATAGAAAAAACACACCAAGATTAAATTGTGATGAAAAATAAAATCCAAATAAGCCTAAATTTTTAAGGAGATTAGATGAGTAATCAAAAGTCTCCCAACAAAGGAAAGGCCTAGATCTAATGACTTCACTCAACAAAGAACTAATAGCTACCCTTCTGCAGCTTTTATAAATTTTGAAAAGGATACTTTAGCTTGGTTGGTTTTGTTTCTCTGTACTTTTGACTATAATTCCTACTAAATAAACCATAAACAATTTGTGGGCAGGATCTTTTCATTTTTCCCACAAGGCCTAGTACGGAGTTATCAACAGTATCTGTGGAATCCGTAATGTTATTGAACCTTTTCCACTTACCTTGTCCACTGCAGCAGGTCCAACAAGGCCAGCATAGCCTCATAATTGTGTGTAGGACCTTTGTTGAAAGACATAAAAGGGACAAGAGAGCTATGCTTGACTCTGTTGGAATGAGGACAGGGGGAGCACATTTTATGGTCATGCATCAAATGGATTGTACCAAGAGTCATAAGTTAGCAGTAATAGGCCCAGCCAACATCTGTAGTGGAGGTGCTGCTCCTTTCTGTATGTATCTTGAAGTGCAATATTGTGCCCCAACCTAACTCCTATGCAATTAGGAGTTTATGAATGTTAGTATCTATAGTCCACTAAAAAGAGGGCCAGTAGCCTCCAGTATCAGTGGCTTGTTTGTATGTTTATCTTCTCATTTACTTGGAATGTAAGTTCCTTAAAGACAAGTTATGTCTTCATGCTTGTGTCTGCATTATGTGGAACTGTGCGACCTGTTGTAGGATCTGATGACAGTAAAAGGAGGAGAGCACAGCTGGCAGAGGTGACTGTTGAATCTACCAAATGCATGGAAGTGAGATAGGAGAAGACAGCTCTAGAAGCTGGAAGAAAACCCTTTCTAAAAGATAGAATGGGCTAATGAGAAAATATGTATTTAGGTAAAGAAAATCCACAAATTGGAAACCATAGAAGTAGATTATTTCAAATGGATTGGGATCAAGAGAGATGTTCACTTGGTAATGGTGAGAATGGGTAGAAGAGGAGACTCTAAAAAGCCATACTGAGTATTGATCACATTTCCCCCCCAACTGCCCTCCCCCCTCCCCACTGCCCAGGTCAGAAGCTGATGTGAACTAAAAATGGGAGGGAAGGAGAAAGGGAGGGAGGGAGGGAGGGAGGGAGGGAAAAGAAAGAGGGAAGGCAGGAAGGAAGGGAAAGAAAAGGAAATTGGGAGGGAATGCCTATTAAAAATTAAGAAATATCAACTACATTTTATAAAGTCAGTATTTTGGGCAATATAGAATGTGGAAAGTATTCAAATTTTGTCAAGAATGTAACAGACCTAGGTTGGGACAAGGTCAGTGAGCAACTGTCCTTGATGAGCTACAGCTGTTTCTCATTCCTGAATCCTTGACCCACAGAATAAAACATGATGCTAAATAGTCACCGGAGGTCAAGTGGGGACTTTCTTATGCTCAAAATACATAAGTATCTAAAACTGAGGGGCAAAGTTTCAAATTCCCTGCATTCTAGGGAGAACTACAAGCAGTAGGGCTCTGAGGTCCACGCTTGGGCTTATTGAGAAGTGTCCCAATCTATTCTGTTTCCCTCACTGAAACTCCCTCCTGCCGCTCCCCTGCAGCCAGTACAAGCAGAAATCACGGAGAGGGATGAGGGCGGTGCATGGTGCCAGGAAGAAAAGAGAAGCAGCTGGGTCTGGAGTCCACCACTTGGTGAGAAGGATTGGGCTTTCTCTTCACTCTATGAGATGCTCCCTCAGCCCCTGCATCAAGCCAAGTGTGATAGGGGGCAGCAGACTACAGCCCACTCCCTGTTTCTGTAAATGAAGTTTTATTGGAACACAGCCACACTTGAGCATTTTCATATTTTCTTGGCAGTTTTCTCACTCCAAGAGCAGAGTTGAATAGTCAAAACAGAAATTATATGGCTGAGAAAACTGAAAATGTTTATTTCTGGCCTTTACAGAAAAACTTTGCTGACCATCACTCTAGGAGAATCACAGAGATTATAGATCCTAGCCAAAATGGGGGGAGGGTGGCTTCTGTTTTAGGCTGGATATCTGCTGATATCATTGGCATCTCTGTCTATTTAAACATAGGAAGGAAGAGTAGAGGAAAATGGCCGAGTGGGAGACAAGTATGGTCAAGGAACTAGTAACCACAGTAACCATGTCACCATGGGCTAGTAACCATCAATTCCTCCTCCTTGCCCTGTTTGTCCTTGTTCTGCTCCTGTTATCTGTTTTGGCAGGCAAAACCAGTTGAAAACAAGGTGGAGGTAGAAGTAGGACAAAGGTTAAGCACAGCCTCATCACCATGTTATAAACAATGTCCAGCAGCATCATGAACAACCCCATCAAGATCAAATTTGGAAGAAAAAAGGGAGTGTCGTTCCTAGAAAATGCTGTCTAGTTCTCTGAAATCCTGCTGTCACAGACCCTTCAGCCTCTCCCCATCCTTAGTCCTTCCCACTCCCTACAAGTCCCTGCTTCTCTCCTTCTATGGCCATTGCGACAGTAGTCTGCCATGTCCTCAGGCTTACTGACAATTGATTAAACCTGATTTCCTTCCACCATCTCTAGTGTCTAGAGTTTTGATCATTTTTTTCTCATTTTTTGAGCAGACCCTCAAAAAAACTCCTGTAACAGAACCACTAGTTTCATCACTTCCTGATGCAAGGATTTTCCTCAGATCTGGTGTAGACTGAGGCATGGTTGTGGAGCTGGAAGCCCCTGTGGCACAAACCAAGAAGTCTGTCACTTGCCTGAATATATAAGCCGCAGGAGCAGGTGGGACATACTGCAGGGGGCACAGGGAAAATGAGAACTAGTATTCAGGACTTGTGCATTGGGAAGGGTCCCTTCGTCCAACAAGACCCTGAAATAACTCATATGCAGCCCTGGAGAGCTTAGTTTTGTACATGGATGTCACCTAGTGTCAGGCAGGGGAGCAGAGAATGTCTAAGGAAGACTCCAATGGCACCGATTAAATAAGAGACACTGATTTTCTATATATATCCCTTCTTCACCCAACCCAGAAGAGTCAGCACCAACAGAAGGAGTAGGGAAGAGTGAAACAGCCAATCTCCTTCCTCCTCTTACCTCAAATGCCTTCTGTGGAGATGAGGGAGGAAAGATGCTGAGCAGTGAGTTGGGGATGGGATTGAAGCGTTCAGCAGGACCACTATGGAAGGGGCTGAGCCAGCAGTTATTGAGAAGCATGGAAGGGGAATGTGACAAAGCACACAGAAGTGCAGAGGCTGGAAAAGATCAAACCACCACCGATGCTCACCTTTCAACTTTTCTGTAAACTATATTAGAGACATTCACTTGCATTTTCTGGGCAACTTATACATTTTCATTTATATACCTTACTGGTTTTCTTATTGGATTAAAAGGAATTTGCTTTTATGTATGAACTAGAAAGTCTGTCTCCCCATGCCTAACTTAATCAATTACAAGTTTGTAGTCACTGCAGTCAGTGGCATATGGCGCCGGAAATCAAAGGGCTGAGCAAAATTCTTAGCTTTAATTTTAAAAGCAAAGATAAAAAAATACTAAGATAAAAGAGAAGAATTCCTGCAATGCCACAAGACAATAATAGGTGGTGGCAAATGCTCAGTGTGTTTAGTGTGTCATTTGTCACCAAGTTCTATACAGACGAACACTATTATACCTGCCTCTAGCGGGAGTCATAGAACAGCATATTGTACTAGATTTCTTTCTCAGTAATAGGTGTCTGGAAGACAAAGGCAACAGGACTTCAGGCAGGTTTTTGTTTTTTTATTTTATTTTTTATTTTTGACTAATAAAGCCCTCTAAGCTTTTAGAAGGTCGCATTCAGAGGAGTTTACTGTCCTCTCAAAATATAATACAGAAAACCCCTAATACAGAAAAATCTCTTTGAAGAAGGCTATTTTGTGTTTAACACCTTGAAATGGATTTTTCAAGCTAGTATTAAATAAGATAGACGGTCATGTTGACCCTCTGGTCCAGATTGTTCTTTCTATGTAGGTCAGAATTTGTAAGATTAAAATGATGCACTTCTGAAGCGGGAGGGCTGGCACATTCATTAGTTGGGTAACTCCTAGACATCAGAAAGTACCGTGATTTCAGAAGGAGCATTAGGGCAGCAACATAAATGTGCATTATCTGTAAGTGAGATTACATTTTTCTTCCCCCAAAGCTAAACAAAATATATGCATATACATTTTTAATATATCTACACAATTATATGTACACATATAATATTTTCTTCTAACTTGATGTATTTTCTTGCATTTCTAACATTACAAAATATTTAGCATTAGATATTGAAATTCAACAAGGATAGTCTATGCATGCATTGAGTCAGCAAAGAGTAAGAACTGTCAGAAATAAACACAAACTTCTTATGCACTAAGCCCTCCCTGCCCTTGGAACCCAAGCTGGCATTGACTGGCACCCTCAATTGTATGGCTTTTCCCTTACCAAGAACCACAGCCCACCTCACCCCCATTCTGCAAATATCTTGACTTTTCCACGGTGCTTCTTTCTGCTCGCCTCCCACATCTGCATGTGTTTCTATCTGGTTCAATTCAGTCCAGAAATGAAGCCCAGCCCGTTCACAGTCTGAAGGGGCTAAAAAAACCATCACTCCCCGTGCACATTACATGAATTTAACAACTTAAAAAAAAATCTGGAGAGCTGTAAAGATCGTGGGACTGAGCCCTCAGTTCTCCATCCTGTCTTGAGTTCCACTTGCCACTCTTTACATATCTTTTCCCTCCTCCCTCCTCCCTCCACATTCTCCCCCAAGGCAAAATGTAGCCTTCTTCTTATTGCCACAGAAATTCTGTTTTCACCTTTAAGTCAGGGACTTTGCTAACAAATACAATTTTCCATCAAAAGACAATCACAAAATTGGGAATTACAAATTTTTGTCTTTTCAAAATAATATGAATGTAAATTCTTGTAAGCATTGGAGACTGAAAAACATACGTAGATATCTGTCTTGAGAAGTGAGATGTTAAACGAATTAAAAATGATAAACATTGATTTTTTTTTAACAAGGCCTCATGGTAAAATGTTCAAAAAGTCTTTGGCCTCTTTAATTGGAACTTAATTCTCCCCCAAATGGGCTAAACTTAATAATTTACTTATAATGAATAGATTGTACTGGAATGATTCTATGTGATTTCCAAGACCAGGCCATAAGAAGCATAGTTTAGTTACCTGTAGCTCCTTCCCAGTAAGGTCATTTGCTCATCAGCTGCCATGTTTTGAGGACACCCAAGTAGCAATATGGAGAAGCCCCAGGGAAGAAAGACTAGTGTGGGGAGGAACCAATGAGCTAGCCAGGAAGTGGACCACCTTGAAAGAAATTTAATTTTATTGTGGAGACAGTGGTGAGCTATTATGGGGGGTGGCCTAAATTAGAATATCGGCAATGGGCACAAAGCCACCTTGAAAACAGTTTCTCTAGTCTCAGCTAAATTTTTAGATAAAAAGAAAAACCTTCAAATCAGACCATTGCCAAAGAAAAGTATTTTTTTATGTACCCAGAAATTTATTATGGCCACCTCCTAACTGGTTTCCTCTACATTACTATACCGGGGTCACACTTAAGTCTGATCTTGTTCCTCCCTTTCTGAAAACCATCCACTAACTTCTCATTGCTCTTCTGTTTGAGTTTATGTTTCCAGCTAACACAGCTTGCCTTGTTCTTGACAATATGTCCTACCATTTTCCTGTCTTTCCTGACAGGGGGCCCTCTATAGGGTAAAAGAAATTATAGGTTTTTTTAGTGCCCTCCCTCTATTAGCATCTATGACCAGCACCTACGGTCTTGCACATACACCTGTAATTATGGACACCTGGGCCCAGAGACCACTGAGCATGCGTATATGTAAATGGGACGTCTGTGTGAGGGGGAATATAAGGGCAGCCTCGCTCTGAGTTCAGAGGACAGAGGAGAGGAGAGGAGAGAGCTGGAGAAATGCTGAGGGAGAAAGCTGGTTTGTCTCCCTGATTCAGCATTAAAGGCCTGTAAAAATATACTGAAGCCTCTGAAATTATCTTTTCATTGGTGAGAACTGACTGAATCTACCAGGCCTGGGATAGTTGCAAAACACAGGCCTTAACAGAGTTCCTTCACTATTCTGCTCCCCCTTCTGCATGCTTTCTGTGTGGGGGACACTGCCTGTTGCTCTTATTTCTCAGCACTTTTTTTAAAAAATAAAATCTAATTGAAGGAATATAGCATTATGACTTAAGTTTCAGGTGTGCATCACTATAACTCAACATTTATGAATACTGCATTAAGTTCACCACATTCTGTCCTTCACCATTTACCCAGCAGCCTTCCCACTTCCTTCTGGTAACCACTAATTTTGTCTTAAAGTCTAGAAGTTTGTTTTTGTTTTATTTTGTGCATTTGTTTGTTTAATTTCTTTAGTACATATGAGTGAAATCAGCCAGTGTTTATTATTCTCTGTCTGACTTATTTCACTAAGCATAATGCCCTCAAGGTCCATCCATTTTACAGCAAATAGAAGGTTTCATCTTTTTTCTTTTTCTTTTTTTTTTTTTTTTAAAGCTGAGTAGTAGCCCATGGTGTAGATATATAGTATCTTCTTTAGCCAGTCACCTGTCAATAATCACTTAGGTTGTTTCTAGCTCTCGGTTATCGTATATAATAATGCTGCAGTGAGCATGTGGGTGCATACATCACTTTGAGTTAGTGGTTTTGTATTCTTCAAGTAAATACCCAGAAGGGGGATAACTGGATCATTTCCTCCAGCCATGCTTCTCTTGACTTCATCAATAAGCTTTCCTCAAACTTCAATGTGTGGATGAATCACTGGGTATTTTGTGACGATGCAGATTTGTGATTCCACAAGTCTGATGGACCCTCACAAGACTGTACTTGAAACCAGGTCCTATGTGCATCAGTTTGAGGATGTTGCTTTTGGGTGTAAAGATTTAGAGGCCCATATGCGCTCTACTGTGGAGTTTCGCTTCAGGGCACTTGACACCTCCCTTAGGGAACTTCATTTTGATAGTAGATGTTTAGGGTTAAGGATCTCACTGTGCCAGCAGTAACCACCAGTTTTCAGGTGTCAGAGGAGCTGACTAGGGTGAACTTCACCTGAGTCTTGTGCTCCTAGAAAACAGTGGCGCTTTAGATCCCCTCTCCTCTCCCACTGGACTCAGACAAAGCCCAACATTATCAGTGGGGAGCAAACATTAAACTGATGATTTTACTAACCCCAAAACAGAAATAATTCTATCATGATCTACTTCTGCACAGAAAGAAATCTCAATATCTTGCAAAATATAAACTTGTTTCATAAAAGCTAGATGAACATTTTGATCTCCTTATATTTTGATCTAAAGAAAGCATGCATAGTAAATTGTTTTAAAAAACAGTTCCAATTATTTTTTTTCCCTCTGTACAAAGTCCTATGCAAGATGAGTTTATAGCCCCTTGCAAAGGTGGGAAGGTGTAGGGTAAAGGTTGATCAGGTATTTCCACCCTCCCACCACTGTGATGGACATCTACAGTGCTGCCTTCCTACCGCTACAATTGGCATAGTCGGCAGGATGGTTTGATGCAGACGGGTGTGGAGCCCTAAGAAGACTGCAGGAGGGACTGAGAGGTGGCAGGCCACGAACATGTAACTTGGCAGAGCAATGGCAGCACAGGAGGTGGCTGAAGACCAGGACGCTGCGGGAAGAGCGAGAGACGCTGCAGGAGTACAGGAGGTGGACAGGTCTGGGAGCTGCAGGACAAGACCTCAAGTGGAGGAGGAGATGCCCGTGAGGACCAGCCCATGACCCGAGGCAGCAGACCGAAAGAGGACCACGATTCAGAGCTTGCCCACTGCTGACGCAAGGAAAGGACTAATGGACTAATGGACTGTCAACCCCGTCAGAAGGCAGATTATGTTTATGGACCCTGGGGATGGATGATTGTTTGTACACCCTAGGAGATGAGAATAGAGGCATGGCCAGTAGGCCTTGATAGCCTAGAGAAGGCAAAAAGCTGGCACTAAGTGGGGGAAACCCAGAGTGACTGGTAAGCAACCTGTTTGTTAAAGAAGGCCAATGAGTTTCTTAAAATCACCTGTAGGTGATGCCCCACTTGTAAGTGAGGGTGAAGAGCTGAGGAACTGTCCTTGGGGGACGGGAAGGGAACGTGGCTTGTGGTGGAGCCCACAGCTGAAAAGGGGACCCAAGAGAAGCTGCATGTGGAGCTTGTATCCACGGATCCCCAACCCGTGTGCGTGTGCACAGGGTTGGCCTGAGTGCAGGGGCTGTGTGTCACATGTGGCTATGAAAGCCGAGTGTTGGAGTGACAGCAGAGAGTACCCTGGGGATTGGGTGATTACCCCAAAATAGAATTGCCAATCCCAAGAGAAAGTGAGAGCATCCTGGGGGTGGATGCAGTGTGTGGCTTGTGGCTGAGACCGCAGCCAGAGAAGGCCAGGAAGCCTGACGGCTCCTGGTGTGTGACAGCAGATGCCGTGAGTGGTTCCCGCCTTGCATGTAATCGGTGCCTTCGGCAGCAGATATGGTGGATCATCTGCTGGTGCCAATAATCTTGTCTTTTGCCCCTAGGTTGGTGCCCTGCCTAGGCTTATGTGTTCTATTTGTATGATATTGTATTTGCTGCATTGCTTTATTGATGTGTAACTTGTATGGTGGAAAAACCTGAGGGGGTGGACTGTAGGGTAAAGGTTGATCAGGTCTTTCCACCCTCCCACCACTGTGATGATGGACACCTGCAGTGCTGCCTTCCTGCTGCTACAGAAGGTCACTTTCCCACCTCTTATACCTCACTGGTCCTCAGGGTATGCTTGGACCAGCAGAGTGAAGTAGATGCTATGTTATTCCAGCTCCAAGTTTACCACCAACAGGCTTTGCACTATTCTGTTCATGCTCTGGGTACCTTGCTGCTACAGTAAGAACCAGCTTGGCCTTTCCTGTCAATGTTGGAAAATCATGAGAATAAAGCCAAATTGCCCGAGTGAGACCAGGCTATCCAATCTATCTTTAGCTGACTACAGACTCAGCAGTGACCCCAGCCGACCCAGCCAGTCAGAACCCACCTGACACCGGAATCATGAGCAATAGTGCGTGGCTGCCCTGGAGTCTTCAGGTGGTGCTTTACATAGCAACAAAAACCTGAAAGTTCACCCACTGAGCAAAAGGACCACCCTACTCATTTTCAAAGAAGTTCAAACTAAACTAGTAAAGTATGACCCATCAGCTCGGAAATGGGCAAAATTAAACACGAATGTTCATACAGAGTTTGTGGTTATCTATGTTGCAGGATCCTTGAAACCTGATCCTTGTTAATTGAGAGAACCTGCTTCTTGTTTGTAACCTAACCTTACATACCTTGTTATTGAGTTAAAATGGTAAAATCCAGCCGGCTAATACCCTGCTTCCTTGCTCCCCTACCTTGGTGGTCACCAAATAAAACTAGGACACCTGTGCCCCTCCTGCCTCAGGTCAAGAGTGTGACTGCAGGCAGTTGCCACAACTCTCCTATCAGGTGATGCTTGCTTGAATCCTTGATTAGTGTGGGGTCTCAGTCTTGTCGGCTTGTTATCCCATTCTTGTCGCTGTGCGTGGGGCCTCAGCTACAAGCTTACTGGGTTCTCAATAGGTGAAGACAGGAGAGCAGGTCTGTAGGGTCTGAGAAAAGTCTCAGGCTTTTCCACCCTCCCGCCACTGGTATAATGATAGACACCTGCGGTGCTGCACGCATGCCTAGGTGGTCATGCGCAAGTGGGCGCTCCTGGGTCTGGACACCGGCATATAGAGGTGGTGTCATGAGGACACCAGTACCAACCAACAAGCAGCAAGTGGACCAACAAGCAGCAAGTGGACCAACAAGCAGCAGAGGAGCAGAGAGAGCAAGAGCAGCGGGAGAACAGAAAAGCAGCAAAGCAGCCAAGAGGGTGAGATGCGCCGCGGGCTGGGAGGCCTGCCAACCTCCTGGCCTCCCGCACCCACGCCTGCCATGTACCTGATGCCTCCTCTGTAATAAAAGCATAAAAAGCCACCGAGGGCTCCAAGACTCCTTTCCTTCACCCCGTCTGCTAGAACCATCGAGAACCTGCTTGGTGCTGCCTTCCTGGCGCTACAAGGTCACACAGCCCATATGTGGGGAGCAGGAACAAGTGCTTCTTATGAAGCCGCAGGAGCTACACAGGGAGCAACATCATGATCTGTTCGACTGGCCTGGTGGGAGCAACCTGGCCCACTGGCTCCAGAGACAGTAGCCAGGTGCCAGTGGTCGGAGGCCCCTTGGGTCCCATTGGGCTCTCTTGGCCCCCTGAACTCCCCTGAATCTCTCTTCCCTGGAAACAGCAGCAGCAAATGCAGCAGGAGCAGGAGCAGTAGCCCCTTGCCAGTGAGTACCCATTGAGCTCCCTCCACCCCCAGGAGCCCTATTCGCTTTTATGTAATTTACAGACAGAGCCGCCACAGGGCCAGGTTTAGACCTAGTTTACAGAAGTATGTTTTGTGCATGTGAACTATACATCAAGGTTATATAACTATCTACTGCTTTCTGCGCTCGGACTACATCTCAAGGCTACATGTTATCTACTGGGCCACCTGTGCTGCTAGAAGGTAGAAGGTCATGGTGAAAAGCAGTGAGAAACTCTCAATACTGTTTTCTCATGAGCCCTACAATTTTATCTCTCTCTCTAAATTCCTTTTCCCTTCTTAGGAAAGCCAGACAACAATTCTTAAAGGTTAGTAGCACACAGAAAGCAGAATCCAAAAACCTGGGGAATGCAACTTGGCAATATGTAACACATTTTCAAATGTGCCAGCTATTACAATTCTTGTCTTTTATTCTTTAAAATTATAAACATACCATTTTTTTTTTGTAATACTAAAGTTAGGAAATCTATTGTAATATTCCTTAACAAGGGAGGAAGGAATTTAAAAAATCATTTTGCTATGTCCATACACTGTAATATTAAGTAGTCATTCAAAATGATGATATTTAGATATTATGACATGGAAAGATTGCCACACTATTATTAAATCAAAATAGTATATAGAGACTCTAAATAGAATGATTCCATTTTTCTCATTTGGCAACAAAAAATTATCTACATATAGAAAATGTCAAGAAATATATGTATTTGAAATATTATTGATGATCTTGGGGATATAATTACAAATCATTTTCATTTCCATTTACATATCTCAATCATTTAATGCTAAAAAAAATATCCAGAAATATATGTGTCTGAAATATTATTAATGATCTTTGGGGATGGAGTTACAAGTCATTTTCATTTTCCATTTACATATCTCAATCATTTAATGCTATACAAAAATATCTATCAATCACTTTTAAATTCTGATGAATCAATTCTAGTTTCAAATAGTTTTAGGCTCTTAATATCAATTAAATTGATCTGTTGATTGTAAACTTAGTTGACAAAAGCAAAGAAATGCATTTCTAACTTTTTAAATAATAAAGAAATACATTAGAATTTTAAATATGTAACTATAAAGATTTACTTTTAGGTTTTTTTCTCTCCTGCGATATCAAAGGAAAAGTTTTCTAGACATTAGGAATCACCTAGAAATAGTAATATATTAATAAATAAGTTTTGGTATTTCACATGGAGATAAATGGTTGTCCCAGAAGATCATGGCAAAGACTGTTTTTTCCATTTTAATCAAACCAAGAGGATATTTACAGATATTTTGTTAGAGGCCTGAAAATTAATAGGGAACTGGAAAAAATTAATAAAAAACAAAACTTAATAAAAAAATCAAAAAACCTTGTCTCTACTAGATACAAGAGTTATTTTGCTTGCAAGAGACATCCCAATCCAAAAGTGCCTTTTTTTTTAAAGTAAATTATTTAACGTACATAAGAGTCCAAGAGTTAATTCTCTTCAAATGAATGGTCCAAGACTCAAACCATACCAGGACCCAATTTCCTTATTTCTATTTCTTAGTGTTGGCTCTATTTTCAGGAAAGCTCTCTCTCCTCCCCTTATGATTGCTTCCCAGATGGCTTTCAATATACTCCATCATTCAGACCCAATGAGAAAAATAAAGAATTTCTCCCAGAACAGTTCTAAAACATTTCCTGATGTGGAATCATGTGCCCACCCAATTACTATAGCATAGGAGAGGAAATATGCTTGTTGTTTTAAACTACCAATGGGATTAAACTCATCAAATCATATTGCTCAGGAATAGGGGCTGATGGGCTTCCCCAGAGGAAAATTATGGTAAATATTTTATCCAAAGATAAATGAATGGATTCTGAGTAGCAAGATTAATGGATGTTCACTACAGTCTTCTAGAAGATTATTTAGACAATAAAAACACGTATAAACACTTCTCTAGCCACAAAATGTATCACATAGCATTAAAGAGTAAACCACAGATATTAAAAAATAAATGCAATAAAAATTTCTAAGTGGTAAATTAGTCATACAGAGGACAATGTATCATAGCAGAGGAAACACTGTTACGTACTTGGATAATTATCCAGACGTCATCCCTTCATTTAATGGTTCTTATAGCAACATGATGGTTTAAAATATTCCTGCCCAATTCAAGTGTTTTTTGGATTCTTGAGTTTTTAACCACACTATTATGTGATAAGTCTTCAGACCTCGGACCAAAGATCTGAGGCTCTGTGATTGCAATAAAGGTAATAATTTGATTACCATTTGAAATTCTTTTCCATTGGGTTTTCATGTCTTCTTTTTTTCTTGAGCACATATAATAGAAAACATCTTTGTAATTATCCCCAAGTGTTGAAAGTTTAATCTCCTTTGTGTAATTGAAATTTCCTCTGCAGCTAAGTGGTTTTTTCTGGATCCTCAATAGGCTAAGAACATCTAAATGTTGATCATTCCCTTCAGGGGAGTATGGGGGGAATATCTATGAAATTCTTTCTCTCTTTCTCCCTCTCCCTCTCTCCAATAATCTATTTGGTTTCTATTGCCATTTACTGTGAATCTCTTAAGGAAACATCACTTTTTTTTTTAACCACTTGACTATTTAATGACTATTATGCATTGAACAAATATTTATTGATTGTATCTGTGAGCCAGAACGAGGAGCTGTAGTAAAACCTGAGTACAGAGAGGTGAACAAAACAGAAGTCACTATCATCAAAAAGTTTACAGTCTGTCTGTTTTTGTAAATACAGCTTTATTGGGCCCGAGTTACATTTATTTTTTTTTTAATATTTACAGCAAGGAAGAACAGAAAATAAAGAACATAAGCAAATAGAAAAATATGTTACCATATTTAAGTATATTGTAATCAGTTCAAAGAAATAACCAGCATGCCATGGCAAGAAATAAAGGGAGGGAACACTAACTTGACAGTATTGTCACAAGGCCTTTTTGAGGAAGGGACATTTAATCTGAAAGCTAAAGAACAAAGCATATGTGAAGCGCAGGTGTCCTACATGGGGATCAAGAGTTCCCTATAAAGGCACAGGTATGGACAAAGTGATTAGGGTTCTTGGGCACATGTACATCTTGTGCTTGGAGGCTTCCCCATACCAACGAGCAGTTCTCAGAAACCAGTAGGATGTCTGAGAATTCAACTTGATTCCAACACTGTCTGGAGAGAGTATCAGATTCCACAGGCTGAGGGCTCAGGCTCCTGCAACCACCCTGTACTTCAGATGCAATCACAGTCCAGGCTGCCACCTGTGTTTCTCACCAACCAGCTACAAATAACAGGTGCCCCTGATTTGCTGGGATGGCTCATGGAATTCAGGAAGTTCCTTTCCACACTAGATCACTGATTGATTACAGTTAGATGGAAGAGGTGCATCAGACAAAATTAGAGGGGAATGTGCTTCCATATACTCTCCAGGGGCACCATTCTCCTCAAATCTTCACATGTTTCCCACAAGGGAACCTCTCAAAGCCCCTCCTTTGGGGTTTTGATGGAGGCTTCATTATTTGGGCATGATAGATTATCTAATTGACTGTTAGCAATCGAACTCAATTCTACCCCCTTCCCCTAGACAGAAAGTTCTAATCCTCTAACTAGATGGTTTGTTCATGTGTTTGGTACAACCGGCAAGTACCTCCATCCTTATGTGCTTCCCAAAGTCACCTCATCCTAAGAAGAGACACCTTTAACACTCTCAACACTTAGGAAATTCCAAAGCTTTTGGATGTTGTGAATCAGGTACTATTTGAGTCAGGTACTGTGGATGAAGACCAAATATATGAGAAATACCATCCTAATAACCAAATATGTATTTCCAATAAATCACAACATGGCCACAAAAGGTGTGAATGAGTCTATCAGGGAGAGCACAGAGAGGACAGTGTACATGGAGCATCAGCAATTAAGATGGGGTGGAGTGTGAGGGGGTTTGGAGAGGTGGTGGAGCGCCAATCATATATGACCTTGAAAGCGTATGAGAAGGAAATTTGGTTTTACTCAAAAATCTAATGAAACTCCAGTTTTGTTTAAGCAGTGAGTTTTAAGCAGTGAAGAAAGATAATTTTGTCTGCTTTGCAATGTAAAGGTCAAAAGAGGCAACAAGCGAAATGGGGAGAATAGTGAAGGAGCTCTGCCTGTTCTGTGGCCAGGAGAGTAATGGCTGATTTCACCTACACAGGGTTAGCATGGACAGAGTGGGCTAATGGATTGGAAGTGGAGGGTGAACAGAAGGGATGATGGTGGCAGTTTTCTGGTTAGCTGGCAACTTAACCAGCTTGGGAAGTACATTAGTTGGGATCTTGTCAGGAAATAGATGGTATACTCAAACGGGATAACTGGAAAACTTTAAGGAAGGAGCTATTTATGAAGATGAGGAGAGTTAAGCAGATAAACAAGGAGTGGTGAAGGATCCCAGGAGTTGCTACACAAAGAGCCCTTTTTATCCCTTAATCTTAACGGGCAAGTGGAGTGGTGAGTTCCTGGAGCTCAGTGAGAGTATGCAGAGTATGCAGAGTTGCAGCCTCACCTGGAGAAGAAAATTCCGTGAAAACTGACCTTCCTATGTAGGAATGCAGCCTCACCAACCCCACTGAAGGTTACAGGGAGTGAATCAGGGAACTAGATACCTGCCCTCTTACCCTCCAGTTTCCTGCAAGTGCCTCCCTCTGGCAAGCCCAAAACATAAGCAAGAATCCATGGCTTGTCCTTGATGCATCCCATAAAGAAGTGGTAGAGATGGGTGGAGAAAATTTAGAAAATGGACCCAAAGGTGCAAATGGAGAACATTCAACATTGGAAACAAATACGGGGACTATTTTTGGGGATGAGAATCAAAGTCACACTTTTTACCTGTTAAATTTGAGACAGCCTTTGAGACCAGAACTTATAGGAAGGGTTTTGTGCTAGAGTTCAAAATTGGAACATTATTATCAGCTAGGTGGCTTTAGGAGCAGTTGGAGAGATAAGAGAAACAAAACTGAAAATGTAAAGGGATTAAAAAGACTAGGTAGGGCAGGAGCCCAAGATGCTTAGATGCAGAGTAAAAGAAAAGGAGTCTAAAGGGACTTTGTGAGTTCAGAAAGAGGAGACAACACAAAAGAATGGAATGCTAAGGACTTTAAGATAATAGAGAAAAGAGAGATAAACATAGATGGGTAAATACATGAGCACAAGGCTCGGGTCAGCAAGATGAGCACAGACAAGTGTCCACTGAAGTCAGAGAGAATAAAGTACAGTCCTCAGCTCACTCTTCACCTTCAAAATTATATGATGAGCTTCAATCAAGTGTTTTCACACATTTTTATAGCAGTAGGAAATGTACAGTATTCTGTGTTTGGTTTTGTGAGAAGATGTATACATTTTTAAAATTTGGGAAACAAAGATCCATTTGGTATTTTAATCACATTAGATGAACTCCCCTTGAAAAAAGCCTAAGCAACAATTTCTATGGCAAAGGAACACCAGGCTCAAATAGTTTTACAGCAAGTTTTGCCAACCCTTAAAGGTCAGATCACTCCTACCTGATCTAAACTAGTCTAGGGAACAGAAATAGAAGGTTTCATGATTTCATTTTTAAGGCTCTTAATCTTGATATGAAAAATAGATAAAGATAGCATGAGACAGGGAAATTTACCAATAAAACATTAGCAAATGTAATATAGACACATATATAGCAAATTGTCTATTTCTGGACCAAGAAAAGAATGCAGAGGTAATTTAACATCAGAAAATCCTCTGCTTTAATTCACATTACCAGATGAAGGAAGAAGAAAACAGGATTAGTTCAATAGATTCAGAAAATTATTAGATAAGATTCAAGACATATTTATGATTAAAAAGTAAAATTCAATAATAACAACCTTAGAGGAAACTTCCTTGTAAATTATATCTACAAGAATGGAACCTTCTAGAGTCAGGGAGAAGAGATGAATGTGCATTGCTACTCCTACTTTTGATATGGAATAGCCGAGCTCTTGGACAAAATCCAGTGTGTGATCTATCTTTCATATCCCACTACTAGCAATTAGTGTCCCTTCCCACATCAGACTTGGGGGCCAGTCTGAAAAGAGGGAATGTAATCAGGACTCAGCCCCACCCTCCACCACCACCGTATGGTCATTCATACCTGAATTCTTCCCCCACACACTTCCATTCAGAGGCCAACTTATAAGGGGTCCCTCTGTTGAGAACTTTCTCAGGCAGCTCTGCCAAGACCACCACCTTTGGGGGTGTGTAAGGAGGCTTAAAGAACCTATTCTCACTCTGACTTGTATTAATGCTGTTACAGTCCTTCCCTGGCCATCTCGGATCCATAAGTGACAGGAACCTTTTCTTGGGGCAGGTGTGGGGGCCTTCCATAACATGAAGTGATCGTCTATTTAGGCTGATATATCTGCCCCTCACCTGGTACCATTCTATGAGGAAAAACTGACCCTGTGGGTACCAGCCCCCCTTCCCATTCTTGCTTATACAATGGCAGTATGGTCTGGCTGTTACTTTAATTTTGTCTTATTTAATTGACCATCTGGATACCTGGCAGTTCAGCTCAACCCTTGACGAATACTGGGCATGAAGAGATCCTTGCGGCACAATCTATTCTCTGTACTCACCTCCCACGTTAGAGGAATAAAAGCTTCAAAATTGCTGTTATGGAAAACACATAAGTTACCTGGTAAAAACACAATGTGTAAATAAAAAACCTAACAAAATGTTAATTACTTAAGGGCACTTAAAAACACTTAAAGTTATAGGATGATCTGTGTTTATGGGTAACCCAGTATCATAAATATGTCAGCTCTAGCAAGTTAATCTACAAATTACATTAAATGCATATGAATTTTTCTGTCTGTTTTATGGAACACTACAAGCTGATTCTAAAATTCATATGGAAGTAAAACAAGCAAGAATAGACTATCATATCATTTTCAAGGTGTGATCTAGGAAACCATATCGGGCCTTGAGACCCTTGCAGGCAATGGGAGTGGTACATGAGCATGAAACTATTTTCATAATAATGTTGAGACATTATTTGCTTTTTTCATTCTTATTCTCTTACTAGTGTACTGTGGAGTATTCCAGAGGCTACATGAGCTGGGATATCACAATAGATTGAATGGAGAAGCAGATATGAAAATCCAGATGTGCCTGTTAATCCAGGCATTAAAGAGATTGCAAACAAAGCCATTCTTGAAACTTTTTGCTTTGGAAAATTAGTTATTTTTAAATTTAAAGTAGGTTGTGTTCACAAGTAATAAGTTTACTAATGTCAATATTAAATGAACTCAGAACTGAACATTTAAACATTTCTCACTTTCAATTCTAGTAGAGTATTGATAGAGCTAATCCACATAAATAAAACTTGGTGCACTCAATAATTTCTAAGAGTAGTAAGGCTTCTTGAGACTAAGCAGTTTGAGAACTGCTTGCTTAGACAATGTTAAAAAAGAAAACAAAGGGAGTTGATTTCCCTTTCAAGCTATCAGTAATTATTGTGAATCTAGAGTAGTTAAATATAGCAACAGAAACTTAAATGTCTAATATTTGCCCAATTTGTGGTGGAAATGGAAGAAACATGAGCTCTCATGGGCTGCTCACAGCAAGTTGGTTCAAGCACTTTGGAGAGCAATTTGGCAATGTTGAGTTGAGTGTGGCCCAGAACATGGCAATTCCAATTTTCAGTCTAAAATTCTAATGAAATTCAAGCACATATGAACAGAGAGACAAGACTATTAGTTGCTGCATTGTTTATAGTAAGAAAAATCTGGAATCCAGTTTCATGGTGTCTTGCAATAGAATGGATGGTTATGCAATAACCCCAGAATAATGACCAATCCTTGGAAGGAAGGACAAAGAAAAGGGGACAGGACATAATGGGAGCTTTCAGTTGTGTCTGTATGATTTGTTTATGAGAGAGGGAACAAGAGGGTGAGAGATAGCTCTTAGTTCTGCAGAGGTGGAGAGAGAGAGAGGAGGGTGGCTACAGGACAGCAGAATGCCAGCACTGGGTTAAAGCTGGGTATTGTGCGTTATGTATATATTGCAAATAACATTTATTATTTTTAGTGCTTTAAATATAACATAATAGAAACAAGCAAATGGGTCCACAGATTTGAGATCAAACATTCATATACATTTTGTCCTTTATAGAGCACAAATTGAAACTGGTTGCCTATAAAGAGAATGTTAATAATTTAAATTCAGGTACAAAGTGGTCTAAATACACACCACAGTCTAGCTCTTCCTAACACTCTGAGAGTGTTAAAGGAAGTTTTGTTTGTTGTGAGTTTTATAACCAAGCTATTTCAAGAAATGCATTGGAAGCACAGAGATAAGAATATTTCAATCTTCTGGTGCTTCTTGGGAGGTGCCATATGTTGGAATCCTTGTCAGCCAGAAAAACATCCGCTACAAAAGTGCACCCAGGCTTCTGGGGAGCTGGCTTGTATAACCAATCTAGAGAGTAAATTGGGGAATGGGGGTGACATGAATAATGGAAAGTGATATCTCTCTAGGCCGTGGTCAGTTCCATTCTTAATCCAGTGGACTTTAAGATATCAACCAAAGAAATTGATTGAAGGATCAACCCAAGAGATTTTTTTTCTTGGTTTATTCCTCAGGATAGTGGAGAATGAAGTCATTTAGTCCCATAGATCATTGTTTCCAATGCCCTGGTCTTCAGGTGTCTGGATGGCAGAGTATTCTTAGCTAAACAGTGAGGCAGACAAGGTCTAGAACACTAATCTGTAAACTATGAAAAGATGCTAGCTTTAGTTATTGTTTCTGTTCAATGCCGGTAACATTCATGAATCATATACTTTATGGAAGGCACTTTGGCAGGCTCCTGACTGCAATGAGGGAGGAAAACATAAGTGAGTAAAACCTTCTTAGCATGTGCATATATAGAGGTGCCTGGCATGGTAAAGTTTGATTGATTGATTGACTGATTGATTGATTGATTTTAAGCTAGGACTGCCAATAGAAAACTATAAAAAAACTCAAACTCTTCTACCCTTTTCACAGTACCACAAAACTTAATTAAAAACATTACATGATCAAAGTCAAGTAGACTACACATCCACTGGCTTTAAGAGTCAGATCTTTTTGGTGACTTGATGGAAACTGACAGGAAGTAAATTTGTGTGACATTAAGCAGACTTCAGAAAGCAGGATTCCATCTATGACTTCTTCCTTTCAGGCATTTGAATCTATGTTTTTAGGTAGTGTTAGTGAAAGTTCTCTGGCAGGAAGGGGCCCTAAAAACTCCAAAGAGACTGAGGAAAGTAAAATCCTGTCCCAGTAATCCTTGCTTGCACCGAGTATCTAGTTCTTAGTGGGAAGAGCTTCAGGACAATTCCACACCCAACCACCCTGTGAATATGAACATGTGAATAAAAGTCAAGATAACTTTTACTCTCAACACCTGTTGGACACAGGACCAGGGAGAGAAATGATCTTCAGGTGCAACACTTTGTCACAGCAATGGGAACCACAGTAGCAGGATCCTGAAGGACCCCCAGCCTGGCATATTAAGCAGGAGTGGCCACTTAAATAAAACCAAGCCAGTATCCAGGAATTGGGTGATTGGCATGGGGACCTCCTTGAATTTTGAAGGTGGGTTTCTGGATATCATGAATCTGCAGAGCTGGCACTATATGGCTAGTGGAATATAAAAGGAGAATCACTGAATCTGTATCCCAAGCTAGGGAAGTGGGGCATACTGATTATGCACATATATCCTCAGAACATTTGTGAAACAAATCAATTTTGAGGAAATAGCACTACTTTGGAAGTTTGCAATGAATGCTAAAGAAGCATTGTGGAAAGAGTCAGACTTTTAGAAAAGCTATAGTATGAAATCACTGAACTGCAAAAAATAGAAACTTAATAAATGGTTATGTATTGTTCAATAATTCTGTTATGCACTGAAAACACTGCATGCACAATTACATTAGTTCTACATCAAAGGAGTGACTAAGAGCAATTCCATATATGTTTTAGAAGCCAAATTTGTCATTAGTGTGAAATTTAGGCATTTCAGTTCAGACTGTAAAATTAAAAGATAATGTTCACATTCAACAGAGGAAATGTGCACTTCTCATCACAGCATTCAAATATGATACACATCAATTATGGCCAAAACACTTGTGCCAAATTCTGTGTATACTGGGATAACATTGTGGGATGCCTACAGGCAATTGGATTTTCCTGTGCTGGCTTGGTAACAGCCAGGACCAGCTACATAATTTGTGGGGCTCAGTGAAAAGTAAACATCCAAGGTTCACTTTTCAAAAATTGGAGAAAATGGCGAAAATATAAAGTTTTTTTCCCTTTCTTCCATGGTCTCTATCTTGACTTGGTTTTTATGGCTGTTTGTATTAATTTTCTACCACTACATAACAAATTACAACAAAGATAGCAGCCTAAAACAAAGCCCATGCATTATCTGACGTGTAGTAGTGGGTCAGGAGTCCAGAGTCCTCTCGTTAGGGTCTTATGGTCTTTAATCTAAAGGCTGGTCATGGGAAGGGTCTCATATAAAATTTCTTTTGACTGTAGAGCTCATAGCACTTGTTTCTTCAAGTTGAACAGAAGGAGTTTCATACTTCTGAACTCTCTATTAAAGGGTCTACCTGATTAGGTATGACCCACCCAAGATAATCTTCCCTTTGATTAACTTAGTTAACTAATTAGGGCTTTAATTAACATCTGCCTAATCCTTTCACTTTTGTTATATTCCATTATTGAGAAGCAATTTATAGGTCCTATTTGCATACCTGGAGAGGGATGACACAAGGTTAGAGGTCATTGAATTCCATTTCCAATTTAGCCTATTGCACTATATAATGTCTTTTTAAAAAAAGATTAAAAAACATTTATTTATTCATACACGCAGGAACTGAGGTACAGGCCAGAGGTACAGGGTTGAGAGGAGTCACCAGAGGCAGAGTGGGGGCAGAACAGGCAGACTGAGTGAAACACAATGCTGAGGGGAGTAGGAGAGGTCTGCTGCACCATGTGGGTCCCCTCCCTGGCCTGGGATCAAACTCGTGGTGCAGTGACTGTGGATGCTTCATAGTGTGGTGCTTAACCCTTGCACCATCAGGGAGGCCCCTATTTAATCTCTAAGTAAAGATAAAATTTTAAGTGATTAGCAAATTTTACTATTCCTTTTTATACTGTTCAATGTCAGTTTTAAATCCTAATGGAACATTTATTTGTGTGTGGAATCTTCAAAAGTCATATAGTGGCCTTTTTGCAATGTTTATGTGCACACAGACAATGGAAACACTGTCCAAAACTAAACTAACTCCACTGTTCTATGTCACTTCTAGATGCCAGCAACATTCTGCCAACACCCTTTCCTACTGGCTTGCTAATGAATAAGGAAGAAGTGAAAGGACGAGGAGCTCCAGGTGCTCTCTATTTCTCTTTCTTTCTATGTCATTATTTTCAACAAAAGTGGCTAGATAACACAGGGTGGGAAGGAACAATGGTGGGCATATGTGTTACATGTATCTCCCCTGAAAGTGCATGCCTCATTGTTCCATTTGTCACTCAAAAATACAAGTTGAAAGAGGAAATTATTAAGAATTTCATGATGGCAACAGCAAAGCACTAAATCAGGCATGAGACCTTGAGTCTGATGTCTTCTGTAACTGTACAGATGGCCTTTCCATGAACCCTGCCCTAGAAACATTATTCTGAGACCTTCCTTTCTAGGGGGACACCAAGTATAGTTGGGTCATTCCTTAGGTTGCCCATCAGAAAGCGTAACCCATTGCTAGTTATGTAAATGTTCAAAGATCTTTTCACCACACTTTTTTCAATGAGCCATACCTTGTGCTGCCTCACGAACTGTCACAAATCTTTCTTTCTTTCTATACTTTAATTGGTTTCATCACCGCTCATTGAAGGGCCTAACAATGGGGCATAGATCTGAAGGTGAGGTTTCAATGACAAAGTTCCTCAATGAGAAGAAAGTTTAGCATTGAGTTGACATAGAGGTTAGCAGTTAAATTCAGGAAGCCAATGGGTTCATGAGGTTCTTTAGTTAGGAGGGCTTATGTGTTACTAGTACAGGTTCTGGCAAGAGCAGATTCTAGTTCACAGGAGTCAGGAGTACCAATATGATTATCTCACCTCTTCTGTTACACATCCCCCTACCTGATCTTGACTGGTACTGCTATTGTAAAGCAGTGGATATTATAAAGAAGGTCATACTGGACGATGTCACTATCGCTACACATTCGCTGTGATGATGGATGTCTGTATCTTTCAGATATCCAAAAGACAAACTGAAACACTTACAAACATTACAAAACCAAAAACCAGGTATAGTATTGGGACAATTATTTGTTAAACTCTGGAAGAATCTACTAAAGAAATATGAATTCCATATTCAATATGGAATACCTTATGACTTTATGACCTTATAACCCAGCAATTCCACTTACTAACATAAATATTTAAATTTATATACAAATAAACACTATAGATTATAGATAGCTATCCTATTCATAGCAATATGATTTTTAATGCCAAAACACTGGAAATAGCCAAATACCCATTAACCATATACAAATAAACAAATTGGGGTAGGTATAGTCATACAATGGAAAACTATAAAATAGTGAGACATTATGAACTACAACTCCATGCAATAATATGCCTGAATTTCACAAATGTACAGAAATCAAGCATAGAAGTGTGCATGCTGAGTCACTCTGTGAAAGTAATCGAAGCATCGGATTTTAGGATGGATAGTTGTTTTTGATGGTTGGATAGGTGGGGACAGAAGCTGGAAGAGAAACGGGGTGCCAGAGTTGTAGTTATGTTTCATTTCTTGACCTGGACTCCATCACAAAAAAAGTGTACTTAAGGGAAATACATAAAAATCATCATTTGTGCAATTTTATGAACAACTACTTAAATAAGAATTTGCATAAGACACATATACTACACAAAAATGTAAAGAGAGTGAAAGAAAGAGCAGAGGGAGAAGAGTAGAAAGAGCAGAAGGGAGGGAAGAAGAGGGAGAAAAGAGATTAGAAACAAGTTAAAGAAAATTGAAAGTTACCGGAAACTGGTAATTAGTAGTTAGTAAAGATCAATATTAAAATTTATATTTGAGTTTTCTGGCAAGTAATATAAAAGATAACAAAATAAGTGATCTACCTTTTGGTGTGATATCAAAAATGTTCTTCAGTAAGATGAACTGGTATTAAACTTCATTGTGAAGTTGTATGTTCAAGAACACAGAAATGTCAAGCAATTGAGACTACAGTATTTCTGAGACAGATAAGACAATTTTGACTCGAGGAAAAATGTAAAGGTTGGTGTTAACAATAAGACAACCAGGCTGGGGTAAGTCTGCACATTTTCAGATTTTGAAAAATAACAATAGCTGATGTCTTTTGATATGTATGGGGATTATGCTAGTCACTTACTTGCAATATTACCTCACTTAATCCTTATAATCCTGTAAGAAAAATACTATTAATCTCTCCATTTTGGGCCTCCCTGGTGGCGCAGTCGGTTGGGCAATGCACTGTGAGGCAAACCGTAGTCACTGCAGCTTGAGTTCGATCCCTGCTGCTGACCAGGGAGGGGACCGACATGGTGTAGTAGACCTCTTGCCTTGCCTGCTGCTCCCCTCAGCAGTGTGATTTGGTCAGTCTGCCTGTTCTGCTCTCCGCTCTATCTCTGGTGGGTCCTCTCACCTCCTGCGACTCTGGCCTGTACCCCAGCTCTTGTATGCATAAATAAATCTTTTTTAAAAATCTCTCCATTTTACAAATGTGAAGACTGAGTACTGGAGAGACTTGCTTAAGGTTAATAGGAGCTGAGTAGAAAAACCAGGGCTCTAACAAATCTGACGCTAACTATCCCTGAACACAAATGCCTTTCCTGTGTCATCCCGCGGGGATCCATTCAAGGAATTAATTTTTTGGCTTGTATGTTCATAAGTGTTATAGAATGTCTGCCAGACATGCAATTTGAGTTTGCTATGTCCCCAATTTGACACATGAAGTGACTCTTTCTAAAGCAAAGAATCTTGTTCTGAGGGCAGGAGAAAGTAAATTTCTGGGCCACCTTCCTTTTTTATGAAAAGAGTTGAACTAAAGGGTTAGTGAAGCATCTTCTGGCTCCAGATTCCTGTGAATTCCAGCTTTCTTTGCTAACAATCATTGTCTAACCCTTTTAGCTGCTTGCAATCATGATCACATAACCTTTTTTTTTCAAAGACTTATTTATTTATGCATACAAGAACTGGGGTACAGGCCAGAGGTGTGGAGGTTGAGAGCAGTCACCAGAGACAGTGTGGGGAGCAGAACAGGTGGATCTACTGAAGTACACTGCTGAGGGGAGCAGTGGGCGAGACAGAAGAGATCTGCTATGCCATGTGGGTCACCTCCCTGGCTTGGGATCGAACTCATGCTGCAGTGACTGTAGGTGCTTCATAGTGCTGAGACTTAACCCCTTGCACCACCAGGGAGACCCCATGATCACATAATCTTATTCTCAATATAGAGATCCAAAGGAAAAATACAAAAATGAAAGGGAGGACCAAAATATAGTCTTTTATAATATACTTTTGTAATATTTAAAATTAGTATTGTATCTATTTATTGACTATTGTTATCCATTCTGACTCTGGGAAATGCCATGTATTGAAGAAACATTAACTTGCTGAGATTTCTACCAAATTCTACCATTTTTCTACAGAAGTGAGAAAGGCAATGAATATGGAAAACAGCCTCCGTCTCCTCATCTATATTAATATATATTAACTTACAGTGTTCTTGTGAGGATGAAGTAAAATAATGACAGTTCTTCATCAAATGTTATATGCTAATCAATGCCAGAGCCATTAGTGTTAATGACAACAATGACAACCCTAAGTACATCTTTTTAGCAATCCTATTTTCCAAAGAAAAGGCCATACTTTTAGTGAAAATCTACCTCTAACACCAGTTCTTAGAGGATGAATGTATCCCATGCTGTGACCAGGAAGCCGGAGAATAAACAAGAAATCTTACAGAGGTATCCTCCACTTTTCAAAGCTTTAAATTATGCCACTTCACTCTTATGAAAGATCTACATTAGTCCCAGTTTTTACTAGCAGAAAAGGAAGAGGAATTTTGCTTTCACAGCAAAACCCGGAAAGCCAGCATTCAGCATTGGCTTTGGGGCAGCCGTTCAGGAGGGCACAGGTGCCCTGAGCCCTGAGGATGTCACTGCCAGCTTTCCTCCCTGTAACCACTTCATGCAGACTGTGTATTCATCAGGTCATTCCTGCGCCTACTGTATGTTAGTGTTATTTTTAGTTGTGCATGTAATTGGTATGATTTAGTAGGTTACTTTTTGGGTCTGGGAACACTCAAACATTTTTCCATAAATATATAAATGAATGATAATTGCATCTTCATTTTATGCCAGTTTGGCTTAGGAAAGAAAGACTTTACAGGAATACTTCACTTTCTGTTGCTGAGGCAGACCTGTATTCCAGAAAAGATGAGAATGGAAGGCAGTTTGCCTGGAAATAGTTCTACCCTCCTAAATACTTGGTTTGTGGCTATTACAGAGAATATTGTGGGTATAGAACACTTTACTAATAGTAAGCCAATGTTCATACTCAGGGCTTTTTCAGATTAGAAAGATCTTTCCCCTCAGGTTAACAAATGCTGTCCCAAAAGGACTCAGAATGTTCTTAAGAATTCTAGATATGCAAAGCAATAATTTTCAGGCCAATTCTTTTGACAATAGGTTCCTCCATATCTAAAGCAATCCATTACTTTTTATGTCATTCTGAGACCAGAATTCAGTCCCAAGTCACTCCACAGGGTAGATACTGAAATCACAAGTTATGAAATACAGTTCTCCAGGCAGTTGTTGGGTGTGAAACCCTCTAATTGAACAACTTCCCTTAATAAAACAAAAAGCAATACCCTCCAAGGTTTTGAGAAGAGAATAGCTGAAGAAGAAATCTCTGGATAGAAAGGAGGGGCTAAGCCCCTGTATCTTTTTTTCTGTCTTTCAATATATAGACCCTGAGGGTATATGGTCTTCCTTTAGGATTTCAGCTCAATTATGAGCCACAGCAAAAATCTATTTCCTATTGCTCTTATATAGCTCAAATCCTTCAAAAGAAGGATGTTAAAACGAAGAAGAAACAGCAAATAAATGAAAACAGTATTCTAAGTAACCAAGCTTACAAGTAAAGGTTTCTGATACTGCAATAACTCACTTACTAACACATTGTTCCTTTTTTCAGCATATAACCTTCACAGCTGTTACCTTGTCTTACTATTGCTCGGCACTTGTGTAATCTTCTAACCTGGCCTGTTTCTCAACAAGCACAAACATTCTTTATTAAACTCAAATCTTTTCATTGATTTTTGTTGCCAGAAGTTCTCCTACTCAGTTATAATATCTTGTCTGAAAGTTGACTCATCCCTTCCCAACTCATTCTGTTAGCTTCTGATTCATTTATTGTGATGCTGTATTGACAGCCCCTTCTCCAGTCACCCCAACTCCAAAGCACTGAAAAGAAAGGGGCATTTTGGTGCACCTATTATGGGGAGATGTGAAATATCCAGAAAATATTTTTTTTAAAATGTTTGTTTTCTAAGGCAAATTCCATAGAAGGGGCCTCACTAGGTTTGCAGAGAAGTGGAGAGAGCTTTCCTACTATTTTCCACACTGCTTTCTCACTATTTTAGAAGTATCTTATTCCATGGCTACAGTTGCCTTTCTTATTCAATGGTTAGTTTTGTGTCCCTTCCTTCCCCTCTCTGATATACTGCACAAAGCTAGATATGCCACTTAATATTCTGGGGACTCCATCTGCTTCTTTTTGTGGCTCTGCTCTCTGTCCTGAAGTCTTCCTCACTGGCTTTGTGCTGCTGCTTTTGTCTCCATGGACTTCTAAGACTTGCAGGGCCATGGGAAGTTTAAACCTTTTGGAAGAAAAAGTTGATTTCCTGACTGGGTGTGTGTGGGGCGGGGGGGGGGGGGGGGGTTGNGGGGGGGGGGGGGGTGGTTACTTGAAAATATCTCCCTCTGCGGTGGGAATACATATAGCACAGTACATCCTCTGTAGTAGTAAATATACTCCACCCCCCACCCCACACACTCATGTTCATTCACCATCACATGTGCTCAATATGTTTCAATCCTCAAACCAATCCTGAAATGAAGAAATGATCTCTCAAATATATACTCAAGGGTACAAACACTACGTATTTCTGAAGACTAGGATTCTATCACTTCATTTTGTCCCTAGGGTTAGTGGTCTCCCCCCAAAAATTGAGAGATTTTCAATTATTTAATTTTAAAAACAAAAACATTCATTTTTCTCTTTGGTACCAATAGCTTTTCTTGTTGATAACCTTTAGCCCAGCCCTGACTTCTCCATCAAATTCAGGGTTTTGTTTCTGACCTCAGTTTTCTCATAAAGTGTTCCTATGTCCCAGGCTAGCTATCTGAACTTTATCTGGGGTTCTGATAGAAAACACCATCTTCTCATTTCTATAGCAACATCCTTGTTGGGATATGATGAAGAATAAATTTCTAATCCAATATCTATCTAATCCCCTCTGGGATTTTCCAGAAATTCTTCAAATTGTCTTGTTCCCCACCTGCCTGTGCTTGTTCCTCAGGGCTACTATGGGTTCTTATTTTTACATCTCTTCTGTCATTTTAAGCTCAATAGCAATTTATTAACAAATTTAATGTTGTTTATCATATATATATGTGTGTGTGTGGCTTTGTTAAGAAATTTCTTTGCCATGCCAATAAGCCAATGTAATTAAAATTCTTTAACTTATGGTCTTGGTATACATACTTGTAATAAATAAAAGTTTGGTTTCTATGAATAGTTAGATAATAAATGCAGTGCATGTTTAGGCAGAAAGCCATAAAATAACTGAGGTATGAAGGGGTGGATCTCAGCAGAGGACACAAGAAGAGCAAGACAGAAGTTCAGTATCATTGTTCCTTGTGTCCGCAGCATGCAGATGACTGGAGTAAAAACACAACATATTGTATGCATCTGCACAGGCCTCTTCTAAGCTGCCTGTTACAATTCAAAGGACTTGTTATCTTTGAGAGCTGCCTTCTATCTGCAAATATTAATACTACACAGAAGTAGATTAAGATACCTATACTATTCAGAAAAAGTTGATTGCAGTTGCTTAATTTTACAAATAAATGATAAATAGCCCCTTTGTTGTGACCCAGATATACTATTTTATGTTACAATGATTTTAAACAATTAAGGCTAGGAGAGATATCTATTATGATATTCTTTAAAACTAAATTTATAAGTTGTAAAATTAAAATATGAATTATAACCTCAAGACAGACTGTAAATAGGAAGTAATAAAGATATGAAAATAGGTGTGTTCACTGGAAGCTAGAAAAACCAGTATTATAATTCTATAAATAAATAATTGTGGAATTACTCAAAGAGCTTTTTCAGTTACTCAGTTATGTAATTTTAGGTATTAGTTCTTTAGCCTTTGCTGTATTTCAGATACACTGCATTAACCATTTTCTTACCCTATTACCATAGACACTGACTCTCAACTGAATAAGCAAAACCATTAGTTATTAAGGAAGTCTTTCTTTGATGATGTTGATATTATTGCTTATTGTGTGTCTCTTCCATAGTAATGAAATATTGCTAACAATTTACACCCTAAGGGGATGTCATCTGAAAAGTTATAGTAGCTAGCATTAAATTATTTTGATTTTGTGAGATGACATAGTGTATACTTTCTAGTTACAGAAAAATGAAGATCATAACCAATGACTATTAAAAACACTTTATATTTCAAAGCTTTTATTGGTATAATTTCTGTACATCTAAAAATTATCTCAATAATTAAAAATATTCAAAATGTCATGACTACTTACTGATGCTCATTAATAACCTAAAATTCTATTGTCTCTATTGCTTAAAACTCTCTTATGTCAGGCATTTGAAGCTCTCAGACTTTCATTACTTAACAAATTTCCTTTCTACCACTCTGCAGCAATTAACCTATCATTCTACTCAGAACATCTCACAGTGCTACCATGCTCATTTCCATCACTATTCTTTCATTTTGTTTCTCAAAATACATCCTAAAATTGTATGTAAGTTCTACCTATTATGATCATCAAAAGATAATCCTCACCTAATTGCTTTTAAGGGAAAATTAGGATCTCATCTTATACATCCAAAAGTATGAGATATACTATAATGTTAAGTGTAAAAATGAAAATATTAACACAAGAAAATATATGTAAATATTTGAACAAAGAATAAGATCTAAGTTTAAAACCAATTCAATAAATTATAAATGACTCAACTTTATAAAAACTTTCATATATTAAAAACCATTAAACAACCTGAAATAACAATAAGCTAGATAATAGATTTTTTAAAGTTCTCTTCATCAAATATTTCAGAGAATATCTAAAGAGTGTTTGTATCCAGCAAAACAAAAAAGTGTTACAAGTAATCATATCTCCAATAAGGGTTTTCTACAAGTTTATTTTTTAGGGTATGTATGAACTCAGCCTTAGAATGATCAGTACCTTAGGATGGATACTGTAGAGAGATAGTTTAATAATAAGACAGATATTCTTATTAAAACAATTAAAATCTTACCTAGATTACAAAATGATTTCATGATCAACAAAGTCATATTTACAGTAGAAAAATACTATTTAGACATCACAGGAATGACAAACATCTCTATTTCTGAAAAAGAATTATTCACATAATTAATGTACTAAAATTAAAGTGATTTAAAGTTGTTTCACTAACAGTACACATTATAAAAAATGAAATGTTTTTTTAAAAATACTACTTCTTACACAGTATATCCTGGAAGTTTATTTATTACTAATTCACAAATATCTTTGCATTGCTTGGAAATACTTAGCGAACCAACTTCATCTTTGTCTTCTTCAGAGTGCTCTGACGTACTGCTATCCAGGACATTAAACTCTAGTTCAGACAAATTAGATGGCAGATAAGAACTCACTTGAGATGTCCGAGGTGACTGGCTTCTTTCTGAAGATTTGCAACTAGTTCTTGTTTTAACAGAGATGTTTTGATCCCTCTTTATCACTTCAGAAACATGCATCCTATTGTGCTCTACCTGGTTTTCTTTTTCCTCAGTCAAATATGATGAAGATTCATCGCTAGAAGAAATACTGGATGTTTCCTCCAAACTTTTATCTTGAGTCTTTGTATTATGCAACCTTTTATGTGAATGTACTGGTGATCCAGCTGAAAAAGGTGGGCTAAGAATAGAACTCTTTTCACTACTTTTTCTTATGGATAATCTTGTTTCACTAGACTTACTTGTATATTGACTCTGCTTTGGAGTTTCTGCTCCTGGACTGCTATCACAAGCTTCTAAAATTCTGCTGGTGTCCTCAGCAGTATAAAAGTCTTCAGAATAGCAAGTGCTGGCGAAGTCATCTGAATATTTTAGTTCTGAGATGCTCTCAGAACAACTATTTTTACTTGGCTTATTTTCATTCACATCAGCAGTAAGAATGGCATTGTCAGTGGTTTTCACCTGCTTATCACCTATTTCTTTATCTACTACAGTTCTGTCTACCAATGCAACCTGTTGGAAAACACACGGCCTTTGGACTTGCATTTCTACTTTTCTTTCCAAAATACTTGTATGACTAAACCCTTCTGGGTCAACGGAATGTGCAGGACTAACAATTTCTCCCAAGGGACCATTATTGGTTTCATTTTCACCACAATCAACCATCTTTTCAGTTGCACAATTCAGTTGAGTTTCTTTAGTTATAGTGGAGTTCTCAAAAACCCCACTCATCTGCTTTGATTTATCACTATTTTCAACAAAGGACACATCTGATTCTGAATACTTATCTTTAGACAGCTGATGAGGCTTCTGATGTTGTTTTGCAAAACTGAACACTTTAACTTTGGATGACTGAATTCTGAGTTTTGCACCCAACATTTGTGCTTGCATTTTCCTAGACTGTTCTCTCTTTTCATGTACTGCCAACATGTCAGGATTTGTCTGCTTTAAACGTAATTTAAGTGTGTTTGTTAAGCCATAAAGTAGCTTCCCCCTGGGAGCTCTTTTAGGGGGTATACCACTGTTCTTTTCAAAATATTTATCTTTCTTTACATTTTCAACTTGGTTGTTTGGATACTTAAGAGTTTCTGACTTTTCATTTTCTCCTGCAGAAAGCTTATCTTTCTTAGATTCAGATTTAATTGTGGATTTGGCAGAAGATTCCGATGACTTCTTATTCTCAGTTCTATATAACCATGCTAAGTGAGGATGTATACGAGTAGGTCTTGCCATGGGTTGATTATATAACAATGACAATTCAACCAACAAAGCATTTAACAAAGGCAGCTGGTTTATCATATTAATTCTAATTTCCTCAGTTTGAGAGTGTGATGTAGCTTGATTACTTGCTCCAATATCCTGAATATGTGGAGGATTTATAACCATTGGAGGACTCTTGGGTTGTATGGAATTTGTATGATTTGGAGGATTAGTATGTGCTGGTAGATTTACAAGTTTTTCTCCCAGAAAGATACCATCCAGTTCCTCAGGTTCATCCATTTGAGGCTTAATAGTGATTTTACCCTGTACAGGAGGTATCTTTTCTTGGGTCAAATGAGTGTAATACAGAGGAGGAGGACAAAATATGTTGCTTTCAATGTCCAACTCTGCAATTTCCTGATGTGAGGGGCTAACACTCCTAGCGCTGCTAGCATCGGAATCAAGAAAGTTAGTTTTGCCACTCTCCAAAGAACTTGTATTATCAGGGTTGACTTTACAATGACAGACTATTTCCTTCAAGTTCTTCTGTGCTTTTGGGATTTTTAAACCCACAAGAGACCTGTCAGCATCAATTGGCCTTAGCTCTGCGTTTGGCTGCGGTAGCTGCTGTTTTTCCTGCTGGGTTTGGGCACTGACCTCCACTGCCTTCTGCAATTCTACAGCTTCCAGTCCACCTCCAGTGGATCTGAGTGGCCGCTCAAGATGGCCCAATAAGCTGTTTCCCAGGTCAGTCAGGCGGTAGCCCAGGGCAATATCCCCAATGTGCTTCCCCCCTTGGTCATGCAGAGGAAAACTTCCTCGATGACCCTGGGAGCAGCCAGACTTGGCTGGTCCCAGGACTTTGTCTACAGCTGCGGCCAATGAGATGGTGCAGGAACCCAGGAGGTGTGGCATAGGAGTCGGGTCTCCGGGAGGCAGCTGCAGCAGCAAGGTGTAAAGTGGGGTCCGAAGGAGCAGGCGGTGCAGGGTGGCGGGGTGCAGGCGAAAGAGACAGGACTTGCCGCGACCGAAGTTGAGCAGCCCGGGACGGGGTTCCGGGGCCGGGGAGGCCGGGCCTCCAGGAGGGTAAACCAGCAGCGTGGGGAAGTCCAGCAGACGGAAGGCGACCGCCGGGCACAGGGAGCTGGACTGATGCGGGGATGATTCCTCTTCCTCCCCCTGCTCCTCCTCTTCCGTTAAGACCACCGGCTGCGGCAGCAGCCCGGCTTCAAGACGCACCCAGTCAACGAGCAGCTCCAGTGAGAAGAGCCGCTCGGACAACGCGGCCGCCATTGCGGTTGCCCCAGGAGATGCTGCGGCGCTTTCCGCGAGCGGGCGGCTGGAGGGCTGGTTCTCGCGAGAGTTCGGGAGCCGATGCTGGGCCTGGGCTCTCGCGAGACTATGGTGGTGCCGCTACAGGTTCGGGCGGTGGGTGCCCCGAAGTTTAGCAGCTGTGTGTATTTTGCTTTATAACGTACTTTCTGGTTTGTTTTGCTCACTTATTAGAAAACAAAAAACTGAAGATGCCGTGCAGTTTCATGGTTATGTCAAATCTGTCTGACATCTCTTATTAGTAAATCAGTACTCCCTTTTCAGACCCTAGATTTTAAAAACCGGCTGTCCCTTCCTCGGACTTCTGAGTGCAGCTCTACCTAAAAGATGATGACACTCCCCTAAAGAGGCCTGGAGCCTCTCAGTAAATACGGTACACTGGGATGCAGTGAGTGTGGCCACATTTTCAGTTGCGTACTTTCCGTGTATAAGAGTAATGTGATTGCAAATATGTATGCACACATACGCATGCACGTGTATGTATATACGTAAGTATGACAAGTACGTGTCACACAGAAGGGAATGGAAAGGTGGGAAAATCTTACAGCACTAGCCCAAAATTTCAAGGAGGCATACATACTCTTTACAGTAAATTGAACTGAGCCTGGCTTTTAAAAGGCAGACCTGTATGAGCTATCATAAAGTACCCAGCTAAGTTGGATCCAAAGCTGAGCAAGGAATTTGGAACTTATTCTGTGTAAGTTGTTTTGAGCCAGTAAGTGTGATCCTGTCAATGTTTGGAAATGCAGCAGAACAAATACAAAGGATGAATTCTACTAAGAGATTCTAGAGCAGTTTATTGGGAGGTGGTCGGAGGGCCCGAAGTGGGAGATAATGTTTTCTGGATATAACAGGGTTGATGGAGATGAAAAAGAAGAAACAGCAGACACTTGTGATAGAATAACTGAGAAGAGAAATTATGGTTGAAAATTTAACACTGCTGAAGGAAAAAGGCATAGATTTGATTTTTAAAACGTTTTATTTTGGGTTTGAGGAAATGTACAGTTTGAGGCGCATGTCAGACATTATGTTTATATCTTCAACTTTAGAGAGTTTCACAATTTACAGTTATATTATATTGAAGCTCGAAAGAGCATTATGGAGCTCAAGAGAAATTGAGAATTGAACCTGCATTGCAATGCAAAGATGGGAGGGAGGTCTCATTGAAGTATATAAATAGAAGATACTACTCTTGGACATCTTGGACTTGAGAATCTTACGATCTTTTTGTAGAGGAAATAATCTATCAAGTTACATCCTTAATGGATGGAGGATGAGAGCAATAAAAGAAATTTCACAAGTTAAAAAGCAGTGTGCATGTATGCCAAACAGATTGCGTAGATAAAATTCTTCCTAGAAGGTATCCTGCAGTAAGCCTTTTAAGTAAGGTTAATAATGTGGATATACTAGTGTATGTCTCCTATATATGGACAGGGAAACCAATGTCCCTCTTCCATATAAGGATATTTACTGCCATAATTTGAAAAATTTCTAACAGGATTGAAAAATTGTCTGCCCAGACACCCTATGTGACTAGTATTGTACTATATGAATATTTTATAATTATAAATTATGCTAAATATAACAAGTAAAACTTACTATGAGTATAACATTTTTTAATGTGCAAAAATCACTCACACAGAAATAGTTCGACTGGCTGAGAGCCTAGGCCCTAAAGGCAGACTCTCCTGCTCAAATCCTTGCTCTGTGACTACGTAATACTTTCTTAATAATCTGTGAAGAATTTTCCTCATTCAGATTATTTGGACACTTAATAATTTGTGAACTATTTTCCTCATCCAACTGAGGTAGTCATAGTATCTACCTTATACAAACATTATACATTTTAAGTGAATTAATATTCACAGAACTGTTTGAAAAAGTATTTACTATATGCTGGACACTATTCTAAGAAATATTAGTTATTATTTGTCACATTACCAACTTTTTAGTTCAGTTTTTAAGCACTCAGCATTAGAATACATCACTGATCTAATTTGGATATATTGCTTTGTATCTGTTAAAGTTTATGTGTTCTGTCCTCTCTCTTCCATGTGACACTTAGCTAGTTTTGTCAACGTAAAGTCAGAGCTAGGCAAAAGACTATGGATTGATGAATATTAATATTTTGATATCTAAACCTACCACGCAAGGTTAAAAAGTTTGAATTGTACTGTGAAGGTGGTGGGAAGTTGTTGTGAATGAGGATAACAGCAGTGTGTGCGAAGAGAAAGGTATGGACTCAAGAAATATTTAGGCAAGAGACTCCATAGGACTGGTTGACTGGATATCACACATGAGAGAACGGAAGATAAAGCACAGGTTACTGTTCTAAGCAATAAAGTAGATAGGACAAATAAAAAGAATTGTTTTCTTACTTGTTAAACAAGAGGTGAAGGAGGCCAGAACTAGCTGCGAATTTCAGTGTCTGCGATGTTGAGTTTGCACAAATTTTATATATATGAATCTGAAACTTAGAAGAATGATCTGGACTGGAAATGCAAGTCTAGGCAACATTAAGTGACGATTATAATCTAAACTCCTTATATAAGATTTAAATATAATGATTCGGTATTATTTTCTTTCTTTATGTGAGTTATCATAGAACTCTGCATATTACAAAAATTTTTGACCTGATTTCCAATTGATTAGCAGGATCAGTTATGATGTTAACTGTCTTTTCTCTCTTTTAGAGTAAAGAGAAACAAATAATGTCAGAATCCATTAACTAAGGTCATATGGCTGCAAGGCATGATGAGATTAATACTTTGAGAGGAAAATATGACTGGTTTAGTTGAGTTAATTGAACTGTGAGTCTAGCTTTGAAAAGGAAGACCAATATGTGGTATCATGAGGGCAACAGACCCAAAGGAATGGATCCAGCAGATGGGTTGATTTAGCAGGAGTTGGAACACATAGCAGTGGTGGAGTTAAGTAGGAGAGCAGCATCATACTCTGGGTGGTTTGTTCTAGTTTGGAGCAGAAACAGACATATGGGGAGAGATAGCTCCTTAAAGAGCGTGGGGACTGGCAAAACTATATTGATGGCACGGCTCCAACTTGTTCTGTTTACCTTCAGAAAAGGAAAGGTAGCTAAGGTGCTGCTGAGGGAAGCGATATAGCAACTGGTTTTTATAGAATGAACAAATATTGATTAGGAGAAGTCTATAGCTCAATGACCATGTAAATTCTAAGACTTACTCTGCAATCACAAAGTGCAGAGTTCAGGCCCAATTTGGTGGAGTTGGGGGAGGCATTCTTCTGCCTATATACTTTGTCAGGATTTATTCTAAAACCAGGTATAGTCACCTATTATCAACATGGACTGAGGGGACTGGAGACGCCTACCAGGAAGAGGTCCTGAAACTGAGAAAAGAAAGGGAGAAATGGGATCCTATTTAATAATAATTGTTTACATCAGGGCTTTCTTTTCCCCCACTTAAAAGAATCTAGCCTGCAGAAAGCCTACAACTAACATTTCGCTTAATGTGAGAAAACAGAAGTTTCACACTGAGATTTGGATCAAGGCAAGGATGTTCCCTTTCACTACTACTTTTCAACATTGAACTGGAAGCTCTAGCAATAATAAAATAAATTAAAGGCATACAGATTGGGTAGGAAGAAATAAAGTTGTCTTTTTTCATTGATGACATGATTTTCTATATATAAAATCCAAAAGACTCAGCAAACTTGAAAATAAGAGCAATTTTAACAAGGTTGCAAGAACTCAAGTTAATATACAAAAGTTAATAACTTTGCTATATAGTAGCAATGAATATGTGTAATTTGAAATTAAAAACATAAACCCATTTATATTAGTACCCCTAAAATTAAACACTTAGATACATAGATCTAACAAAATATGTACAATAGCTATATGAAGAAAGCTAGAAAGCTCTGACAAAAGAAATTACAGGAAAAATAAATAAATGAAGAGATAGTTTGTGTTTATGGATAGGACAACTCAATATTGTCAAGATTTTCAATATTGTCAGTATTTTTCAAATTGAATTATAAATTTAATGCACTGTCAATCAAAATCCCAGCAAATTACTTTGTGGATTTTGGTAAGCTTATTCTAAAGTTTGTTCGCAGAAGTAAAAGACCAAGAATAATCAACATAATATCGAAAGACAAAATTGGAGGACTGACATTATTAGATTTTTAAGCTGCAAATAATCAAGACAGCATGTCATTGGCAAAAGAATAGACAAAACTATTGATTTCAATAGTGCAGAATAAATAACCCTGAAATAGAACCATGTAACTATAGTCAACTGATCTTTGACAAAGGGACAAAAGCAAGTGAATGGAAGATAGTTTTTTTCAACAAATGGTACTGGAATAACTGACACCCTCATTCAAAAATACATACTCACATGCACACACACACATACATACACATACACAGATCTTAAACCAGTCACACAAACTCAAAACTCTAAACATAAAACACTAAACTATAAACCACCTCAGAATAGCATAGAAGAAAATCTAGATAATATTGAGTTTAGCGATGAATTTTTAGATACAACATGAAGGGCATGAGCCTTGACATAAAAAATTGGTAAGTTGAATTTTAGTGAAATTAAAAATCTCTGCTGTGTAAAAGACATTGTCAAGAGAATGAAAAGATAACCCAGAGACTGGTAGAAAACATGTGCAAAAGACTACTGATAAAGAAGAACTATTCAAAATATACAAAGAACTCTTAAAATGCAATAATGAGAAACAAACAACCCAACTAGAAAATGGGCCCCAAATCTAAATAGATCAAAGAAGCTATGCAGATGGATAATAAGCATGTGAAAAGATGCTCCAGGACACATATCATCAGGGAAAGGCAAAGTAAAATAACAATGAGATACCACTGCACATAATAGAATGGCCAAAATCCAGGATAGTGACAATATAAAAAATGTAAAAACGCTAATTAAAACCCTTTCCTCTCAACTGTAGTTAGAAAGCCCCCAGTGAATGTTGTGCATGCAGTGTGGCAAGTCTGGGAACATTAACTCTCGGAATTGCTGGAGAGACAGACTAGAATTCCTGATACAGTTCTCTGGTCTCTTGTATCCCCCACCATTGTCTTCCAAAGGCTTGCATCTCAGGGTTCTAGATACATGTTATATACCTAGAGTAGGATTTTCATTTTAAGAAGTAAACTGCCACCATCATTCATTCAGGACTTAAGCTAAAAGCCTAACGGGAAAGATGCCCTGTCCCGGGACCTGATTAGAGGCTTCTGAAATCTAAGCCAAGTATTCTCGTCTGCCCTAACTGGGTTATAACGGACTTCCCACAACTTAAACACCACAAACAACCAGAACCTTAATTAACACTCACTTTGGCATGTTCTATTGTTAGAAGGTTTGACACTTCCTACAGTATTTCAGTGTGGATCTCTTTTTCTTTATTGCTAGTCTTTTCATCCACTTTTGTTTTTCAGCTTCTATATAAGGGGAGTCATAGCGTTTCCATGCTGTCATTAAATCAGGGACACAGCTAGATTAGAACCACCTCCCAGATGATAGTCATGAGAGAACTATTGCAAATAAGTGCAAATAATCCTTTAAAATTCTGGAAAGTGGTACTAAGGCTCTGCACTGCAATTTCTACTTTGATTTTAAATTTACCAGAACTTGATATTGGAAATTCATTCATTTAAGAAGAAGGAGAAAGAGAAAGCAAAGTAGTAAAGAGAGGTCTGGAGAGCAAGCAAATCACTACTAGTGATGAAAGAAAGAGTGGCTGAAATCCCACTCTGATAAATCTGTCTTCCAGAAAGAAAGAGCATCTTATAGCATTAAAAACAACATGTTAATAGTGGTTTGTTGAATCATCTGACTGTCATTGGCAGTTAGAAATGTGGCATAGGGGAATTGGCATAGGCTTTGAAGTTAAGGAGTTCTGTATAAAGTACCACCTTTCCCATCCCATAACTATCTAAATCTGGGACAAATTCATCAACTCTGGGAAGTTTCTTCCAAGAATACCTCAAATATTCTCAAATAATAATATACATATGAAAAATGCAAATTACTGGTTTCTGCTCTCTGAGACCTTGATCTACTACTAGCTCTAAAGTGGGACTCAGAGATACACCACTTTAACATCCCGGGGTTCCGATGCAGAAAGTCCCTTGACTGTTCCTTGAGAACCATCAGCCTAATTTCTCACATACTGCAGACAGCTGTATTATGGTTTGTGGGGTCTATAACAAGTAAAATGCTATTATCTTTAAGCCAATAGAGTAGCAGAGAGATTTATATAGTTTCCTCTTTCACACTTTGCATACAAAATGGAAGAAATGAAATGGGTAACTGTCAGCGATGGGCCAGTGTTGTCAACATGCCCCCATAGCAGCGATGTCAATACAGCAGCAACAGCCCAGGACTAAGAAGAGGTTGCAGAAATCTATCCAGAGAGAGGTTATGAGAAGCCCCCTCAATAGACTGAATCCTGCTTGCCAAGACGCCAAAGACATTGTTCTGATCCAGAGAAAACTGATTATAGATTCTTTGAAGAGTGTGCTTCTTCATATTTTAATAGGGTTGGAAGATAAAATTTAGAAATTCTTTTTGTTCTATGCATATAAACATTATTAGTCATTTTGGCCTGAACCATTGCATCAGAATTAAGGTAAATAGTTGCTCCATTTAATGGAACTGGTTTTCTCTTACTTGTTTTACTTTGCTGTACAATGCCGTACATGATTTAGAGGACTAGAACCACACCCTTCCACACCCACCACACCACACACCACCACACCATCCACACCACCAAAGCCCCCATCGTCCTTCACCATATCCACTGCAGTGACTATCCTTGTATTCCCCAGAGACTGTTACTGTGTCCATAATTAGTAAGACACTTACCTTTCACAATTTGGGAAATATATTACAAGTCTTGATAACTTGATCAGTCCTTTAGGAGACTGCATAATGCCATCCTTTAGGAGATACTGATCAAAAACTACAACTGAAATACACTAAAATAACCCACTATATATTTCCAGGTTTTTAGTGCCTCTTCATTTCCTCATCATAGCAAATCCATGCAATTACTGTTATGTTCGTAATGAAACTAACTTGTAAAAATTAAATTTACAAGTAGGGATTTACACAGGAATTAAGTAGTGAAGCTGGCAAGAACATTCAGTTCTGCCCGTCTTAAAGAAAAAAGAGAAAGCTTGTGTGCTTCCCAATAAATTTCCCTAGCTTATTCATCTATGCTTGAGGAAAATATTAATCAATAGAATACTAACAATATCCAATTCAAAAATTTATTTTGGGGTACAGAGGAACAGTTAATTAGTACCATAAGGAAGCTAAGAGGCAAATGTAGCATGTGATGTATTCTAGGATAAGCTTAACCCAGTTTAAACAAATAAATGACATGGAGAAAGGGGGGGAGTATTCCAAATTCAAAGTTTTAAGAGACATAACCACCAAATGGCCAGTGTGGACCTTCTTTGGATTCTTACTGAAATACTTGATATTTAAAACCATGTAAGACATATTTGAGACAATAGAGAAAATGTATAAACTGACATTAAGTGATAGAAATGGATTATTAACATAGTGTTCATCTCATAAGTATTTCTTAAGAAATACTTATGCACGTGAATGATGCCAATTGAATGAGTAGGACTGAAATGATAATGCCTGGGATGCTTTAGAATGCCTCATCATTTAAAAAATCAAATAGGTAAAACAAATTTGGCACAATCTTGATATTTACTAAACTTTATGTAAGATTATATATATATATATACACACACACATATGCAAGTTCATTATGTTATTTTCTATCGTTTTGCGTATTTTTAAACCTTTACATTCAAAAAAAGCTATACATGTGTTTTATTTCACTAGTTACCAGGTCAGTGAGGGAAGATTATGAATCTATAACAATACACAACTAGACTGTCAAAACTATAGAAAAGATCCTGGATGCATGAAAATGTTCCAGGAGCTGTGAGCTTCTACACTAACCAGTATTAAGCTCTGATGACTGTCCAAGGGAGTCACTTATAACAAAGATATTTTTAAGTAGGTTATATATAAATAATATGCTTCCTATTTATAGATCTTAAAAGCTAAGCGTATTTGGAATTCCTTCTGACCTTGCCTCATTTCTCAATGCCAGCCACTTAAAGGGGTAGTCTAGTGATTCTGCATAACCAAAACAAATCCCTGTCTTTAGTGTTCCTCTTATACGCATAGGTTGTCTTAATTTTACTTCTCTCAATCTCCACCAGCTATTTTAAGGTGCCAGGTATAATTTACATCTAAAAATGTATTTTTCTTTAAAATATGCATGTGTTTATTAAGTTTTGAACTGGAACTTTAAAAAAGGGTAATTTGAGTCTATAGGTACTATGATATATATAAATAACATAAATGTATGTCACTCATTTGTATAAGTATATAACTGTATGATACATTTATATAATTTCTGGAATGTAGAAAATTTTATCTATAATTTTATACATATATTTTCAGAGAGAATATAAAATTTAACTCTACAGTGATATTTCTAAATTATGAATAACAATTATTAGCATGAAACAGTTTGCTTCTTGGCAATACAAGAATCTCTAAAGACCAGATCCTGCATCTCAACCAACTCCCCCTTTGTTTTTATCATCCACATTGATCCCCTGTCATTTACTGAGCCTCTTTCACACAGTTTCCTACTTTCAATGCAGAATTTACTTTTCACTTTCCCTCTGCCTAGAAGACTCTTCTTCTGTTCCGCCACATGTCTCAAACTTCATCTCTCTTTAAAATCTTAACTTGCATATCATGTCCTTTTGAAATACTTTCCTGATAGTCCTGGTTGCAAATGATTTTTTTTTCTCATGTCTTTTCTGAACTGTTTTCTGTATATAGTATTTATTCTGATATACATGACTTACCATCTCTAGTTCTCCATAAACGCCATGCTGTTTCTTGCCATTAACATAACGCTTCGTTTCTATACATAGGATTTGTCTATATCTAATGCTGTTATAATTGGAAAAGGAATAATCCCTTATTTGACATGTTTGTGTGGAACACAAAGTTTGGAAAATATCCTGAACTAAAAATTAACAAAGCAAATATTTAAAAGAAAGTTCTGATGGCTACCAATTTGCATTGTGTTTCTTTGTGTGGAACTGTGTTTTATAGAAACTAAGGACACGCTCATAGAATGTGCTGTCCTTTTCAAAGAGACCCCACCGCGTTCAATTTGCCTTAGATTTTGAAGTTCTGGTTGACGAAATCCAAGGCTTTAGGTAGTCAGATTAAAGGAAACAGGATTAAGTGCACTTCTCTCCAGGCCAATTTTTTGATATGCAGGCTTCTCTGCAGGTTTCCTTTTTGTTCAGGCCCCGGGTGTGAACAGTCTCAGAAGACTGCTCAGCGCCCACCCAGCAGCAGGAGGCCAGTGCCTGCTGCAACCACAGCTGAGGTTGTAAGTGATATGGTGCAATTGTGAGCTCTGCCTTCTTTTAACGATTAGCTTTAATGTATGCAACCTCCGAAGGAAACTGTCATCCAGCCCAGCTAAAAATAGAATCCATATTAGTTTAGATTCTCTTAAATCATTCCCCTCTCTGTCTGGGATAAATGTCAGCCTTCTCTTTTGTTTCTCTCCAGGATGTTGGGGCAGTAAGACTCACCATAAGCAGAGAGAAGCCCATAGTGGGTAGTTGCTCCACTCACATTTCCCAGGCCCCACATGAGGAGGCGGGTCACACTTCTTTCCTATTCATATGGCTACTTAAAAAAAAAAGGAATTTAACAAGTGTGGGCCAGGATGTGGAGAAAGGGGAACGTTGTGCATTGTGGGTGGGATTATAACATGGTGGATGGCTGTGGAAAAGAATATAGTGATGTTATGGACTGAATTGTCCATATATTGTCCATATGTTGCAGCTGTAATTGTCATGTTGCAGCCTTAACATGACTGTCTGGCGATAAGACTGATAAGAAAGTAATTAATGTTGAATGAAGTCTTCAGGGGAAAATCAATAATCCGATAGAACTGGTGTACTTATAAGATCCAGGAGAGCCGCACACAGACCAGACTGTAGGGGAAGGCAACAGTCTGCAAGTCAAGGGAGAGTGCTCACCGGAAGCCAATCTGCCCGTGCTTAATCGTGCACTTTCTGTCTCCAGAACTGACAGAAAATAAATTTCTATTGCTTAAGCTGCCTAGTCTGTGGTATTTTGTTATGACAGCCCTAGCTGACCAATACAGGGGGTTCCTCCAAATAATGCAAGTTTTCTTACTGGTGGTGAAGCATAGTGACCTGTGACTTACTATCAAGAAAGTGTGTATAAGCCCCTGACTTCCTACAAAAGTGGCTTAGCCTTGGGATGTGAATCCACTGAGTCAGCACTGCCGCATTAAACCTGCTTCTTGTTAGTCCCGATGTCCACGTTTCCTTTGTGCTGTAACACAGTAGCAATCTCCCTTCTGGGTATAGATCCAAAAAAATGGTAAGCAGGGTCTTGAAATCTATGTGAGTGGCCTATGAACAGCACAGCAGCATCACAGTGGCCAAAAGGTGGGAGCAATGTCCATCAAAGGATAAGTGGGTGAGCAGAACTGGTCTAGCTGTTCAGTGGAGTATCATGTAACCTTAAAAATGAAAGAGATTCTGGGGCATTTACCACATGGATGGACCTTGAAGACAGCTGGCTAAGTGAAAAAGCCAGTCACAGAAGGACAAGTACTATATGTGCTAATGTAAGGATAGCACTTACATGAGGAGTCTATCCTGGTCAAAAACTAGTGTGGTGTCATTACCAGGATCAGGGGACGGGGGAAAGGAGGGTTGTTAGTTAAAGAGTATAGATTTACCAATTTGAAATACAAAAACATTCCAGGAAGTGGTCAGAAAAAAGGGAGATGAAGAGTGGAAGATTCTAGAAATATAGGCTAGGCTGATGCTTCTGTACTCAAAAGTGAATCTAATTAGTAACCTAAATAAGTGGGTTTTCAAATATGTCCAATGAGCTTCTCTCATCAGCATCACAACCAGGAATTTGGGTGTAAAAAAGTGGATCTTTGTGACTCATTCCAGGACAAATTGTCACAGTGTGACCTGTGAGTCTTCTCATCTGCTCTGTGACTTTGCTGCACCTGGCTTAGGATAATCCACTTCTACCTCCACGGTGCTGCACACACCTCGCTCCTCCCGCATTAAACCACACTGCACTTCCATGTTTACCTTTTTCTCTTTGCCCCCATCTTTTTTTTTTTTTTTTTTTTAGAGTTAAAACTTTTTTTTTTTATTAGTTATATTTGACATCATTTGTAGTCCCCAGGGGGTACCCACCACCATTTCACCCG